>NW_019168481.1:13344260-13944260 GCF_002303985.1 Durio zibethinus
AAAAATTTGTTGAAGACCGTTTTTCAAGCAAATGTTCTTTTATGCAACCTTATGATATGCGTATGAACCAATGCAAAAGAAATAAGAAAAAGGTTAGTATACCCAGAAAAAGAACAAATAACTAAGTAATTTTACACATCACACATCACACAAAATAAAAGGGATGAATCCTATGCTTTTGGTCAATTCTAAAAAGGAAGAGTGATAGCTCTATCTATAGGTTAGGCATTCTTAAGGTTCACTATATGTGGTTTTAGGGTCAAAGTCTAAAGGTCCTCAAATTGTTCCTTACATCCTTGTCCATCACAGACTAGTAAGGCACCCTAATCCTCACCCATTACAGGTTACAAGCGGAAAAGGTTCAATTTGAGTGGGAGTATTTCGCTAGCCACTGCGGAGGCATTAGACCTCACGAAAGCAATAGGTACTTTACTCCCTCCTAGAGGGACGGAGCTCGGGTATAGAGCTCATGTTATGCACATGCACATGAATGACATAATTAACAAGATAAATAAACAGGAATGAATAATAACACATATATACAAAAATGGTTCAATTTTATTAGGCTTTTGGATAACACAAATTATTTGCTGGCCTGACTCTCAAAGTCCCCAGTGGAGTCGCCAAGCTGTCGTAACGTCTAGATCCGGGGATCTATCGCTAGACATTGACTTTAGGGAGTCGCCACCAATCTTTTTTTATCTAGGTGCGATTGGCCACCTATGAATCTGTCCTTTTAGGGAACACCTAAGTTTAAGGGCCCCTAAAAGAATAGGTTCAGGTCTACTAACCAGAACAGGGTTCGGGAGTTCGATTACGTGTGAGGAAGGTTATAGCACCCTCACAACGCCCATCAAAAGATGGTACCAGCTTGAATTTGTGTTATCCAAAAGCCTTAAAATTTTACCAAGTAATTAATTATTGGAAACTTTTCTCAATTGACTCTAATACTTTTAGCAGAAAATTGAGAAAATTCCCTCACCTCAAGAGTATGCAAAAAAAACTACTGTTTCACTTACAGAGGCTCCGTCGTCGGATTATTTAGAGAAAAAAAAACAAAATCAAAATTAAGATAGAAAGGAAGGAAAGAATGATTTTTTTTTAGGGAAAATTGATACTTTCAACTTTTCCTCAAAAACCCCTTTTTTGAAAATTTATTTCTAAGGAAAATTGATACTTTCAACTTTTCCCCAAAAATATTTTTTTTTGAAATTTTGATTTTCAAGGAAAATTAATACTTTCAACTTTTCCCCAAAAATACTTTTTTTTTGGAAATTTATTTTTCTTTTAAGGAAAATTGATACTTTTAACTTTTCCCTAAAAATATTTTTTGGAAATTTATTCTTAAGGAAAATTGATACTTTCAACTTTTCCCTAAAAATATATTTTTTAGAATTTTTTTTATTTTTATTTAAAGAAAATAAAATAATAAATAAATAAATAAAAAGAATATTACATAAACCTAATCTAATAAATAAAAAATAAAAAATAAAATAAACAAATAAACAAAGAAATAAAAAAAAATTCAAAAAAAAAAACCTGGAGCGGCTCGGATCGCGGCTCGGCTCGGCTCGGCTCAAGGAAGAGAAAACGGCTCGGGGGAGCGGCTTGGCGGCTTGGATCGGCTCGACTCGGCTCGGAGTGGACTGGCACGCGCGGGTCAGAAAGCGGGTCGACGCCCGGGTCGGGTCGGGTTACGGCAAAACGCGCGGATCCTTTGATTAACTTAAAGCCAAAACGACGTCGTTTTGGGAGGGTATAAAAGGCAATCCCCTTTGTTTTTTCGGCAGAACGCTTCTCCCTCTCTCTCTCTTCTTCTTTTTTTCTCTCCCTTCTCTCTAGAAAATGAAGGACATCGGTGCCGGATTCTGGGAAAGTCGCCGGAATCTGGAAATTTCACCGGAATTTGGCCGGAAGTCGGTCGGTTTCTGGGAATATTCGCCGGTTTCTGGGATTCCTCGCCGGAAACTGGGCAGGTGGTCGGAAACTTCAAATTTGGCAGGAATTGTCGTCGGAAAATTCAAACTTGGCCGGAAAAATTAACCGGAATCTGGAATTTCCAGAAATTCCCAGAAAAAAAAATTCAAAAAAATTCCCAAAAAATTCTCGATGATTCCTAGAACTCTCCTAAACCTTTTCTTAGCCTTCTACACTCTTCTATTCGCCTTTTCCCCTCAAATCAGTAGCTCAGGCTCACTGTTTTCTGTGTGTCTTGCATTCTGTTCCAGAGTCCCTTTTATAGGGATTGATCAGGAGTTCCTGATCAATCCCAATTCCTCCTTGGACGGGAATTCAATCTTTGAATCCCACTTGACTCTTCTGATTGAATTCCCATTTCCAATGGGATTCTTCAGCCTTCAATCTCAGCCCTCCAAAATTAAAATCAAAATAAATAAAAAATACTAGATAATTAGAAAAGATAAATCAAAAGATATTATAAAAAAAATATCTGATAATCAGGAAAAATCAGAACAGATAAAAAAAATAATAATAAATATATAACTATATACATATAAATCTAATCTAATAAAAAATAAATAAATAAATATATACATAATAATAAAATACATAAAATACAAAATAATACAGGACAAATTGAATTGGGCCCTACCCATTTGGGCCAGGCCCAATTGATCTAGGCCGGACCCAATTGGGTGTCTACAAAGTTTAAATGTGGAATAATTATAATAAATCAATAATATTTTGTAAATGATTATTTTTATAATGAAATTAATTTTTAAATCATATCCGATAAAACTCTAAAATCATATCCATCTTTGTCCTCATCTCCATCTCCATCCCAACAATATAATACCTATCTACATCTTCAATCAGGTAAAAAGTTAAATTTTTTATCTAGTATGGATAAAATTGACATTTTTATGCAGCACCTTCATTAGCTCTTTTTTTTTTTTTTTTACTTTTTTCTTTTTTGTTTTTTCACTTATTTTTTTAATTAGATAAATTTTATAAAAAAATAATATCAATTAAAGTGTACATTTAGCACCCTCATTTTTTTTTCCTTTCTTTTCCTTTCTTTTTTTTTTTGTATTTTAATTAGATAAAATTTATAACAAACAAAACCAATTAATATGGATGGCAAAACAATCAATATCCGATGGGTTTCAATCCATCCTAATCAATATGAACGTTTTTGTAAAAATCGAGGTCAAGTAAAGTTTGGTTAGTTTCCTTGAGGAGAGTAGAGATAGGCTTGAAGGGGATTTAAGGTGCTCTACCTAATCCACCTTGTGGAATATAAAAGTTTATATTTTATTATCTATTTAATTTTATATTTATATACATGTATTATGTTAATAAAATTATTATTTGATACCTTAATGTAACATATTAACATTTAAACTCAATTTTGATATTTACATGGCACTCAAATGATCTCTTTTTTCTATTTTTGTTTGTTTTTTATTTTTTATTTTTATCATTTTTCCTTGCTATAATTTTTTATTAATAAAATAATTATTTGATATCTTAATTTATGAGATTAATATTTTAAATTTAAAAAGGATGTCCAGTAATACCTCAATGAGTTCCATTTTCCCCTTTTTACTCTTTTTCCTATTTTTTGTTTTTTGGTTTTTTATAATTTTTTTGTTAAAAAAAGACAAATGGAGATTTGACTTTTTTTCCTTTCATTTTTTTATATTTTTAATTAAATAAATTTACAACAAAATGTATCAATTGGTAGAGATGACAAAACAATTTATATATGACAAGTTGCTATCCATCTCAATCCAATAAGGAGATGATATTTTATTTTTGTATTATATAGATTTGTAACTAAACATTAATAACATTACTATTTATAATTATTTTTATTTAAATTTCTATATTTGTTCTACTTCAATAATCATTATTCCTGTTAAAAATATAAAAAATAAACTTAATTTTTCTCATTTATTAAATTTATAATAAAAATTATTATGTACAAACAACTAAAAAAATAAAACAAGTACAAACGCGAGCCTATTTCTAGTAGCTATAAAAAAAGTCCATTACTTTGTGTGATCTAAACACTTCTTTTCACTATTAGTTTAAAAAATCGAAACCAGATTGTTTTTTGAAACTCTTTATCATCAAGAAAATTCCAAGCTCTGGGAAACAAGAGTGAAAAAAATTCCCAAAAAAAAATCAAATCTTGTCAAACTTTTCCATATATTATTTGGAATGTGATTTATTTCCAATAGATGATGGGAGACCAATCTCATGAACTAGTCATTTAATCATTATCACTCACTTGTCTACAAGATTTTGCCATATCTATGGATCTAGTTGAAACAGAGATTCAATTTGGTTAAGTCATAGGACTCATTGTATGGTTAGTGTTGACCAAGTTATTGAAATTGTGACAGATTCCTTTGCAAAAGTACAAATGATTAATCCCAGCATTGTAACGGTCATTATCAAACAAGAAAATGATTGAAATATTATTACATCCCATTGTTTTCTTCAACTTTGAGAAATTGGGATTGAGTTAATATATAATCCATTTTCTCTCTATATCTTTGAATAGTAACACTTCATAAATTCAAATTAGTCATCTAATTAAGCCAGTAGAAAAAGGTATACTTTGTATTTATTGATAAAAATTATGATTAGGCAAAGATTTATCCACCTAAGTTGGTTTTTTATCAAAGAAATAATTATAAATAAATCAAATATTTAGCTCTTGATTTGATTTGTATTAGAAGTAGAAATAAAAGAAATCACATATATGTTAAATTAGGGATAATTTGGATATATGAATATATTAAGCGTCACTACACATATTGTTAATTGGTTTTAGGTTTGATGTCATCATAAAAATTTAGTATGGTAATAGAGCAAACAATGCCCCTATTCATTAACCCCTTCGTGATATGTGTATTATGTCTAAAATGTGAAGTTCATGTCGCATGATAAATCTGCTATGTGTACACGTAAAGTTTATGTCTATTACACCTACATGTGAAATTCAAATTATTATATTTATGTGTCCAAATTATGCCTGATTTAATAGATGTGAGATATTTTTTATCTTTACTATAAATTTTTCATGAAAGTGTAAAGAATTATTATTGCTATATAAAATACAAATAAGATGACGATATTGCTATTTCTTACACTAAAATGATGGTTAGAAATGGCAATCTGGGTTCTCCTAATGTAGGTTTGATCCTAATTTTTATTGTTTTCTTCATCATCTATCATATTTTCAATGACTTTTTTTTACTAATATACATATTATTTTTTTCAATACCCATTGATAGAGTACTATTGAGTTTTCCAATATCCATCGATCTTCATTTAACCACCTAACCATTTAATTCAGGAGTTCATATTTACATATAATTACTTTGAAAGATCATCCTTACAAAAATTCAATACCTGCTCCCTCATATCAAATGGAGCTCACTTTTCAAAATTTCTCTTTCTCATATGATCATTCTTATAAAGATCAAATTGACCACTTCAAACCAATTTTTCATATCTAGACTTGCAAGAGAGTACTATTAGACAGTGTTGACTTTTTTCAAACATTATAAAAAGATTATGGTATTTAAGGTACAATCAATCACTGTTTTGAAATAAGAATTCTACGTACTCATTATTTTTAGAACCAATTGTAAAAAAAAAAAATTATGTACTCTTTCACATAACTTAGAATAATAATAATGTAGCCTTTTGGATCTTGGTCTTTCTACACCACATATGTAAATAAAAATTCTATGTACTCTTTTACATAACTTAGAATAATAACAATGTAATCCTTCGAGTCTTTCTCCCATAAATGTAAGTTACCATGGTCAAACCATATATATATATATATATCTCTTTATGTTCTTGAAAGATAAACTCAGATAAGATATATATATATATATATATATACACTAACATAATTATATATGTTTACTTGTTTAGTAGAAGTAGAAGTATGATCAAAATGTGGAAATGATTCTATGACTTAAGTCATTGGCCATTAAACAAGATCACAAACAAAAATTATTCGGTTCCACAATGCTAATCGTTCACACCAAATGCAATAATTCCTCTGATTCTCTGACTTGAGTCATTGGCCATTAAACAAGATCACAAATGAAAATTATTCAGTTCTACAATGTTAATTGTTCACACCAAAATGCAATAATTTCTCTCTGAAAGTTGTTAACTACCAAACTCTTTTTCTCTCCCTTTCTCTCATGTTTTTATGCTTTGTGTAAGAAATTTATTTTTTCTTTTTTCTCCTTAATGGTCAAATGCCATTCACTTGGTAAGTTAAAAGGTTGATAGTAGACCTGACGATTTGTATATTAATATTGTGTGAAATACTAAAATCCATGTATTCATACTATGTTTTATATAAAAATTACATATCATAATTCGTGACAATACAAAAACATGAATACATTTTTTTTATTTTGTTAAACCCATATATAATTATTGTTAAAATTTAAACCGTCTTTTTTTCGTATAATGTTCATTTCATATTATGATATCATGTTTTAAATATAGTGTTTTAAATTGCCAAGTTTCAACAGTTACGTGCACTAATTATAAATTACTCAAGGCAATTTAGATTGTCAAGTCACCTATTATAGGCAAACCCAAGCCCTAGACTTTCAGTTCTTTCCCTTTTATTGCTTTTTTTGTTCACAAATTATTATTTAAAATTTAATATGGTATTAGAGCAAACATTGCCCCATTTCTTTAGTATTCTGTGATAGGTGTGTTTATGTATGATGCGAAATTCATGTCACATGATTAGCCCATTTATGCCTACACATGAAATTCGTGTCACATGATTGGTTCATTATCCTTAAATGTAAGGAAGAACATTAGAAATAAAGATAAAAAAAAAAAAAAAAAACTCTCACATCTATTAAAGGTAATCTAAACATATAAATATAATAAGGATCCCTTTACCTATTACCAATTAGTTTTAAATTGATACCTATCTTAGAAGCTTAACAATTAGCTCCAAACCCATACAAAAATGTATGAAAACAACATATATTTGAGCTAAGTCCTAAATCATCTGCACTTTTAATTTTGCTTATGTATGGATGATTGCTACTGCAAGTGCATGACTCGTGATAAGTAATAAAGCAGTGAGTAAAATTCGTTCCCACAAAGATTGAAAAAGAATGAATCAAGTACTAAAATTATCTCATATTTCTTATATTTAAAAAATTCAAAATAAAATCTGAATTACTAATAAAATTAAATAAACAGAAATTGAATAATGTAAATAAGCTCAAAAGCATGCAATAATAATGAATTAAGGTGTAAATAAACTTGAACTAGTGCAAACAGTAATTACTTAGATGAATTAAAATGTAAATAAATTAAATTAAGCTAAACTAAAATTAAAGTACATAATTTAAACTAAATATCATGCACGATTAACTAAAGTATGCTAAAACAAAAGAACTGAAGCAAATTGAAATATGATAAGAGCAAAATAGCAAGTTATAATTAAATCTAATTATGCAAGAATGAAATATACATGTATCAATGCTAATCAATTCAAAACAATAACTTAAAGTATGCACTTTATATGCTTTAAATAAAATCAAGAACCAATAAAATCAATTAACTAAGTAAACAACCTAAATAGATAACCAAGCATGCAATCTTAACAAGATAAACCAAAACCATACATGCAACTAATTAAATTAAACCAATTGCAACTAAACTCAATTAAATATTAAATCCATGCAAATTACTTAAGTGAACATGCAAATATCATAAACTAAAGCAATAAAATAGAAATCATAAGCTAAAGATGCAAACTAACTCAATTAAATCCTAAATCATGCAAAAGCTATAAATTAAACTTAAACATAAACTTTTCTAAGCAAAACAGAATTTAGTCAACTCTAATAACTTGCAATCTAATGAAACAAAGTTTATTAAAATCAAAGCCAACAACTTAAATCAAATTGAATTAAACCTAAGAGCATGTAATCTAACTAATTTAAATTTGAACCAAATTCAATTAAACTAAAGAACATGCAACTTATCAAAAGGCAATAAATTAGATAAATACCAAACTAAAAGCATGTAAATTGAAACTACTATGATGAATTAAATCGTGCAAATATCAAATTAAGAAGAAACCAATACGTAAATCGCATGAATTAATAAAAATAATAAGTAAGAATGTAATTAAAGTAAATAAGAACAAGAATACTATTTTAAAAAATTAAAAATAGAAAAACTTAAAAAGAGAACTTGAATTAACTTGAAACTTAAAGTAAATTTGCATAAACTGAAATCAAACTAAAGAGAGTTTAAAAATAATAAAAACTTAAAAGAGAAATCAAGAAGAAAGCTAAACAATTAAATAGATTAATCTGCCTCCCCAACCAAGCCTTTTTTCTAAAACCTAAGCTAGCTATTTATAAAACCAGAATACAAAAAATCTTAAAGAGATAAGTAGGAGGTGCGACTAGCCTTGATCTATTCATTATGTAGTTCAACCAAGCTTGAATTCTTGTAAACAAGAGCCTTATAGATGAGAGTAAACTATGACTTAGCTTTCTTGAATGAATAACTGAATCTACACTAGATAAGGTGTTGGGTTGTACAGATCTTCATGATGTCAATAGAATCTCATGACATGGCTTTCAGTTGGCACTTAAAAAGATAAAGACAAATTTGATGTGGTCTTCTAGAATGCAAGAAGAATGATTTGAACATCTCTTTTTTAGGTGACAGTTTTATTCCATGCTTCTTTAAGAGTCACAAAAGAATTCCCTTTAAATAATAGATGTAGGTGCGTAACTAAGACTTTTTTTTTTTCAAAAGAAAATAATATTTTGCAATTAATTAACCTTTGACAGCCTTCTAACTTCAACTAGGATTAGACATTGCATCTCTTGAATACTTTTTAGACTAGAATAAGAAGTTTCAAAATACAAGAAGTTTGGGTTTCCCATCCTTATCAAAAGCCCATCAAACTCGACCTTTATTGTATTTTGGGTTTATTTGGATGACTTTTTCGATTGGGCTTGCCTTGACACTATTTTGGCTTATCTTACAACTTGGGCTTCATACATCTTCTTCGTGTGTCACCCACACCTTTATATACTCTTCTACCTCAAGCAATCCCACTCTAAGTAGGAATATTAAGTCAAATAGGATTTTTTAGTCAACCTATAAAAACATTTTCGAAGTCAACTTCACCAAGTAGATCTCCTAGTTAAAGTAGGAATTTCAAGTCAAAGTGAAATATCCTAATCAAATTAGAAGTCTAAGTAAAACTGGGAAAAACTTTCTTCAAGCAGGTTAAACTAATAGCGAAATGAGCTTTTCCAATTTAAAGTAAGATTTATCCAAAATTCTCTAAGATTTAGCAAGATTTTTTTTTTTTTCTTTAAGATTATCTATACATCATCAAATTAAGCATATCAAAAATAAAAAGCCTCGTACTTTACCAAGACAAAGCAAAATTTATTCATTTAAGCACTAAAAATAAATTTAAATAACTCTATTTTATAGAGTTATCAATGGATGAGCTTGGTTATACCATGTGTCACACTATAACTTTTCTTTTTTCTTTTTTTACTTTCTTTATATGCCATTAACTTTTAAAAATACCAAAAAATAAATATTTTTAAAGATTTTATTTTTTTGTATGGCATGCACTTGTATCAAAAAAAAAATTTTCCTTTCCTTTTTTACCATTTTTTTATTTTTTTAATTTAGTAAATAATTTTTTGAATTTTAAATTTTTTGTATAAGACCCAATGTCATATTTTTTTTCTACTTTTTCCATTTTTATTTTTTAGATTTTAATTTTTTTGTGAAATCCACTTAATATCAAAAGTATGTCGCATGTCAAATCATTTGGTTCTTTTTTTTATTTTTATTTCCTTTCTATCTATTTTTTTTTACATTTAATAATTTTTTAAAATATTTTAATTTTTTCTAATATAGGCTCATTGATATTATTATTATTATTATTATTATTATTATTATTATTATTATTTTAAAACACATTTTTTTGTTACTTTTTTCTTTTTTTAATTGGATTTTTTTAAAAAAAATATTAACGAAAGTGTCGACATCATATTTAGATATGGTTTTTTTTATCTTTTTTAGTCTTTTTAAAGTTTTTTTTTTTAAATCTATGATATAATTTTTATTAAATAATTCATCATTGCTAAGGTCGTGTGGTAACTCAATTTTTGTCTTTTTTATGTTTTTCGTCTTTTCTTTTATTAGCTTTTTATCTTTCTTTCTTTTTAAATTAAATCATTTTTTGAAAAAAAAAAAGTAATGAGTGTGTACATATAATACCCTATTTCATTTTTTTTTGTTCACTTTTTTTTATTTTATTAATTAGATAAATATCATATCAAAAGAAACTGATAAATAAAATTATTAAAAAATATATCAATGAAGGTATGTATGACAAAACAACCATGTATCCTATGGGTTTCAGTTCATCCAAATCCAACATGTGCGTTTTCTTAATCTAGCAATTTTTCAAAAACAAGGTCAAGCTGGTTAAAATTTGAGGGTGTTTCATCCTATCGAGTATATATAGCTATATGTTTTATTGTTCATTTAATTTTATATTTATATATATTATATTAATAAAATTCTTATTTAATACTTTAATTTAATAAATTCACTTCCAATAACCATTTGACTTCTTTTTTTTGTCATTTTTTTTGTTTTTTAAAAAGGTCTTCATATGTTTAAAATTAGATAAATTTTGTAAGAAAAAATAATGAATGTAGATGTGATAAAATAACACATATCCCATGGGTTTCTATTTAGCCTAATCTAATATATATAGGTTTTTGAAAATTTTGGGATCAAGTTGAGGTTTTTTTTTTTTTTAAATTAAGACAAAATCAAAGATGAATTTAAAGTCTTTTATCTTGTCCAGTACATATATAAAATTATATTTTAAATTAATTATTATAATTTAAATTTATATTATTATATTAATAAAATAATTATTTAATATATTAATTTAATAAAAATATTATATTTATATATAATTAAGATATAATACATCCATCATATAAATTTTATTCATTTTTATTTTTGTTTGACCTTTATTTAAGGTGTTGACATCATATCATATGTTTTTTATATTTTTCCTTTTTTGTCAACTTTTTTAAAAAATTTTTGCTTTTAATTTAGATAAATTTAAAAAAAAAAAAAAAACCCAATGGAGATTTTCGCACATGACATTTTTTGACATTTTTTCTTTTTCATTTTTTTGTTTATTTTAATTAGATAAATTTTGTAATAAAAAGTATCAATTGATAGAGATGATAAAGTAATCTATATTCATTGGGTTTCGACCCATCCCCACATGATAAGGGTTTGAATCATAATTGAGTTAGGACAAATTCAGTTTTTTTATAAGATAGATATTGGGACAAAAGTATCTTTAGGGTATTTTATCCTGACTTATTTCAATGAATAAGTTATATATATTATTATTTTTAATTTTATATTTATATATATTATATTAATAAAATTATTATTTGAAACTTTAATTAATAAATTAATATTTTAGAATGTTACAGTCTGTAAGTTGGTCCAGGCTCAAAGGTTTTCTCAAAGTTAGTGATAATTCCAATTCTAACGAGACAGAGTTTGATAGTTAGGGGGACCAAGTCTTAAGGTACACTAGAGGTTCAGGTCATGAAAAACTGGTCTAAAATAATGATGCTAGCAATGATTAAAACTCCAAAGACTCAAGCAAAGTGTTCAGGTTCGACAAAAAGCCAGACCTTGGTGCGGGCACTAGTGATCAATGTACGGCCACATAGTTAGACACAGGTACGAACATTGATGATTAAGGTGAGAGCATGCAATCAGACCCAGGTGCATGCCTGGCTGAACACAATCTTGGGAAAATCAGATTTAGGGGCTTTTAGAAAGCCTAGTGCTTAGCATAATTTCAATAGGTCAAAGATCGTGCTATAAAGTATCCACATTGTACCATTTATGAGCTCTTTTTTTATTTTTTATATTCATGTATCACTCTTATTTACTTTTTCACCTTTCGTCTTTTTTTTTTTTCAATTAAGTAAACTTTATAAATGGCAAAACAAAAAAAATTTGGCCCGCGGCAATGCGCGAGTATTAGCTAGTTATTATTACCATTGCTGCAGCATTAATTTTTTATGATTTTTTTACATAATTAAAAATCTAATCTAAAAATGTTAGAATAGTGACTCAAATCTCATAAAAGATTTGATTGAGATTTTTTGGACATTGACGAGATATTACTTTATGCATAAAAAAACTTATACGAAAATAATTTTAAAAAAAAGATTCGTGATAGACAAGCTAATAAACTTATAAATAATGAGGGTCTTTATAAGGTTAAGTATGAAAAACAGATGTAAAAAAAATTATAGGGTTTTATTAAATAGACACCTCATAAGATTAGAAGAGATTGAATGGGTCCTTATGGGTGTGTAAGTTTGAGTAGATTAGAAAAAAATAAGAAGGTCCACATAAATATAATAAGCCATATGGGTATGTGTTTGTTTGGTTGAAAATACTATATAGGACTGAAGGAGAATGAGAGGGTCATGTATATTGATTGTGAATAAATGTTGATTGTTTTGATCTGTTGTAATTCTTTACAACTAATGGATTTTTTTTCATCCGTTGACATAAACTAGTTAAGTTAAACCAAGTTAAATTATTGTCTCTTGAGTGATTGATTTATTGTTTGATTTTGCTTCCACTGACTTGAATGTTTAATTGATTGGGGCTTTTTGCCTAATAATTGGAATCAAAATTATCGTGATCCTAACAACTAGTATTAGAGCTATGTTTGAAGTAGATGTGAATGGGATTCCTAACAACTAGTATCAAAACGAGATTTGAGGCATGAGAATAAGTAAGCCTATAGGAGCTCAATTTGAGAAAGAGTTTAAATTCATGCGTCGAGAAATCAGTTTACATGAAATGATGAAGACACACAAAAAAATATTGCTACAAAACTTTCATTGCATAAGGACCTACACATGTTTAACATGAAGAATGATGATATGATCGAATTTAAATCAATGTCGGGATTATTGGGATAATAACTCAAATCTCATAAAAGATTTGATTGAAATTTTTTTTTTGAGATTGACTAAATATTGTTTAATGGATTAAAAGACTTGAAAGAGAAGAATTCTAAGAGGAAGAGAATTCTTGATAGGCAAGTTAATAGCTTATAAATAGTGAAGTTCTCTATAGGGTTATGTATGAGAAAAATATATAAGAGAGTTATAGGGTTTTATTTAGATAGAGACCTCATAAGACAAGGAGATTGAGAGGATCCTTATAGGTGTGTATGTTTGAGCAACTAGAAGAGAATGAGAGGTTTCATATAATTATGGTGAACCATATAGACATGTGTTACTTTGTGTTGAGAATACTACATAGGATTAGAAGAGAATAAGAGTCTATGAGTATTATTTGGGATTAAGTGTTTTATTTGATGTGTTTGTAATTTCTATAACTTAACTAGTAATCTTTTTTTTTATTGTGGACATAAGGTTATTGGAATGAATTATGTTAAATTGTTATCTCTTGTATGATTGCTTGATTATTTAATTATACTTCCGCTCACTTGATTATTTAATTGATTGAAGATTTTTTCCTAATAACTGAAATCAAAGTTATCATTATGTTAACAACTAATATTAGAGCTACTTTCGAAACTTGGGATGAGATTCCTATAATAATAAATAAAAAAAAAAAAAACAGTTGTAGAACTCATTCTGACATGTGTGCATTATTAGTTGGTTTCATGATACTTTCATCCATGAATGGAGAATAAGAAACTATTAGATTCACTTTTATGTTGAAACTAATCTGATCAGTCATAATTTTAATAGTAAGATAAATGACACAACCCCACAAAGAAATTAATGAGAACCTGAAATGAAAGATGAAAACTATTTCGAGGGAGATTACTATTGAAATTTGTAGTTTTGTTAGGAACCTAAGTCTTATCAGTATTCTCACTCTTGCACTAAATGGCCTATGCATCACATGATTCCAAGCTTCCTTTTCTGTATTCAAAAATAAAATAAAACAAAACACAGCTCTCTTGTGATTGTGTTTGTGTGTTGGTTTCTCTTATTAATTAAGAAATCTTTTGCTTTTAAACACTGTTATGTTCTGATGACGAATTGTTTTAGGTAGGCAATGAATTTTGCCAATTTGGCCGCCCCTTTCTTCCTACATATACTTTCTGAAATGAAACATCTTCTGCCTCAATGAAATGACTAGCTTGTCGCCTACCAACAATGCAATGCCAATTCTACCTTTCTCTTTTGTCAACTAAATTTGGAAAACAAGAACCCACTTTTCTCTTCTAATAAATTGCAAAATTTATGCACAAAAATTTGAGCTTAAACATCTAAATTAATCATTCAAATCGAGTTTTCAGTATAATCAAAATGTTTAAGCAATTATGATTACCAAATTAACTCATCTGCCACTAGTTTTTACTTGCTGTGGCTGACCATAGAAACAAAGTTTGTGCCCGGAGTGCCCCATCGGGTGGTCTCTGCAATGATAATTTCAACACTGTTGTCTTTCAAAAAATCTAAGCTCTAGGGAGATAAGACCATGTCAACAGTTTGGGTTCTGTGAAACTTTTTTGAAAACATATGAAGGCAAAGAATTATTTAGGAAGAAAAAACAGACATCTTCACCACCATACAAGGAAAAAACACGAGACCTCCATTGCATGTGCATTAACTGAGCTTCGAAGCAATGAATTAAAGCTGATTGTCATTTTAACATTGATAATCTCACTTTTGGGGTTGGGATAATGCGCAATGTCGTAATTCTTCTCTTCCCACTTTGACCCTTTTATTTGTAATTTCTCTCTTTTTAAATTCTTTCTAATTTTTTACATAAAAGAATGCAATTTGAAAATAATATATATATATATTAATATTCGAATTTTAAATATATTAAATATCACTTTAAAAATGTGACAACAGATACAAATAATTTAGTAGACCCTGAATACGAGAAGTTGAGATAATTATTTTATTGGACGAAAGAAAAGCAGTTTCAACAATTTGTGAGGCTAAATCTCCTAGGATCTCCCGGGCTTATAATGCCTAAAATTGATAAAATGACCTTGTGATAAATAAGACCATATGTTTGGACTTCTTTCAAGGACCTACCCCACCTGTGTTAGGCTAATATACAATATTTGGACCATTTGAAGTTTTCAATCATAAAATGGGCCAGAATGGATCTTAGTTTAAAAGGAACAAAACAAGATCGGCAAATTCAACAGACGATAACTGTCCTAAAATTTTCTGGCCCAACCGTTGTGGTCTAATTTAATTCTATGTCCGGCCTTGATTATTTTGTCAAATTTGGAGTATTTATTGAATGAAATTAATTATTAAAGCTTTAATAATTAATAATAGAAAGTTTTCAGTATAAACTCCACTCTCCAGTCTCCGCCAACAACTCCAGAACTCTAAATTTCAGATAAGGCAAAAAATCGTATAATTATAGTAGTATCAAAATAATAATAGTAGAAATATACAGATAAATACATATAAATACGTATAAAATATTGTAAAAAACTGATTAAGGGATATTTATATACATTGGTTAAAAGTAATTGAATTACTATTTTATAAAGATTTTTGTATTTAATAAATTGTTTTCATCAAATTTATAAAAGTAATATTAATTATATTTTTTAAAATATAACACGGTTTGCCATTTTCCTTTCTTGTATTACATTACCTAAAATAAAGGAAAAATTTTACCATTATCTCATTGAAAAAGGAAAATTTTGCAATAAGAAAAGATAAACACAACACAAAAATTAGTATGCAACTCAATGATCACAAAAAAATTATAAAAAATATACCAATATTCCATCTTCTTTGTCTCCTCTTTTGCCATACCCAACTGGAATAGGGATAACTACTTTGATGGGTACGTATCTTTTACAGACAACAAGGATATGGTGAATGATTCCAGCAAAGATTTCAGCAAAAATAGAAAAGCTTTCTAGGATCACAAATTCCCCCAAAACAGTAAATTTCTCCAAAACAGCCACGAGCGTGCCACGCTCCCACCCACCATTTCCACATCTTCACCATGGTCCCACCCCATCTTAGCCCCCATTTTCGTTGCTCTGCTCTCCCCCATCTTTTTAACTCCCTCTCTTCACCTCTAAAACAAAAAAAAAAAAAAAAAAAAAAAGAACAGCAAAACTCAAAACCCTTCAACCAATTCTTATTCTTTCCCTGTTTGCAAAAGTCTCTGCTTTTCTTTTCCCATTGCATCAAAGAAGAGAAATTTCCATATTCTTTTAAGCCATGTTACTGAAAGCTGCTCCAGCCTTTTCTTTGTTAAACCCTCAGCCAGAGAATCGGGGTCCTCCCCTGTTTTCCTCCGTTTCTTCATCTCAAACCCCTCTTTTCAATTATCTTTCTTCTTTAATTCTTCGACTTTCTTCTCCAAGACATGGAACTGGGGCTGTTGTAGTTTGCGCAACCAAAGGATCTAACAACAAGCCACTAACAGGTGTCGTTTTCGAGCCCTTTGAGGAAGTGAAAAAGGAGCTTGATCTTGTACCAACTGTGCCTCAAGTTTCTTTGGCTCGTCAAAAGTTTACTGATGAGTGTGAAGCTGCTATCAACGAACAAATCAAGTGGGTTCTTTTTCTTTTAGATTTTAAGTCCTCTGTCTTGAAAAAAAAAAAAAGTTTCTTGTTTATATTTCCTTATGGTGTCAGATTTAAGATTCTTCAAAAAGATGGTTCTTTTAATCTTTCATCTTCTTATTTGTGTGAGAAAAGAAATTAGATTTTTTTTTCAAGATTCTTTTTCTGTCCCTTTAAAGAATGAATTTTGTAAAGGATTTTTGAATGTTTGTTTGATTTTGATACATGCTTCCTTGTAAAGATGAATTCGGGCTTATATCTTATAACTATGGTTTTGTAAAGGATTTATATATGCTTTATGTTCTAATGCTTTGTGCATTTCTTTTGGATGACAGTGTCGAATACAATGTCTCCTATGTGTACCATGCTATGTTTGCCTACTTCGATAGGGACAACGTCGCGCTCAATGGTCTTGCCAAGTAAGTCTTCTTGAAAATTATCGCTTTTGCTGATCCTTATGGATCGGTGGTACCCCTTTTTTGTGTTGAGCTAGCTTCTGGCTTTCTCGTGAATGGGTTCTTCAAGGAATCGAGTCTAGAAGAGAGAGAACATGCTGAGAAATTGATGGAATACCAGGTGTTTTTTTTTTTTTTTATCTTTTCTGTCTTTTGCTTATTGTTGCTGTTCTATTTCACTTTAAAATAATGTTCTTTTTTCTCTGTGATTTGTTTTCCTGATTCTCATTTGTTTATTATTCTCAGAACAAACGAGGTGGAAAAGTGAAGCTGCAGTCTATATTGATGCCCCTCTCTGAGTTTGATCATGCAGAGAAAGGAGATGCATTGTATGGTGAGTTGAAACTATTACGGCTAGATTAGTGGTTGGTTTCATAAAATGTGTTTCAATCCTTATTTGGCTGCCTTCCAGTTTTTTCTTACCTTCAGATAATAGATATTTACATGAACAAACCAATGAGATATAGATTCATGTTGCAAGCATGGAAGTATGTTTTAAATTTGTATGGTTGGTGTGATTATATATTAGAAATCTAGACAAGAAAGAGATATTTCTTAAACATTTTTAACTCCATGGAGCATTTTTTTATTTTGTGCATTATATCATCCCATCATATAAGTCAAAAGTAGCAAAAAATGTGCTTTAGGTGTTAGCATTTGCATGTAGTCAAAACTGATTGTATCTGATTCCTTGGTTCAGCAATGGAGCTTGCCTTGTCATTGGAGAAACTAACAAATGAAAAGCTCTTGAACTCGCACGGTGTAAGATATTCCTCTACCCTTTTACCATCCTGTTTTCCTTTTGCAGTTATGACTTTTGATATTCAACTTGTTAATGAGGTTTATGGTCTGATTGATTTGGTTTATGAAATCATTGGATAAAACATTGTTAAACAGCCATGCTATTTTAAATTTTAGATGTTTCTAAGACGATAGCAAATGGTTTTCTTTGAACTAATGGTCAAGGCTTTGCCAAACAGGTGGCTGAGCAGAACCATGATGTGCAGTTGACAGATTTCATTGAAGGCGAATTCTTAACCGAGCAGGTAAAATACAATTGCAGTGTCATTGTCTATACTCTTAGAAATTTGCTTTTCACAGACGTGTGAAATTAACAATGGAAATAACTTCTCATGGTTTTGATCCCGGCTTGCTTTCCCTGTAGGTGGAGGCCATCAAGAAAATATCAGAATATGTGGCTCAGTTGAGAAGAGTCGGCAAAGGACATGGTATGAATCTAAACTTCTATTCGTTGTCGTGTTTTTGTGAAAAGTGTCATCTTAACTGTATACTGTCGTGATTTCATCTTGTTCATCAATTTTTAGGCCTCATCTGTTCCTTGTTCCCTGAACTTGTTTCTTTGGTGGATATTCAGGGGTCTGGCACTTTGATCAGATGCTTCTCCATGAGGGAGTGGAAGCTATTGCATGAAACCAAACCTGCTACTTGGTTTGGTACCAAAGGTTGTCCTATAAGATCTTGTGTCAGTAGTTCGTTGTCGAGAGGTTTTTGGTTGTAAGATGTATGACTAGTTCAGAAACTGTGTTGATATTTTAAGTCCTCTTTCCAAAGTAGTTATGAAGTAATGGATTTCTTGTCATGGTATTTTTACTAAGAAATTCTTTTTTATTCATGTAGCAACATTTATGACTGTTTTTAAACCCTGCGCAGTTAGCATATAGCTCAGAGTAATGGTTTAATCATATGAAATCTCCCCGCGTTTTTATGAGTAGAAAATAAACCCAGGGTCAATAACCATTTAATTGTCAAAGTCATCAGTTTTATGTTTGCGGTGCTTGTCCGCTCTGAAAACATCGTATGCATATAGACATGCTTGCTAAACAACCAAAATCAAATCATTCTCAGAGCTGAGAAGGCCAGAAAGAACAATTCGAGAAAAAGTCTTATCAATAGATATTGACCCCTCCCTTGCTGCTCCATCTTTTGCTGCTAACAACGGGCAAAGTTTTTGACCTAAAGGATGATTAGAAGTAGAGGTGCCCGATTGGTGGATTCGGATTTTGTTCTTTTTTTTTCTTTTTATTTCAAGTTACGTAGCATTTAAATCATTTTGATTTCATATTGTTTTAAATTTATATTATTTCGGATTTAGTTCATGTATGGAAGATGCAACTATTTCATTTTAGTTTTTTTTTTCTTTTGGATTGCTTCATGTTTGGGTCGGAGCTAATTCAGATTCGGATTCATTTTACCATATTTGATTAAAGGTCTGGGTATGGCCACCAAAAATAAATACGCCAACCAAGTAAGATATGCGAGCTGAGGCGAACCAAGTTTCTCTTTCAGACCCAACAACATGGACTCATTTTATGTGACGGTTGAACATGTTGATCCCACAAAAACCCATCTAAATTTCTTGTATTTCACTTTCTTCTAAATTCTGTGGGTCCTGGATTTCGACATATTGGAGTTCGGCTTCTAGAGTTGGAAATGGGCATTCTTGTCCCCGACCACAAGCCCAATGAAGAATTGCCCTTGATTGCTCATAATGGATCCAATGAGCCAAAGAGAAACCCACTAATGCTCCACAATCGGAATTGGAAACCCACACCCTAAGAAAAGGTATTCTAAACAAGCAAACTCCAATGTATTCAGATGGTTCATTATCGTACCGCGCGAAGCACAGAATCAACATTGGCAGTTCTGAATACCCGACATGAAGAAAAGCTGAAATCCAAAATCTCTTTATTGTTCTTTCTTTTTTTCTTATATAAAATCTGTAATTTATTATTGTATACTTTTAGATGAATTACTTTTATATGTTACAGTCGATCAACAAAATATATTTTCACTTTTTTTTCAGTTTAGTTTATATTCTCCATTTTCGTCTTTTTTTCTGACAAGGTTGGTGAAGAAGATGGCTATGGCCGCTATTTTGTTGCTCTTTTAAACGCTATTTTCAATGTCAAAAGCTGATCAAGATTTTGAGTTCGTCAAACACCTCTCTGCTGTAACAAGGTCTCGCCCTCTTTCGCTCTCCGTTGAATCGTAATTTCTTTATATATATATATATATATATATATATATATATATATAAAATATTCTTTTATTTGTTTTGAGCAGATATGGTGCAGTTAGGGTTGTAAACGAGTCGAGTAGTGAGAAGCTCGAGCTCGAGCTCGACTTACAACTCGAGACTCGATACTCGGCTCGAACTCGATCGAGTTTTATTTTTTAAGTTCGAGCTCAATTCGTGATCGAATTCGAGCTACTCGAGTTCGTTCGATTAAGCTCGATTAATATGTATATAACTGATGCGTGTGAAAAACAGAAAAACGATGAAATTTTTATTGTAATGACTTATATAATATAATGAGAAGTTTATTTATATAAAGATAAAATGTTATAAAATAAAAAATATAATAAATAAAAATAATGATTAAATTAATTTTTATAATCAATTAAATCAATATTTCATATTTTTTTAAATTAATATTAAATCAATTTAAAATATTATTAGAATAATATCATCAAATAAAAAATTATCATAATATTACTAGAATATCATTGATATCTCACGTAAACTCAAGATGATAATGTAAAAGTCAACTTGAGTTTGAAAACTTACATAAAAATTTGATTAGGTGGATGTGATTTGATGAAGATATCTGTTTTTTGATCAATACTAGTAACAAGAATAAGTCGAAAAGTTTGAGCAAGCAAATAGTGACAAATGAAGTGACAGTCAGTTTCAATATATTTAGTACGCTCATGAAAACATCATGTGAGCTATCTGAATGGTACTTTGATTATCATAAAATATGAAAATACTAGAGTGATCAGAAACACCTATATCCTAAAGTAGCCATTGTAATCATAGAAATGCTAATGTGGCATCTGCAAAAGCTTGATACTTAGCTTTAGTGTTAGAATGAAACACTACAGTTTGTTTTTTATATTATTAAGAAATAAGAGAAGAACCAAAAAAGAAACAGTAGCCTATGGTAGAATGACGATCAGGATCTCCTATCCAATTAGTTTCACAATAACAATACAAGTCCAAAGAGGAACTAGAGGAAATATGTAAACCATGGAACATAGTACCCTTGACATATCGTGGGATTCGAAGAATCATAGCAAAATGAGTAGATTGAAGAGCAAACAGAAAATTGACTAACTAGATGAACACCATGGGTAATGTTTAGACAAGTAGCTATTAAGTATACGAGACTACCCACCAAAGTTTGATACAAAGAAGAGTCTAGAAGTGGTGTACCATCAAAAAGAGAAAGCTTCAAATTATGTTCAAATGGTGATGATGCAATTTTGCTATTAATTAAACCTACTCGAGCAATAAGATCAAAAGCATACTTTGTTTAAGATAAATGTAAGCCAGTAAAATCACTAGTGACTTCAAGGCCTAAAATATAACTCAAAGAACCAAGATCTTTCATCTCAAACTTAGAATGAAAAAAGTCTTCATATCTTGAATACCATTTGCATCATTACTCGTAATAATCATATCATCCACATAAAGTAAAAGAAAAGTAGTACCATTTTCAGTAGTTTGAGCAAAATGTGCAAAATCATGATTACTAAATGTAAAACCAAGTTGTGTAACAATGATACTAAACTTCGAGAACCAAGCTCTAGGGGCTTGCTTAAAATCATTTAAAGCACATCAAAAACAACAGACCATGTTAAAAGGTACAGATGAACTAGAAGGTTGCTTTAGATAGACTTATTTGATGAGATCACCATTCAAGAAGGCATTTTTAACATCTATTTGAAAGGTTGGCCATTTTCTAACTACAACAACAGCTAATTGAAATTGGTTAAGGATAATTGAAATTAGTTGTATATTTTCTCGTTGAATACTTGCCATTAAGCTCTTGAAAAAAAAAATGAAGATTTGAGAAGTTATGAGTATTGATATAAAAAATGAATCTTGAAGATAGGAAGAGAAACCCAAAAAAATTGAAGTGAGGAAGCAAAAATGAAGTTAGAAATAAGAATAAACCAAGGATGAGAATAAGCAAATATTAGTTATTCCAAGGTGATTCACCTTTGAAATGAACCATGAAATCGCTCTGATACCATGAAAAAGAAGAAAATAATGAAAAATTTATTTTAATGACTTCTATATTACAATAAGGCTTAAAGCTTATTTATACATAGGTAAAATGTTACAAAATATAAAATACAATAAATAAAAATAATGACTAAATCAATTCCTATAATCAACTAAATCAATATCTAATATTATTTAAATCAATATCAAATCAATTTAGAATATTACTAAAATATTACTAAAATAATATCATCGATCTAGAATATTATTAAAATATTACTAGAATATCATTGATAGCATGTACTCCTGTCAACTTGAATCAGAGTTGTCAAATATGATAAATTTCTTCTCGGGATCGATCCTTTAAACATTTTTTTTTTTGTAAAATAGAAAAGAATTTTTCAATTTTCATGCTTTGTTGCCTTCTATTTTTGAAATTTAAAATAAATTTATCTTGAAGTAATCGAGACAAAACATGACTGGCAACAAGCCTGTCTAGCTCGGTTGGTAGAGTGCCAGGCTCTTAATCTTGTGGTTATGGGTTTAAGCCCCACGATGGGCGTTTTCTTCTACTTTTCCTTGCTGTTTAATTCTTTTTAGGCCAAAAGTATTGTTTATAAGTTTCTGTTTCAATGGCCTATGAGCTAGGAGATGTTGACCTTGTTTAATGTTAGTACTACTTTTTATTTTTAGTAAGATATTTGTTTTATTTTTTTTTATCTGTTTAACTTATTTTTATTAGGTTTTCCTTTACTTGCAAAGTTAACTCTAAATTAGATTAATCATTGAAAATTTGTAAAATAAGGTTTAAATTTTTATGTTTCTTTGTTTTGATAGTTTAATTTAGATATTGTAGTTTTGTTATGTGAATGAGAAAGTAATTTACAAAACTGAAAAAAGGAAAATTTTCTAAAAAATGTAATAAACTTCTACATGAAAAAATGTGAAATGTTCTTTCTAGAATCTAGAAAAGATTAAAAATCGTTAAAAGTTAGAACTAGATGCTTAACATAAATGAGTTTCTTTTGAGTATTTAATTTACTAAGGTAAGTTTCAAAGAGCTAAATGACTTGTAAAATTGGATTTTAATATAATTGTTTATGGTTTTTTGGATGGTGATGTGGGGAGCTTAGCTGGAAGGTAACTAAAGGAAGGTAAGACCCATTCCAATGCTTAAGTCAGAAAGAGAAGGTAAAAGGTAATAAGGAAGGAGAAAGAGCTTAAAAGTTAAAAAAGAAGAGTTCAAATTAACACACTTGGGTCTTCTTTTACCTTTTATGTGATGCCTACTGATGTGATATGGCAAGTTGACATTTGATGGTCAGTGCATATGGGTAACTAAAAATGGCTAAGTGGCCTAGAACATACACGTATGATGTAGATGCTGGTCATATGTTGACTTGGTGACCATGGTGGTCAATATGGTTGACTTGGCAACTAAGGTTTAACAATGCTAATATTAAAAAGTTAGTTTTTTTATGCTAATTTTGAAAATACTAAGCTTAAAGCAATGCTAAATTACTACTTTCATATCCCTAAGGAGTTAACTTTGAAAACTTAAAGTTTGATATTCGTTAGGAACAGATTTTGAGAAGCCAGGTGCTAAATGTTATAACATGAAAGACCTTTGTCATATTTCTAATGTTGTTTTACTTGGTAAAATATGTGGGTGATATGACTTATTCTTGCTCATGTACAAATTTAATGTGATAACATTCCTCATCCTAAGCTTATGAAAACCAAAAAGGAACAGAATTAGGTGTGTAAATCTAGTGATCATTTCGTTTTCCATGGAGTTGGTACTTAATTTAAGAATGAGGTTACTTACTAGCTATATTGATTTCTTATAAAAGGTATGAATTGGATTTTCTAATCCTTTTACAAATTAACACTTGATTAATGATTTGTTCATCCAATTTGATCTACACTTGCTTGAAGAGTAATATTGGTGTCGAGCTCCGATCTAAGGGTTTTCTTGTGAAAGTAAAAGAGAATGATGGTTAGAGGCAAAGACAGAGAGTGTTTTCTATATTTGCACTTTAACGCACAAGTCAATGAAGATCAGGTTGGGGAAAAAGTAATAAAGAATAAATGAGAGAAAAATGAATGGGATAAAATTGGCTTCATAGTGCTTGAGTCTTTATATTTATAGGTAAGCTGAGGGGGACCATAAAAGGATAATTAGGATAGAGCCAAGCTGAGGTGGCATTAACCATGTCAAGTTAGGTCAGTACATATGACAAAGATACTCTTGATTATCTGCTAAAGGTTTTGAGAGGGAAAAAGACCATTATACCCTTTTACCAGCAAATACCCCTAACACTCTATTCCCTCATTAGGTGATCTGAGTATTAGATCATCAAATTTATTATTGACATCCCTTGTGTAGGACAGATTGGCTACATGGTTCATCGAAGGCCAACTTTGCAGAAGGATGTCAATTTTGGATGATAACTAGTTTTGAGCCACGGTTTGACCTGACGATTATCTGATCTTACATGTAGGTTCTGGATTAAGTGCATAATCAATTTAAAAGTTGCCAAGGTGATAATTATCTAGGGTGATTCAAGATTAGTGCTAAAGTTCATCTAGCCGTGGTGAGACTTGTATTTTCTTTCAAAAATTTAGAATTAAACCTCTATTTTAGACTCTGAAAGTGAACAAAGCTCTTAGTTTATCCCTGATAGTTGTCTGATTTAGTCGATCCGATCTGAGGTTCATCCAATTAGGTCAATTTGACAGCATTAAATAAGAAAAAAAGTGATTTTAGCGAAAAAATTTAAAGTCGAATGACAAAAAAACATCTTTCAGCCTATGCTCCGACACATGACACGAAATATATTATCCATCTTATCTGTAGCGCGTCTATATAAAAGGCTGGTAGGGCTTTAAATTTTTTATCTTTTACTTTTTTTGCTCTCTATCTGACTTTATTTTTATCTTAACAGCTTTCTTACCTTCAAAGTTTTTTTTACATGCACTTCAGTACATATTTCTAACTATGTCCTCTAGTACGAGTTTTGAGAGGCTAAGAGTTATAGGATAAAACCAAGGGGAGGTCAACAATGACAGCAAGATGGCGATCTGATCCCTTATATTATTGGAGGTTGCAATTATGCAAAAATGACTTATCAGTTCAACCCAATGTTTAAGGAAAGGCAACAGCGCAATGAAGAGAATGCTTAGGCATGAGGTGAGCGAGTTTTGAGCATTGAAGAGTTATATGCTCAGATCAACTTCGAACTTCAACATTTACTTGCTTTCTCGTCTCTCAAGTTGGTCCATATTTTATGAAAGACTTTTCTTCCTCTTAGGTCATTCTCTCTTTTGAGGTTTAATCCTCTCCACCTTCTGCCACTTTTACTCTCCTCCTTCAATCAGTTTTTCTTGATCTCTCATCCTCTCTTGAAGGGTTTTTACCTCCTTTTTCTTTCTCTGAGATCGAGTTACTTTTATTCACTATCCTTCTTTTGGATTCCTCTCTCAACCAAGTGTCATATTCTTCTAACAAGGGGCTTTCAAGGAAGAACAAGAAGAAAAGAGTACCTTAACTGAAAAAAGTGATGATGAGAGAGAAAATCATGTGATGTAGGATGAACTTGCCAAGGTCTTTGTATATACTTTATGTGATCTCGGTGTGATCCCCATAAACATGATGAGCACGCTAAAAGGTAAGGTAAATCCAAAAGATTGTCCTAACATATGCTTGGCATATCATGTTTATGTTCTGGTTACCACTTTCTTTTTTCTTAGAGAGGGGTACAGCATAATAACATCAAACATTTCAAATTGAGTCATCAATAAACTAAAGCCACATCAGTTATACATATATTGAGATTTGTTCATGGCCGGTCTAAGGTTTTCATTTCATTTTTTATTCATTTTAATTTTTAATTTTTATCATTTAACCATCACTCAGCTCACCTCAAATTCTATTCAGTACATAGTAACTTTTATTATTCTTTGTTGAAAACTGAATATTCTTTCTTTTCTCCTTCTATTCAGGAAGTTCTTCTCTTGTAAAAACATCATAATGACAATAGTGATTTTATATCATAACTTGTGAAATAAAAAATTTCTCACCAATTACTCGAGCTCAACAAAGAATTAAAAACTACTCTTTTTATGCCTTAAGAAACAAAAGACAAATAAATATGGTGAGCTCAAGGTTAAGGCTTGAGAAATAAGGAGTACATCTGGTTCCTTTGCGGACATATTGATGGCCCTCTCTATCCCTAATCTATCAGATCAGAATAAAATTTTAGATTTAACATATTGGGGGAGCTCATAATCAATGCTCACGAATTGACCTCTTCAGATTTGATAAACAAGATAAAGTATTGGGGTAGATTTAAGGTAACCTTGTAGGGTATTATTTTAAGTTAATTTTTCATTTAATTGTTAGCTCAATTTTATAGAAATGGTTAATGGAGTGGACTTTAATGTCTCGCTACAACAACATATCCCAAGGCTAAAAAAAGAAAAAAAATATCCAACTTGGGGCCCTATTTCGTAAGGGAGACAAGGTGGTCAGCACCTCTATGCCCGCACTTCCTCAAGTTGAAAGTTGAAAGCTAAGGCAAGTTAACACCTATCTTCCACATCGACATTAACACCACCCTCTTCCAACTAAAAGATCACAGGTCGAGAACCTTTTCTCTGCTCCTAAGAACCTCAAAGCTAAGGTGCTGAGGTCTAACTCAGAGAGAATATCCATGCTCTAACAGATGATCATATTTCTAACCTTGACATTACCAGAAGATTCTATAAGGTCGTAATTTTTCTTCTTGGTAAGTATATTTTAATCTCAACTTAATTTTTTGTTATTATTATTATTTTTATTTTTTTAAGTATAAGATCTTTCCACGTAATCCAAAAGAAGTTCTCACTTCAGCCTATGGAGAACAGTAACTAGGCCATCCACCATACTTATCTTGCCATAGAGCATATGCTAAAGGTTGATAAAGATATATCTACCATTGTCGAAGAGCACAAAAAAAGCTTGAAGGCATTGGGCAATGTTAGGTTAAGTCTCAACGCATCCCATAAGAAGAAGGTTGAGCTGAAAAAAAAGGTAAATAAGTTGACAGCGAAGCTCAAGGTTGTCTTGGTTGATAAAGCCTTAACCGAATCTATAAAGGAATAAACCAAGTTGAAACTTAATGATGATTAGGCTAAAATCATAAAGCTCAGGTCTAAGCTAGAAGCTCGGGACAAAAGAGAAAAAGAACTGTAGGTAAAAGTTATGAAAAAGTACAAAGTCTCCAATAAGTATCTCTGGATAAAGGTAGAGTTCTTAAAGAAGAATGTACTTGGTGACTTTCAATTAGTCAAGGTTAAGGTATAGTTCAAATTCTCCTTTTTCAACCTCAACCTTAACCTCTTTGATATTAACATAAATAAAATCAAATTGAAGCCTTATCGAAATTAGCCCGATGAGGATAAGAAAAAAGAAAAGAAAGATGAAGATAAGGCCTTGAAAAGTGAGCTAGAGACTACCTTAAGGATTAAAGAAGAAGATGTGAAGGTCATCGAATGTGAGTTATCCTTCTTGCTATTGGTGATAAAAGTGCTCCCCCTACCGCTACTACTGTTAATGAATGAATTTTTTAATTTTTTATTTTCAACTTTGTAAATTTTTAACTTAAGGTAGGCTTTTTATAATGACCTCTAATACTTTAACCAATGTATTTCGTTAAAATAAAATAGAAAAAAAAATTTCAAGTTTCAGCTCAGATTTACTGTCATTTTTTCTTATTTGCACAAGTTTGAGAACGGTTAACCAATCTAAAAGCAGATAATATGATTGAAGACTTATGTAATTACTTAGATCAGATGAACATAATTACAAGTTCTAGGTCAGATTTCTTCAAACCACTTAAACACAAGCTTACCAAAGATAATTTAATCCATGTGTTTGCATATAAAGCAATACAAAAGTAACCTCGATTTATACCAATCTGCTAGTAATAAACTTGATTTCCATTTCACATACTTGGGATGGCAGTGTCATTCATAAAATAATACAAATGTAAGCTCGATTTATACCAAGCTACTAACAATAAACCTTTAGGTTGTCTACATCCACGTCTTTGAGATGACATCACTATTTAGATCCTGTAATTTATAGGTTACATCGTGAATGACCTCCTTAACAATATATGATTTTTTCCACATCGAAACTGATTTGCCACCTCGGTCATCTACCTCTTAAGCTTTAGTGTTTCTAAGTACCAAGTCATTCTTCCTAATGTGCTTATGCTGGACTTTCTTTTTATAATAGTTGGCTACCTTTTGCTAGTGGGCTACGAACTGTGTTAGGGCTAGATCTCTTTGTTTTTCAGTGAGGTTAAGGTCAACCTTAATCACCCTTTCATTTTTTTCTTCCAACGCTAATTTAACTCTTAAGCTCAATAAGTTAATCTCAACCGATACTACAATCTTTATTTCAAATGCCAAGTAAAAGAGCATTTCACTAGTGGGCACTTTCGTGGTTATCCTTAATGCCCATAAAACTTTTGGTATCTTGTTGGCTCATTTCCCTTTTGCTACGTCAAGCTTCTTTTTCATAGCTTTTAATATTATCTTATTTGTAGCTTTGACCTGCCCATTAGACTGAAGGTGAGCAATTGACATAAGCTTAAGGTTGATGTGAAGATTGAGCACCATTCTCTAAACCTTGAATTTTTGAATTGTTTGTCATCATCCGTTATTATAAACCGAGGTAATCTGAATCTGCAAACTATATTTTTCCACATGAATTTCTCAATTGTGCTTTTATGGTAATGGCTAAAACTTCAGCTTCTAACTATTTTATGAAGTAATCTATTGTCACTAAGATGAATCTCATCTAACCTGTGGTTAGGGTGAATGATCTGAAGACATCTATTCTTCACTACATGAAAGGCTATAGGTTGATGATGAGAATGAGCTCAATTGAGAGGAAATGTTATACGTAGGTAAATATCTGACACTTGTCATATCTCTTCACTAGTTCAATCATATCCCTATTGATGGTAGGCCAATAATAACCCTATCTCTTTTATAAGCCAAAGGTCGTAGTTCAAAATGACTTTCATATATTTTTTTTGGATTTCATGCATGATGTACTCTACCTCTTCTTTGTCAACACATCTTAGGTAGAGTAGGCTAGGATTTTTTGTATAATTTTTTTTCGATTATTGTGTACCAAAAAACCTTTCTCATCAGTGCATTAGCCTAGACTCTTTCATTAGATAACACTCATATGGTCAAATATGCTTTAATTAAAGTCATTTAGGTTTTTTTCTCTATGACCTGACCCATAAGCTTATCCTCGATACTTTTATATGCTAGTTCTTCTATTAGAACTTGGTTGAACTTTTTATTGCTACTTTTAAAGCCAACTTAAATAGGAAGTTTGCTATTGAATTTTTGAATCTCGATATTTTTTTCACCTCAACTTTTTTAAAGTCAACTACCAAGGTTAGCGTCTTGTCAAGATACTTTCGAATTCCATCTTTTCAAGTTATGAACTCTCCATTTATCTAACCAACTATCAATTGAGAGTCGCTATAAGTAGTTATGTGTTAAATATTCAGCTCGGTTGTCAAATTAGGCTGACTATCAATGCCTCATATTCTGTTTCATCGTTAGATGCCTTAAACTTGAATCTCTAAATGTACAAGTACATAGCCCTTTCAGACTTATCAGAATAAGGTTGACTCCTCTACCTTAGCTTGTATCTGATCCATTGACATAGAGCCTTTAATCATTCTTATTCATGGTTTTCTTTTTTTTCTCAAACTATCTTTTCGATTGTAATAAAGTGTACTCTACGACGAAGTCTATCAGTACATGTGATTTTAATGCTGATTTGGGTGAAATGTATAAATTGAATTCGTTGAGCTTTATTGCGCATTTGATTAACCACTCTAACATTCAAGCTTCTGTCAAACTTATTTCAGGGATTAATCGGTCAAGACGTAGATCATGTGGGCTTGAAAGTATGATCTGAGTTTTCTGGCCAAGGTGACAATGGTGTAGCCTAATTTTTCTATGCTACTATAGTTAACTTCAGGCCCTGTCAATATTTTACTTACAAAATAGACTGATCATTATTTTTTTTTACCTAGACTGAATGACTGCCTTATCTATGTTAACTAAGTATAAATATAATGTTTCATCAGTCTTTAATTTAGATAGGACAAACAAGGAGGACAAGAACTCTTTGAGTTCATCAAAAGTTTTTTGCAATTGAGGAGTCCACTTGAAGTCAGAGACATTCATGAGAATTTTAAAGAATAGTAGACATCGTTCTACTATTTAGACATGAATCGACTAAATGCAGCTATTCTGCCTATTAACCTTTGTACTTCATTTATCAAGGTTGGTACTTTCATTTCTAGGATCGCTTAAACCTTTTTAGGGTTCATGTCTATTCTCTTTTAGTTGATTATGTAACCGAAGAACTTGCCTGATGTAATCCCAAATGTAAATTTACTCAGGTTAAGTCTTCTATTATACTTTTTCAAAGTGTCGAAGGTTTCTCTAAGGTTTTCTAAATGCTCGATCAAACTCTTACTCTTAACTATCATGTCATTTACATATACCTCTATATTGCAATCATCTGATCTTTAAATACCTTATGCACTAATCTTTAGTAGTCGCCCCTATATTTTCTAATCTGAAAGACGTGATCTTGTAACAATAAAGATCTTTATCAGTAATAAAAGCCATATTATCCTTATCTTTTCAATATTTTGATTTGATTGTAGCTAAAATAGGCATATATGAAGTTGATAAGGCCATGCTCGACACTATCATCTACTAGTTAATTAATGCTAGAGAGAAAAACTTTATTCAAGTCAGTAAAGTCCATACATATTTTTTATTTTTTATAATGCTTTTTGACCATGACCATGTTGGCTATCCACTCAGGGTAGTATACCTTCTTAATAAAGTCAGGTCATAATAATTTGTCAACTTCTTCCTTAATGGCCTGTTATTTTTTTAGGGCAAAAGTTTTTTTTTCTTTGTCAAACTGGTTTGACCTCAAGATTAATGTGTAGTATATGGACCATCACTTTAATATCAATTCTGGGTATATCGAATGGTGTCTAAGTAAATAGGTCAACATTATCTTTTATGAGTTGAATTAGTTAGTCTTTATGTTAGAGCTTCGCTCCTATCTGTATGTATTTTTTAAGAATGTTGTTTCAAAATAAGATTGTCATAAGGTCTTCAGCCAGCTCAGGTCAATTTGCATCCGAGATTATTTTTTGATCAATTATCTTTTTTTATTCAATTAGGTCATGATCTTTTCTTATGAAAATAGATCTCAATGTGATGGTTAGTATATTGAAGAACTTGTTAAACGTATTAGTAAAAATAAAGTATATTTTTCATTTCATGATATGTTTTGACAACGAGTTAGCTCAATCCAAGTAATATCAAACTATTCGCACTAGCTCGGTCATTTCTAATGTTGTCTTAAAAAATTCAAGAAAATAGCACAAAATTAAACTTTTTCAGAGCTTAAAAGCTCAAAACGGCTTAACAGTGCATTTTTCATAGATCAGTCTTACATTTTATGCTTTCGTTGGTGGTTTCTTGCTTTTTGTCAATTGCCTATGTTGGCTCTTCCTTACTTTCGACCTTGGTATCGATCAAGTTACCTATCTGCTTCCCAATCTTACTTTTCATTGTTATGACGCAACATTATCATACCATGGACTAGTCTTTTCAAACTTTTACAACCCTTCTAAATGTTGAGAATTTCACTATCAAATAGGTAAATCACATAATATACTGGCTAGGTTGACCTAATATCATGTTATAGGTAAATGAGACATCTACTACTATGAATTCTATGACCAAGGTGATAGTTTTCAGTTCAGTCCCTAAGGAGATCAAGAGCTTGATAGTTCTTCTTACAAGCACCTGTTCATTTTAAAATCCCACTAATGTGGTGGTGATCACTTCAATTGATTTTGGCCAATCTTTATTTTCTTCAAACAGTTAAAGTACATGATGTTGATTGAATTTTTTTTTTATCAAATAGGATTCTTTTGACCACATAGTTATATACTAAGACTGTGATCACTATGGTGTTATTATGTGGGTGTTGGATTTCTTTTAGATCTTCTGAGTTAAAATAGATCGACTTGTCTATCTAGTCTTTTTTTTAATCGAGGTGCCTACTGCCATTGTCATGCTCAGATTAAACTTTTTTTTCGTTGAGGTGGAGCTACCTTTTATGATCATGTTAATCACCCTAGCAATTAGCCTACTATTGTCAACATGGCCCTTTTCTTAATTTAGCTTTTCTCCATGAGCATCCCTTTTTTTTTACCCTGTTCTTCTATCCTTGCCTCGATGGGCATTATGTGGTCTTATCTATAGTCTTTTCTAATTGGTCTTGTCTTTTCTGTCTTACAAATCTCTTCAACTGGCCTCATTTTATTAGAGCTTCAATCTTATTTTTTCAATGGACACAATCTTCTGTATTATGGTTGATGTCTCTATAAAAGACATTTTTTTAAGATCCCTTTTTATGTTCTGTCTCAGTGGCTTAGGCCATCTGAGGTTAATATTTCTTTCAATTTACTTCAAAATCCTCTCACGAGAGGTATTCAGTGCAGTGTAGCTTTTTTCTCTACCAAAAATTCTAGCCTTATGTTGTCTCCCTATTAGGGAAAGATCGTAAAAATCTTTACTTTTTTTATGATCGAGAAAGAGGGATGAGCCTCTCTTCCCTCGAAGCAAAAAGGGAAGATGAACCTTTCTCACCTCAATTTATTTTTATTATAGCTTCAGTATTAATGTATTTCTCTGCTATTAGTAGGACATCAGCCAGAGTTTTAGGTAATTTTAATGACGATGTCAGCTTTAAGTGGTACTTCTTATCATTTAGCCCACTAGTTAGTGCGACAACAGTGGTTGTCTATTTCAGGTATTTAACGTGTAGAGCTTCTATGTTAAAATGTGTGACATAACTTTTCAAAGTTTCATTCCACCCCTGGTGAATTGACATCAAACTCAAGGTTATTTTCTTAGCTCTTTGGCTACTCACAAATCTAGACAATAATGAGTGGCTGAGGTCTTTGAATGTAGTGATCGACCTCGGCTCTAAACTGCTATACCAAGACTTAACTGCTTCTTTTAACATAATGGCTAGACCTTTGTACATTATAACCTCATATGCCTCTTGCATTATTATGTTAGTTTTATAAAGTTTCAAATGATCAAAGAAGTCAGAAATACCATTGTATGTCTCTAAGGTTGGCATTTTAAATCCTTTGGAGGCATTACTCTGTCAATTTCTTCAGTAAATGGTGAGGTTTTCAGGAACTTAAGCTCATCCTTAAATGCCACTATTTCATTTTCAACTTTTTCTCCATGGCTTGTATCCAAGCTTCAAATCTCTGTTTGGTTAAAGTTCATGATCTGTTTGTTTAGATTTTGGTTGTGGTGGAATTGTGGCCGGGCTGGTGATGAGTTGGGTTTATGTGTTCTTCTTCTCTAAAAGGTAAAGAGGCTTCCACCTCTTCATAGCTTAGTTGTCCAATAGCAGCTTCTCAGCCATGTGTGATTAAGTCTGGCACTTTTGAGACTTATGGTGGGCTTATAGTTTGCAACATTTGCTTGAAAGCTTGTATTTGTTTGTCAGGGCTTGAAATTGTTCCATGGTCGGTCCCGTATGTGTATGAGATGGGAGGATAAAATGCTCGCTAAGGTGAGTTTTTGTTCCAATTGGAGAGGCTACCTTTCCTTCCTCTTGGGTTCTTTTTCTTGGTGTCATTGTTTTGTACTCAACTAATATGAAATATGCCCCTACCTAGTCCACCAACTGTTGGTGCCGAGCTCCAAGCTAAAAGTATTCCTATGAAAGCAAAAGAACAGGACAATTAGAGGCAAAGGCAGGGGGTGTTCCTTACATTTGCACTTCAACTCTCAAGTTAGTGAAGATTAGGTCGAGAAGAAAATAGGAAGGTAGGAAGGAGAGAGAAGTGAATGGAATGAACCTGGCTTTATGTTACCCAAGTCTTCATATTTATAAGTAAGCTAAGGCGGACCATAAGGGGACAATTAGGACAAGGCCAAGCTAAGGTGGCATTGGTCATGTCAAGTCAAATTGATACAAATGACAAAGATACCCTTCATTGTCCATTGAAGGCTTTAAGAAAGAAAAAGATTACTATATCCTTTTGACCATCAAATGCCCCTAACAAGTGACCGTACAAATACTTGTGCTACTTTCTTCTAATCCTCATTTCCTTCTTTTCCTCTTTTTTTTTTGTTTCCTCCAGACTTTACCAGCTATTAAACAGGGGAAGCACATTAGGGTTATGTTAAATGTTGGCTGTGGCGTTGCTGGCTTTGTGGTTATTTGCTGGACAAAGAAGTAATTGCCATGTCATTTGCCCCAAAGGGTTAACATGAAGCTCAGATACAGTTTGCTCTAGAGAGGGGAATTCCTGCTACACTTTCTGCATTTAGTACAGAAAATCTGACATTTCCAGACAATGCATATGATTTGATACATTGTGCATCCAATGAAGATGGGATGGTATCTCTTATTAATCTCTTTCAGCACATGTTGGACCATGTTGTTACATTTATTTTCATTATTTCAGTATTGGTTTTTCAGCATATCAGGGAAATATTTTGACACTTTTGTCCTGCTTTTGAATGCAAAATGCAGGTGGGAAACCATTATTGGAGCTGAACAAGATTCTTAGGCCAGGAGGCCAGGAGGATTCTTTATATGGTCTGCTACACCAGTTTCTCGAGATGATGAGAGAGATCGTATTGTTTGGAAGTGTGAGGATACCACTCTCGCTCTCTTGTCATGCGGGGAAGTACCAAATTGTTTTCCCTTCTTTGAACTTTCCTTGTTTGCTTGTTTTATCCCTGCCACAATTAGCCGCCCCATGTATTTCTTTTCACGATTTAATTAGTACGATCGGAATGTGCTAAGTTGGTCTGATATTCTGTATATATTTCAGCCATGGTGGCTTTGGCATTGAGCAACGCAAAGAAAAACTTCCACCCTTCTCTGATCAGAAAGATAAGCAGAATGTCTCATGGTAATCTTGTAGAATGTATTATCTGCATCGTATATTGTGCACACTCAAAGACATGCTTGAACATGTGCACAGATACACTATATTAACTTCTACTTCTTATATCTAGGCAGAGACAGTGTAAACCAGAGACCTCTATCCTAAATTAATGTTGTCATATCTGGTGTTAGCCTCTATTTTTGTTGAAATTGCTTCTGATGATGTTTATTGTCTGTAACAGGTATGAGCCTCTTGGTTATTGTTTTTCAGACTTCCAGTTGATTAAAAAGAATTGTATGAAATAATTATTTTTAGTCGACATATGTTTTTTTCATTCAAATCATGTTGCATACTTATATTAAAGAAAAAAATTAATTATTTATTACACATCATATATGATTTTGTTGAAATAAATACTTATCATTTAATTATCAATGTATAATAAACAATTAAAATTTTAATACATAATTATGTGATATAATTTGAATAAAAATGACGAATTCTGATCTGGAATAAATGTTTCATTAAATTTTTTTTTTCGGTTGATAGCATGCTTAGCAGTAAGCCGCCACGCCTTCCATCTGAACCCGATGCTGAAGATATATTCAACGAGGACATCAAATATTGGGCAGCACTTGTATCAGGTGTATCTTGATGGTCTAGCTATAAACTGGGCAATGTTAAGAAATGTGATTGATTTGAATGCCGGTTATGGACGGTAATAAATATATTAAGTTGCTTAAATTTTTTTCTCTATCAAAAGCAAAAAATTGGTTGATATTTAATCTTGTGTTTCATTCTTGCATTGGGTTTCATTGCATGTCTGCTAGTTTTAGACATCTCTGTTGGTTTTTCTTGTTTACTTTCTTTCTAATCTCAAATGTATTAATCTTTAAATATAAATAATAACAATAAATTTGTTTGAATTTTAATATAATAAAAAATATGTTTCATGAAGCTAACATTCATGTTTCTCTTGATATATTTATCTATAACAGAAATCCTTTAGAAACGTTACATATTGTACCCGATTCAATTTTTTTATAAAATAAGTAATAATTTGAAAATAAATACATGTAATAAATTTTAAATTTTAAAATTATTAGATATTATTTGAAAGAATTATTATACAATGAATCAAAAGTTTTTTTTTTTCTTTTTGGGCCTAGACTTAAAAAAGTTCACCAATTCGATTATTCTCGAATATGAAATCAAATTACCATCAATTCAAAGGAAATGCCTCATATGCTAGTGTTTATTACATTATAAGCAAACATTCCCACATGATAGGAGATGATAGGGTTCCTGTATGGTTTGGTTTTTTTTTTTTTTTAATATTATATAATATTACAAACTTTTAAAATTCTATGAGAATGTCATTCGATTTTTTATATTATTTGAATTGAATTTTATTTTATTTGATTTAATTTATCAATTTTTTAATTTTAATTTTTATTTTATATAAAATTTTAATATAAATAAATTTTAATTTATTTTTTATAAAAATTTGAAATAATATAAAAAAATAACAATAATAATATATAATTAAATTCTTTTTGTTCTTCACTTTTTGATTCGATTCGTTATTTACTCTAAATTTAATATATATATTTAATATTTTAATTTAATCTCAATTGAATAACTACGAATCAATTTTTTAGTTTTTTTAAAAAATTTTTCACTCTTTCAAATGATGGATGCATAATAAAAATAGGAAATAAAAACTTTGTTTTGTATATAATATGTACCATATGGGCTATGGCGACAATAAATCCTGTGTCCCTACAAGATCACATGTAAGCTTTAATCCAAATAATTTCGAGCAGACACTTCTTCCATCAACAAAGAGTTTCATAGCAATTCACAAACCTTTGCAATGGAAAATTTGCTTGAAATTTCAGAGGCTGAAGTGCGCATAAACTTCATTCTCAACACCAAATGCCGTTGTAACCTGCTTTTAAGGTCCCTTTGCCCTTCTTCTCCAGTAGCTTTCAAAGTCCAAACTTCTTCTCCTCATAAATTTCTGGTTAACCCACCGAGTGGACTTGTTCCCCCTTCATCACAAGTCTCCCTGCAAATCATTCTTAAACCCCAGGACCAGATCCCACTCACTTTTCCTCGCTCCCATTCCGACCGTTTCCTCATCAGAACCGCCAGGTTCGACCCCGACCCGGACGGGTCAACTCAATTCGACTCGGTCAACTCGTGGCTTTCAACTCGACCAACTCAGGCTATCAAGCTCAAGGTCGCCTATGTGGGGCCATTTCTTCTCCAACATGCTGTTAGTTGTGGGGATTTTGATGTTGTGAAGAACATGATCAAGCGCCAGAAATCGGTTTTTAATGATTTATCAGCTAAAGAAGCTGAGTCACTCCTCCGAGTCGCCACTCAGCTGGATGATAACTCGGAGGACATGGTGAATTTGCTGCTTGAGGCCGGTTTAAAGGTAGCCGCACGTGAAGAAGAAGAAAGTCCGAATGAAAATAATGTGGGCTATTATCAGGTGGATCCACGGTGGGAATCAAAAGGATGGAGTGAGTTACACGCGGCTGTCACATTCGATCGAACGGAAGAGCTGGTGGCGTTGTTAAGAAAGGGAAGACGTGAGCCGTTGGATTGCCGAGATAAGGAAGGGAGAACACCGTTGCATTTGGCGGCGGCTAAGGGAAACATCGAGTGTGCTAAACTGTTGGTAGAATCGGGTATGGATAAGAATGCAAAGAGCAATGATGGGAGGACTGCACTCTACAGGGCTGTAGTTAATGGCAACCGTCAGATGGTGAAAATGTTGATCGAGATGGACGCGGACCCCACAATCCCGGATGATCGTGGCCGCTCAGCTTTTGATGTTGCACGTGATAAGGGGCATGTAAGTAGTTGAGCTTTATAATTTGGGCATTCCAACCATCTTATAGAAATATGTTGATTGTTGGACCCAAAAATAAAAGAAAAGGCATGGTGACGGAAGGATTTTTTTTTTTTTTGCTACTGTTAATCGTTTCTAATTAACCTGCAATCCCTAAATATTAATTTGAAATGCTTAATTATAGTGCCTAAAGTTGACCCAAAAAAATTATACTATCAAAAAAGTAATACGATAAAACTTGTCATCGTATTACAAGTAAATATTGAATTTTATTGTTGTACATTAACTTCGTTCAATTTCTTTGATATGTTTTTAATTTTGTTTAATTTTAAACATAAAATAAAAAATTATGGAAATATATAAATTGCATTAATAAAACATTCCATAAAATACTCTAATTTGAATACTTTTTGTTCAAAGATCACCCAAATTGAAAATATAATGCCAAAATAGATTAACTTAATTTCTTGCGCATTTTGGAAATTCTATAACAAAGTAACTCTCTTCTTAATTTCTATTTTAAATATATTAAGTTTGATTGACGCAAAAGAAACAGAAGCTTAAGGGGAAAATTATGTTGTTTTTCCCATGGGCCACCTAAAAAGATCTGTTCCTTGTGATCATGTAGGAAGAGATGGTGGAGATTATGGAGCGTGGAAAGGAAGTATTGATGGCGGCAAGATGCGGAGACATGGGGCGATTACAATCACTCTTGCACAAAGGTGCTGCCATGAATTTTCAGGACCAATATGGTCTGACAGCCTTGCATGCAGCGGCCATAAAAGGTCACAAGGATGTGGTTTTGGTACTTCTGGAATTGGGGTCAGACTTGGAACGCCAGGACAATGAAGGCCACACGGCATTGCATTTGGCCGTGGAGGGTGGCCAGTTGGAGGTGGTTGAAGCATTGATCGATGCAGGAGCTAATGCTAATGCCCAGACCAAAACAGGGGTCACTCCTCTCTACATGGCTAAAACTATGGGTTACGATGATGTCTCACAGCTTCTTGTAAACAGGGGAACTTGCTCTTTTCTGCCTTCTGCCTCATTTTCTTCCTCAGTTCCATTGACATAACCTTGTTTGTGTTTTACAAACTCTTATTCACTCTCTTCAACTTACAACTTTTTTGAATTAGAACTAAATTGCAACAATTTATAAGTTAGGTTCGTCTTTGAGTTATAAATGCCTCACTTGCTCGACTATTAAATGAAAATTCAGTTATCTATATATCATATTTGATCTAGGTGAGAGGGGTTTTTTTTTTTTTTTTAATGCAAGTAAACCCATTATAATCATTTTTCAATGCTTCTTATGAGTTTATATTTAATACAATATCAGAGTATAAATTTTATATATTAATAATAAATTAGATAAAATCATCTCATTAAAGAGATAAATCAAATGATATAGTAAGTTTTTTTTTAAATATTAAAATTTTATATTTTTATTTTAAGAATTGATATTTGTTCATTAATAAAATAATATTATTTAATTTACTGATAGTATATATAATCTATATACTAATAGTATATTAAATATAAACTCACTTTTTATTTTCTAGTATTGATTATCATCCTTTAGTAAAATTTGAAAATTCTATAAACTAAGTTTATATTTTACGGTATTCTAATGTATCAAAATGAAAATATTGATTTGATTATTTAATTAATTTTTTTATTTTAAAGCTATAAATTTCCAACGAACTTAGAATATGAAGATAATTAAAAAAAAAAAAAAAAGCTAATAGCAACAATGGTTAAGATAATTTTATTTAAAAGTAAATAAAAGAAATACAGTAGCTAAATCAAATTACAAAAATTTATAAAATTCAAAGTTTTTTATAATACATGTATTTATTATAGAATAATAATATTAATGCCATCCTTTATATCATTTTGTTAGAAAATGATAATCACTTCAAAAAAAAAAATGAAGTCACTTAATAGAACTTAATTTTTATTGATTTAATTTTAAGTTATTGAAGTATACATGTATTTATACTACTCAATATATAAATTTAAACTTTAAACATTAAACTCAAAAAATATTAATAACTTTGATCTGACATAAATTAGGTCATGACTAATTATATTCATATATAATTTTATTGACTAAATATATGAATATATAAAATAAATTCAAGTTTAATTTCTGACACTACAAGTGCAAATATTTTAAATTTTGTTAAAGATATTGCAGTAATTAGGCTTCATGGCACTCGACATTTTGCTGATAATACTATGTATCTGGTTATTTGTTTGAATTAGAACCTTCATATGTATATGTTTAATTAATTTTTTGTTTTTTTTTTTTTTATTATTTATTATATTATAATTTTATTTTTTTTAACAAAATTTTTTACTTATTTTGGATGAATAAATAACTTACTTATTTACAAATTTTTTTTTGAATATGTATTTGTTTTTTATTTTAAATATTATGTTTGTTTTTTTTAAAACAGAAAATATTTTTAAAAACGAAATATTAGTTTGTTCTAAAAAAATAAAAATAATATAATAGCATAAAATAAGAAAAAAAATTTCAAAATTAACTCAATACTTTTTGAAATGTTTTACAGTGGATGGATTGCAACAATATATTTATAGTTAACTTTTTAAGGAAAAAATTGAAAGTCTCAATTTTTCTTAAATAAAAATAATAATAATAATAAAAAAGTTTTAAGAAAAAGTTAAAAGTATCAATTTTTTTTAAAAATAAATAATTTTAAAATATATTTCAAAATAAATGATTTAAGAAAAAATTGAAAGTATCAATCTTCTCTAAATAAAAATCTTCGTAATTTCAAAAAATATATTTGAAAAAAAAGTTAAAAGTATCAATTTTTTCTAAAACAAAGGCATTAATTTTTTTTAAAAAATAAAATAAGAAAAGAAATCTTAGAAAAAAGTTGAAATATTAATTTTTCCTTGAAAATTTTTAAATGGTAGATAATCCAACGATGGAGCCACTGTAAGAAAAATAATAGTTTTCTTGTATACTCTTGAAGTAAAATAATTTTTTTAATTTTCTACGAAAAGTATTGGAGTCAATTAAAAATAATTTCTAATAATTAATTATCTAGTAAGATTTTTAAAGCTCAACAAATAACACGAAATCAAACTAGTACTATCTTTTGATGAACGTTATAGAGATGCTATAATCATACTCCTAGACCTAGTTCTGGTTTTATAGATATTAAATCTACCTTTTAAAGATACTTGAGTCAAACTTAAGATTTCTCTTTAATATGTAACAGATTCAGTTAAGTGGTCAATTACACATAAATAAAAAAGATTGGTGATGACTCTTTTAGTCAATATCTAGCTATAGGTTCATAGACCTAGGTGTTATGATAATGGCCTACACCAAATTCCCCAATTTATATCTGATGTGATAGTGAAGCAACTCTAGCAAGGGTATATAGCCAAGTCTATAATGAAAAGTTTAGACATATTGGATTAAGACATAGCTATATTTGACAATTAATTTCAGATAGAGTGATCACTATAATTATGTGAGGTCAAGTGAAAACTTGGTAGATCCTTTAACCAAAAGTTTTGCTAGAGAATTAGTAAAAAAAAACCTCAATAGGGATGAGGCACAAGCTCATTAAGTAAAATCACCCATGGTGGAAACTCGACTCAATGCTTGGTATAACGTCAAGTCTTGAGTTTAATGATACAAAATACATCATCTATATGTGACCGTTAGCACTATAGTAATGTTTAATGCCATCACAGGTAAAATGCTAGGTATCCGTAATGGTAAAGAAATGATAAGTAATATACTCTTAATAGACCCATAACATAAATATGTTAGAGTGTTATAGTTACGAGAACACTTTTGATAAGAGCTATCTATGTGAGTGTGAAGTGTGACTACTTCTAGGAGCTTAAGAGCTTGGCTCTAATAGCACTCATGAAAAGAGAATGCAAACAGATGGCCATAAATGTATCACTGGATACCAAGCATTCATTAGGTGTTGACATCATTGTGTGAGATAAGTTTGGTTAACGAAATGGAATAACTAGTTCAAAGTATAGTCTACTGAGTGATTTCGGTTAACTTTAACTTGTTTTCACTAAGTGAAGGTTTAAATTGGAATATACCTTCATTTATGCAATTGATTTCCAAAGTCATCATAAATCTAGATTATTTTGAAAATGATGGGGGATTGTTAGAGATTTTCAAAATAAAATATGAAAAATAATCCCACATTGGAAAAAAAATAAATAGTTAAGTTTGTTTAAAAATAGAGAAAAGTCTATTCAAAATTAATAGTTTCAACTTTTCAAAACCAAACAATTTTTGTCTATTCAAAACAGATAGTCATGGCTGTAGAAAATGATACTTATTTGTTTATAAAAGGCTCCTCTAATTTTTTGAAAATATATAGAAACAATTCTTTGAATTCTTTTTCTTTTTTCAAACACCATATTTATTTTATAAAAGCTTTGCTGCAGAAAACCTATATAGAAGTTCAGTGATCTTGTGATACGCCGGTGACTGCTTGATGAATTGATTTTATCAGTGCAAAACATAATCGGTCACTAGATTTTATTATATCTTTAAGGTTTATTGTCTGCAACCTTTTTTGTATATCTATTAGGTAAATAATAGGGTGAGGGCAAATAAAATCTTAAGGAAAGTAGCACTGTTACATGCCTTTGAACCTTTCCTCATATTTTCATATTTATCAAATGTAGAAATTCCAGTTTTTTAGTATTTGCTCTAACAATAAAAAGAAATATATAAGAAATGTTTCTTTTTTTTAAAAAAAAACTTTTTAGGGACTTATTGGGACTTATATATTGAGTTCTTTCAAATGCACCATGATTTTTGCTTTTCATATCCTTACTTTTGTTTTCAAAATTTTTTGTAAGTAAAATTACTTAATTACCATTCTTTTAAGTTTTCAGATATCTATATTTGATAAGTTTTATGATTTTTCATAAATCTATTTCAAAAATGTAATATAACTTATTGGAAATAGATTTTCAAAAAGTAATTATAACTTTTCGAAAATCCATTTTTGTAAGGGAGTAAGTGAAATTTAAAAAAAAAAAAAAAAAATTTTATTAAAATATTTTATGAATTAGTGTAATGAATAAAGTTACTATTAAAAAAATCATAAACTTTAAAATTAATAAAAAAGTTAATTTTATTATTTTAATCTTAAAGAAAGAATAAAATCTTATGAAGCCCTAACTAAATTAAAGATAAAATAATAAATATAATTTTTTTTATAAATTTTTTTTTGTATTGATTATTAAAATTTTATAATAGGTAACTAAACTAAATTCATTGGAAACGTTTCTCCATCTACTTATCACTTATCACGATGGACTTCTCCAATTAACATATTATATTTTTACAAAATTATATAATATTTAGTAGTAATAGTATTACTTGTAGAGTTTTTAAAAATTTCAGCTCTTATATATTGTCAGACTTGATAGTTCCTTTCATTACCTTTCGTAATATCAAGAAATAAAATATTTAATTAAAATCTCATAATATTTTATTCTTTCTTTAAGATCAAAATAGTTAATAAATTTTTTTTATTAATTTTAAAATTTTTATTTTTTTCTAATAATAATTTTTTCATTGCACTAATTAATAATTTTTTTTTAATTTTTGTTAAAATTTTACACCCTTTAATATCCATATCCGGTGAATTTTATAACTTTTCAAAAATATTTGAATAACTTCATTTAACAAAATTTAAAAAAAAAATAAAATGTGAAAAGTAAAAATATGATACGTTTAGGAACTCAGTTATGTATTTTGAGTGTTTGTCAGTGTATGAATCCCAAAGGGTATAAAACTCCCAAGTCCTAGTGTCATGGACCTAAGGAAGAGTCCTAAATCTCACATCGAACATAATAGGAAGGTCACTGGGATATATAAGGGTTCACACCATCTTCGTCTTGTGAGGCGCCTTTTGTAGGACAAAATCGTGAGGCCAGGGAGGTCAAAGCGGACAATACCTCACAAGGGTGTGAACCGTGGCAGTTAGGCTGATTCGGGACACCGGAAAGGTAAATGCCCGGGTCCCGGAGTCGCGCGGGTTCGGAGCTTAAGTCTCGACCCGTGACAAGTGGTATCAGAGCCAACCCTAAACCATTCGATCCACGCCAAGCACCTCGAGGGAGGTAGACAGGGTGGCCAGCCTCCGTGACGAGGGCGTCACGAGATTGGGTGCGAGAGAATGTCACGGACCTAAGGGGGAGTCCTGTATCCCACATCGAACATAATAGGAAGGTCCCTGGGGTATAAAAGGGTTCACACCATCTCCGCCTTGTGAGGCGCCTTTTGTAGGACAAAATCGTGAGGTCAAGGGGGCCAGAGCGGACAATACCTCACAAGGGTGTGAACCGTGACGGTCAGGCTGATTCGGGATGCCGGAAGGGTGAATGCCCGGGTCCCGGAGCCGCGCGGGTTCGGAGCTTGAGTCTCGACCCGTGACAAGTGGTATCAGCCTGACCGCCACGGTTCACACCCTTGTGAGGTATTGTCCGCTCTGGCCCCCTCTGACCTCATGATTTTGTCCTACAAAAGGCGCCTCACAAGGAAGAGATGGTGTGAACCTTTATATACCCCAGTGACCTTTCTATTATGTTCGATGTGAGATTCAAGACTCCCCCTTAAATCCGTGACACTAACTCACTTTAAATAAGAACTCGACCATTTGAACAAACTGAAAGCACAACCCATACCTAGTAGGCCCATACTATTGGGCTATCAAAAATTGCAAAAATAAAGTGATTTAAAAAAAATTATTAGTATAATTTTTTTAATTCCATAAATATATTAAGTGGAACATATTTATTAAGTATATTTAAATATTTTATAAAAAATGCTAATTAAAAAGGTAAGATATGTTAACGTCGAAATTAAAAAACTCGATTGATAATATATTAAATATATTTTTATATTTTTAAAATTTTTTTTAATGCATTCCAGTTAAAAACTCTATAAAATGGAATTTATATCTGACGAAGATACAAAATACTTATAAAAATTTTTAAAAATAATAAATACTCTCATTTCCCATTTTCTTTATCTATTTTTTATATATTTCAAAATTATATTTTATTTTATTTTTTAAATATCTAAAACTCTTACTTTTTATATTTTAAAATTATTTTTATGTTTTTTTTAACTTTTTGACATTAAAAATCATGAAATCTTAATTTTATAAAAAATTTAAATTTTAATATTAAATATATTAAAATTAAAAGTTTTTTTAAAACCTCATAAAAATTAATACAAACAAATATTTTGGAACGAAGGAGTACAAACAACCGAGACAGAGTAGAGTAGTAATGGGTAAGAAACGCACCGTTTAACTGGCCATTCTATTTTATTTTCCCTTTCTCCAATCAGTTTTTGAGTATTAGCCAAAGAAAAAAAAAAGAATCTGTTTTGGTAGGTAGAAAATGTAGCACCAAAAATTTTCATGCACCCATTTGTAACGTTAAAGACTGCTCTAACACTCATTGCATCATTTGCATGCAATAGCGACCCGCGCAAATCGGTTCTCTACAATGGCGTCTTTATATTCAGCTGCGCACAAATGAAAATAACAATTTCTTTTTAGCTCTCACCCAAACCAAAAGAAAAGCTCTCTTCCATTCTCAAAAAATCCATTAACAAAGTTCTGCTTCTTTCTTTTCTCAGTTTTAATTTCTTTTCAAGTTTTAAAAAACCGAAAAACAAAAAGAAAAACAAAATGTTTTATTCTAGAGAGCTCCTTGCTCGCAAAGCTTCTCTTGGCCAAATATGGTAATCTTTCTCTATTTCTTTTCGTTTTTTCAATTCATTTTTTATTGATATTTCTCTGAAAAGGAAGTATCTCTCTGAAAAATTAGAATAATTAAACTCTCTCTCGATAAGAGAACACCATTAACGAAGCATTTTTTCCATTAGTTTGCTCTGCTTCTTTGAATTCGTTGGAAGTCACTTGAAAAAGAAGTTTCCAATTACATTTTTTTTTTTGAATGATAAGTATTTCTTTTACGTATTCATTATTTATATGTGAAACATAAATAATTAAAAATTAAGTTTCAATTAATTCTACTTTACGATTTATTGTCTCATTTGTCGACGCCATTTTTGATTTATTTTCCTTGAAAATTTTGCTCTAATATCCCTTTCTGTTTTTATGCTATGTTTTTTTTTCCCTTTGTTTATTAAGGTTGCTTGGGACTAAACAGGCAAAGCTCGATCGGAGGAAAGCTAACAAGCTCGACGTAGCTCGACTCTGGTTTTCTATTTTCCTTTTCAGTCATTTCAATTTCTTTTTCTTGCCTTATTTTGTATTTTAACAAACTCAGATTCTTTTCCTTTTCCTTTTTTTTTTTTTAATTTTTAACAGTGAAGAGATTCTAAATCCTCCGGTCCCAATTGCTCTTCGACTCTCCAGCATTCTCATGGGTAATATTTCTCTTTTTCCACCTTTTTTTGAACTTTTCTGAATTTCCAAACTCAGTTTTATTAATTTCAATAATTTTCTCATTATTCTCTCAAGGTGGAGTTGTGATTCTCTACGAGAAAAAAGTGACGTTTCTTCATGGTAAAATAATTTTGGACCTTTTTTTTTTTTTGTAATTTTTCGCTGTAACTTACAATTTTAATATTTACCCTTTATTTTACTGTGGTTTTAATGCTCTTGCTTTGGTTAACAGATGATGCTAATCGGCTTCTGGTACCTGGAAAGCACAGGATAATTTCCTTGTTTTTTTCCTCTAATTTTCTTCTTCAATGAGTAAATTCGATTCTGTTGATTAAACTGGTATGATTTTGTTTGGGTGATTTGAGGCTGAAATAAGGAAAGCATGGAAGGTGCTGGAAGAGCCAACTCTACTCCCTAAAAGAAAAGCAAAGGCCACGTAAAATATCTTTTATGTACTCTTTCTTTAAATAAATAAATAAGAACATTTGAAGAGATCGGATTTTTGGGTTATTCTGCCTAATTGTCTCCATTGTTTTCAGGAGAAAATCCATCACACTACCTGAAAATGAAGAAACCTCCATGGGCTACACTAATGTTGGAGAACCTGAAGAAGAAACCTCCATGAGGTTTCCACAGAACAATTTTAAGATGGTAAATTTGTCGTAAAATAAACCCTATTTCTTTTTTAGGTAAGTGTATTTTATTTGAAAAAAGAACAACTGTTATAAATGTGTTATTTACTCTGCCACTAGGTTTAGCCAGTTTAAACTGTGATGGTTAATTAGTGTTTGCCCTGCCCCTGCTGGAGAGATGTTTGATGAATTTACATAATTCTGTTATATATATGGTGTGTGTGTCTATATATATATATATATATATATATAAGGGTAAGTTGGCTGTGATTTGGGGAGTTAACTTAAGATCTTGAAAATATGGTTAAACAACCTTGTGATAATTCATGGTTTTTAATTAAATTTATTCTGCTTTCCAAGACTTTTTACTTTGCCTGGTGACTGTTTTAGTGGGGTTAGGATGCTAATTGGGTTGGCTTGAGTGAAGCTTGACTTCAATTATTAAGTGTGGACTTTTTCCAATCCAGACTAGGGTAAAAATTGTGTCCTATAAATTAGCAAAGCATGCTAATAATAAGTTTGGACTTTTTCCCATTTGCTAAAGCTCATTTCTAACCTTTTGTTCTTATTCTTGATTTCTTCCTTTTGAAACATAGCCACAAGCCATGCAACTATTTGTTTTCCAATTTTACAGTTCATACTTCATACATATTTTTTAGATAATTGCTTCCACCTGATCTACCCTAATATCTCCGTTTTTGTTTTCATTTGGCAAATACCGTTCTCTGACCCACCATGCTTAGTCTTCTAATCTTTAATCTGTTCATCCTTCATTACCGAGATTAAGTGAGTGAATTGCTAAGGCAAATGCGGTTGCTTTTAGAAGAACTTATAAGTTTTGACCCACTCGGAACAAAGCTTTTCTACATTATTGACACAAAGCAGTTGTTATCAGAATCCTTTAGAATTCAATTTTGGGACTAATAATTTTTTACCTTTATTGATGAACAGCAACTTGACCAGGTCGATGACTACTATATTACCAATGATCCCATGGAGGATAATCTCACCCATGAACACCACCAAGGTTTTCTATTACCCCTGAACTTTTCTCTTAGATGGTAATTTTGAACATGTACACTGAGAATATTCATCTTTAGTACTATAAATCACCACTTTCGCTCTCTTTCCCACAGCTGATGATAACGACATCACCTTATTCAATTTATTTCAGCCTAATACAGATACTCATGGTCAATTTGAAAGGTAACTTTAAAAACCTAGTTCCATGGGTTGCGTATCTGTAACTGGCAAAGGTTTTAGTTAATAGTTCACCATGGTGTCTGTGGACTGAATAATTCCTCAATTTTTCTAATTTCTGTGACAGATTTGAAGAAGGTGACGAGGGGACACAAGTAAACTTCACTTTAGAAGAGCATATACAGATACCAACTGCTTCTTCCTTCTCCAGCCCGGCAAGATGGGCCTCAAAGAGGTTAGAGTACTATAATGGCTTAGATGTTTGAGAATACTGCAACTGAAGTTGTGTATGCTTTTAGTTTTTGTATGTTAGAGGGAATGATTTAGAAATCTGAAAAAGATGATGAAGCTTTCACTTAAAAGTTTTAAACCATTTTGGCATGACTGCGGAATAATATTTGTAAATAAACCATTCTACTAGATTTTAGATCCAAGTAATGTGCACATGAAATTTCTGAAGATTTGTTGTCATAGATAACTGCTGTTCAGCATAAATTATCTGACATAAAATGAGTTCCTTTTATATAAGCTCACTAATTGGTTTTCTGTATTATTAACCATCAAAATGGAAAAAAAAATGAAAGTATTCCTGTGCTTAAATTAAAACAAATGAAAGTTTTTCTAACATCAGTAATCTTTCTGTATCATTTATGTTATTTTCCATTTAGCAAACTAAGAATGAGAATGATTGCAGCTGAAGAAACCCAAGAGCAGCATCTGGAGCACCAATTAGATCAACAATTTAATAGAAACAAAGAAGACAGAGTAAGCATTAGTAATTTTTACTAACAATTATGCAAAAAATCAGACGAAAACAAAACCTTTGCTATTGTTATTCTCCTTGAGGAAGCAGGAACAAAAGAGGCAGGGGCCATTAAAACGAAAGGCGAGAAAAGCCAAAGGAATTATCATAGATGAGGAGCAAACTATTATTCCTAGCCATGTATATCACTCCTGGCTTCATGACACTTCAGATATTGTATCAAGAAGAGGAAGGAAGAAAAGGGTATGACCTGCATATTTGCAATATATCCCATTCAGATTTAGCATAATTATGTTGCATACCCAGATTACTTGGTTAGCCACTAACTTACACCATGAGCAAATATTTCCAACGCATTATTCCGAACCACATATATCAGAAGAATTCATGGGGAGTAAAAGTTTTATCCTAAGAAAACAATCATTTCAAGAATCATTGATGTAACATAAGGTTTTTACGCTGTAAATGTTGCAGAGGCGCACAAATATCCTGTGGACTTTGAAGATAGCTAAGCTCATGGAGTTCCCATCTACTGTACTAATGGATGATATGTTTGTGAAAGGAAATCAAGAAATCCCTTACCCAGCACCACTTTTGGACCTCTGGAAGAAAAGCACACAACCTCACCGTGAATCACCCTCTGGTTAGAATTCACTGATTCATGCTTTTTAAGTTCTTGTGGAGATAATGAAGGGAAGTTAATCTATATTATACCGTACACAGTGAGGACCTCACAACCACAACCCCCAGATCCATCTCCTCCGGAAAGAGTACAGTCTGATTATCCAATGGATTACGTAAGTCTCGCATCTGATCTTTAATTTGCTTCCAGGAAATACATTTGTGCCCCTATGTCTGACTGAGTTTAGAATGTGAAGCCTTTTGAAGATCTTCACAGTGGAGTTGGTTCCCCATCTCATGCTACCATAGAGTTACAGCGAACAACTGTGGTACATAAGGTGACTCCAGTGGGAACCAATCAGTTTGTCACCCCAGGAAACTCTGGTATGAAAAATCTTTCTCTACATGTTTTATGTCTCTCTTCTGTTTGGAGACATTTTGAGGTTATCAAATGAGATTAATTATGGACAGACAGTTTATCAGTTAAGCTTCATGTCATTTTGCAGGAGATGCACTAAGATACAGCGGAAGCTCAGTATCTGGAGATGGAGTCCCCTTAAATAACTTAGAAGTAAATATTGGAAGGTAAGTAAAAATTATCCCAAAATAAATTAGAAGGTAGAAAAAATTTTATACAGGACATGAGCAATATGTCTAGGTGGGTAATCAGAGTTCTGAGACCTGTGAAAAAACTTGTGATTAACTTTTAGGGTTAGGTCCAAGAACAATGTGCCATCAACTTCGAGAAACAGTGGCAGCCTTGACACAGTGGTTGAAGTGTTTCATGAAGCTGATACCGATTACAAGTTATCAAGGTCACAAAAGAAAAACTTGGCACCTGATCAAGGTAAAGAAATCATCAACTTCTATTTTGCCATAGCAGCTATAAGCCTATAATCACAGGAATTGCCTCTTCATCCAATATGGTAATTAACAACTCCATTTCTTTATTTACTTTTTTCAGAATTCTTGGTGGAAACTCAACTTACGAGGGAAACTCCTGCGAATGATCCTCCAGACAAAATGACTGAGAACATCAGGAAGTATATTTCCTTTATATTCATCCTTTTAAGCCCAATATTAACTTTGCACTTGTCTGATCAACTTTGTGCAACTTAATTGGCTGCAGGCATATGAAAACACATTTTGAAACTCCAGGAGCCCCTCAAGTAGAATCGCTAAACAACTTAGCAGCTGGACTCAGCAGAAAAGGAGCAGCTCAGCTCTTCTACCAGATTTGTGGTACACAAACATACGATCTATTTCCTCTGGCTATGTAGTGAAATTGCTCCGACTTTAATTACCTTAGAAGTGTCAAATAAGAATCTGAATTAATGAGGAAACTGAGATCAGTGACCAACTTTTTTGCAGTTCTTGCTTCTCAAGGTTTCTTAAGAGTGGAACAAGAGGACCCATTCGGAGACATTCTCATCTCCAAAGGAGCAAAGATGTGACACAAGGTTCGTAACGCTAGTTTTAATGAAGAATTATTAGTGTTGTTTTTTTGTTCTGTTTTCTTCTTTCTTCTGTTGACTTTATAGCGGCTCTTAACTCTTAACTTTATTTCGGAGTTCCCAACCCTAATCCTTTATTTGCCTTACGACTTTTTTCTTCCATGTTTTGCTCTTGTTAAAGATATAGAGGGAATAACACAAAATTATGCCCTGTACTTATTTCATAATTGAACTTTTTGCCTTTGAACTGTCATTTTTTGGATCTGGTAATTGAAAGTAATACTAAATATTTATCTTTCAAAGCAAAATCCCATTTTCCAAGTTTTTGCACAAGTTATGTTTGGCAGATTATAAAAAAAAGACACTTACAACTGGCAGATTTAAGTGAGCCAATATCTTCATTTCTCTTTTCATCAGCCAACCCTAACTCAGTAACTAATACATACACTATGAAAAACCGCCCAAATGGCCAAATACCCGTTACTCCCCCATTTTCTTGTAGTCTGATATAGAAAGAGTAGAAATCAAGTCATTGTTACACAAAAAGGCGAGAATCTGAATCCCTTAATCTCAGCCTCAGCTCCTCCCCCAACTAGGGTTTCCTTAATAGCAATTGCAATTTAACTCAAAACAACTCAAAACCCCACATTTTATTTTAAATAACCCTATAACCTTAAAGTACCCCCTCAATTTCTGTCCCAAGTCCAAATCTCACCCTTTTTCCCTTCCCTTTATCTCCAAATGTTTCCCCAGTGGCTAAGATCACCAAGCAGGGGAAACTCCATAAAATCACCCTCCCATTTCACTTTCTCTTCATTCAAAGACATTAACGCTATCCTTAATCCCCCAAAAGATCCTCCATTTTCCACCGTGTCAAGCTCTCAACCTCCGTCCTCCGCGCCTGGGCCCACCGACATGCTCCCCCTTCATCCCAGCCGTCCATTACCCTCCCCAACGCTGATCACCGCGTCATCGTGTACCTCACCAGCCTCCGCGTCATTCGTAAGACCTTCGAAGATTGCAAGATCGTCAGATCAATCCTCCGAGGATTCAGTGTCCCGATCGACGAACGAGACTTGTCATTGTATTCTAATTTTTTAAACGAGCTGCAGGGGATCATTGGGCGTAAAAGTTTTACCCTTCCGTTGGTTTTCATTGGTGGGAGGTACATCGGTGGGGCCGAGGAAGTCAAACAGTTACATGAGTGTGGAGAACTGAAGAAGCTGATTGGTGGTGGAGTCCAGTGTCTGTGATTTATGCGAAGGGCTGAGATTTGTTCTCTGTCGCCGATGCAATGGTAGCATAAGATCTACTCTGAAAAATCTGGGTTTCGAAGTTATGCCGATTGCAACGCTAACGGTCTGATTAGGTGCCCGTCTCGCAGCCCCAGTCACCATCGAATTTGCTTTTCTTTTTCTTAGCTTAAAAAAATCAGATCAATAAGTATTAAAAAAATTAGATTAATAAAACGAAAAAAAATCAGGCAATTTTATTTTCTTTAAGCTTTTGGGATGTTAAAACACGGTTAGGGGAATCCCCATGGTGTTTTTTTTTTTACTAGAATATATTTTTTACTAGTAGTATTTGGGAATGTACATATGAATGTTTTTATTGATACTAGTTTATGCCCCTTGCTTCGTTGAAGAATTTTATTATATTGATATGAATATAATTATATTTTATTAATTAAAAAATTAAATATATAAAAATAATTATTTGTAAATTATATAATACAAATGTATTGACTTAAAAATAAATATAATTTTTTTTAAAATTTTATCTAAATTTTTTTATTATTTGAATCAAATTTTAAAAAAAATCATATAAAAAATTTTTTTAAAAAAATAAATTATTTGTAATTTTTAAAAATTTCATCATTGGAATAATTATTATTTACTTTCAAAATTATCATGTACTCTCTCTCTTTTTTTTTTTTTTGGTCTTTTTTTTTTAAATAGGATGAATTTCAGGTCGAAAACATCAAATATTTTTAAATCTTTATGACATTTTTCATATTTCATCAAACATTTGTCAAGGATTTTTTTTTTTTTTGAATTGCTAACCTTAGTTTAGGAATCATTAGTTTAGGAAATGGATTTATTAACTCTAAATGTTTCAACTTAGATATTTCGACAAACATTAATTTAAAAATCAAACAGTTGAAGATTTTTTTAATATTTAATTATTTAATTAATATTTAAAAATAATTTAAATTAAATTAAATGTTAATTTTTTATTTAAATAATATTTATTTTTTATATGTTTTAATATTATTAATATTAGTTATTATAAATTACATAATAAATATAATCACAAAATAATTATTTTTTCATAAAACTCTTTCCTTTTTTAATTTCTAATGTAAGAAAAACACAAATAACTAAAAAGCATAAAAATAACAACAAAGCCAAATTGAACTACACTCATATAATTTTATACCTTAATTAACCCTCAAACTTCAAATCATTATTTATGACAAGTATTAATTGTTTAAAAATTAAAGCTAAAAAATCTAAATAAAAGTTTTAGATTCAATAGAGATAACTTTAACTTAATGTTATTGATGATATTGATTCTATCTTTGCTATTTGAAGTAACAAATAAAATAAATAAATTTATATTTAATATATTATTAGTATATAAAATTTATATATTATCAATAAATCAGATAGTGATAACATATTAATAAGGTAAATCATATAATAATATTTCATTAATGAGTAAATTATTTTAATTTGTGTACTTAAGAGTTTATATTTATTTATTAATGAATTATCATCATTTAATTCATTAATAATATATAAAATGTATACTGACAATGTATAAATATAAACTCAAAATAAATATATGTAAATAAAAGTTAAAAAAAAAATTTCTAATGAATTCAAAATGTTTTTAAAAAATAATAAAAATAAACCATTTATTTTTTCAATTAGATTGGGTTACTTATAATGGGCCAACCCCTTTCATTAAAAAAAGAAAAAAATGGCCTTACCTTTTGCTGCCATCATATTTGTTTTTTAAATCCTTTAATCAAAGGTTAATATAATCATTTTATTATGAAATACAATTGTCTATTTCTAAAGTTTTTTGAGATGCTTTTTATATATAGTTTATAGGTTATTGCAAACAGCTAAGTTCAAATATTAAATTGAGAAATCTAAAACCAAAATATTTTATTAGCTCTTTTTTTTAATTTCAAATATCATTTAGTATTACATTAATGTAATCAATTGAATAATTAATTATTATATTATAATTAAATTATAATTTTAAATAATTAATTAACAACTTAAATATAATTAAACAATTAAATTCACACAAAATAAAACTTAAAATTAGTATCTCAAGATTTTAGAACATTCTCTCAACCATTTAGTTTCATTGGTATTTTATTAGCTCTTTTGAACATTAAAGTAAAGCATGTATATTTGTTAACATGTTAGTAGCATGGTTTCTTATCTGCACAATATTAGGTAGTTAATGCTGCCAAGCAAGATATGGCAAAGCAAGAATAGTAATTTCCATTTTTTCATGTTGCCATGTAATACAAGAATAATTAATTATTCTATGTCACGTGCATTCCGTTTGAATCTCAAACAATCCCTAGTTTGAAGACTGTCTAGTTGAGAAACAATGCGTTTCTGGCTGGCTTTTGCTAAAGTAGACGTTATAAAAGAGGGAAATGCTAATTTCGTTTTTGGAGGAAAACAAGATGCAATTTCCACAGCTTATTAGCACTTAGTAATATAATTATGGGTTTCAAGATTCATCCAGTAAAATGTAAAAATTGCACCACTGAAGGATAGGTAAAAAAAAAACACTTGATGATTTAAGTAGGAAAAGGTAAAAAAAAGTTGATGATTTCGTCCAATGCCGCCTCGAATGACAAATCATAGAGATATTCCTTTTGAGAAGATTCTACTAGTTTTTTTGTTATTTGATTATTTTAGCATGCTAATACGATTTAATCTGTATCATTGATTAACAAGATCTTCATGGAAAGGGTGTTAATAGTTAATTTTTATGGATTATTATCTAATCTATTGTTTATTTGGTGTCTTTTAATCTTTAATTAAGAACTATATTTGAACCTTTCTTAAAGGGCCCTCAATTCAAAACTTAATTTTACAGGGAAGGTGAAACCCTCTGACTTTGTCGACAAGTGATCAGAAAACAAAACCTTTCTCTAGTTTTGGAAACTGTCTACATTATTTTTAAAAGGACAAATAAAAAAGTGGATAACATGAATTCTTCACTTCTCATCCTGATCCTCCAAACCAAATACATGTACAAAATGATCATTTTGACTTTACTGTTTTACCTATGCCAAATTTTACTACAACTTTCATAATTTGAGACAAACTCTATTCAAAATAAAAACAATTATCAATTATGTTTGAGGATATCCGTGTTCTTACTTTTTAAACTAATAAAAGAAAAGTTTTTGCCAAAATAAAAAAAAAAAAAAAAAAACCCTTGAAGGATATTTATTTTCACTCTTCTCACCCCTTAAAAGATTATCATAAGAATCTTTAAAATGTTAAATCAAATGAAATCTTGGTTATACTGAGAACCAAATATTTGAGTATGAAATTAATATTTATTTTTTTCTTTTTTTCTTTTTTCGTGAAAGCACAACATCATGCTCATGTTGGTTGTACTTTTATCTTGGTATTCGTTAATGAAAATTTAATTTATTGATGGACACCATAAAGCAAACCCACATGAACATTATAGATATAGAGATTCCCACCATGCACCTTACAAAGAGAAGGAAATGGGGGTGTCGTGACCGAGTCTGACCATGACCCAGCTAGCCATTAATGTTTTAGGATACAAGACGAAATATATCATGAGCTTAATATATAAATACAAATATAGATATTTTATATTTATATTTTATTGACTTGAATAATAAGCTATGAGCATGTGGTATACTAAAGAATCGAGCCTATCAACACCAAACTATTTCATTGACTCTTTCAATGTTTCCCTTTTCTCACTCGATCTTTTTTCTTTGTTCTTCTTTATTTCCCCCTTTTTCTTTCTTAATTTGAAAGAAGAACCAAAAATTTGATCTCAATTCTCAAATGTATGCAATATGTGGAGGAGGGAGCCACATGACTTTTATCTGTACTTCATTTATCACATCAAAATGGTCGACCAATAATATATATATATATATATATTATTAAATGTTACAGGAAAAAAAAAAAACCTATACTATATTATGAAGAGAAATTTTCTTTTTTTTTTTTAATTGAATATTTTAGATAATTTTTTTGAAAAAAAGAATTCTAGTGATTAGAGATCTTTGGTATTCATTTCCTGGCGTGGTGATTAAAGATGTATAGATTATCGAAAATTTTTTATTAAATATATATATGTAGAGGGAATGAGAAACCCAGATTTAACCTTTTAATATGGTAAATTAATTAAATTTCCAATTGTTAAATTTTATTAAAACACCTAACTTTAACACCAATTAATATGTGTAGTGTACGTATGAACTTGCTACAAGAAATTAAGAAACATTTAACTAAACTTTTAATCTTAATTAATATCTATATTGGCTATGTCAATTACTACTTACGATATTCCCTTTGCTTTATTATATGTCGCCTGCTGATCACATGTTTTTAATTAATTTCATTTAATGCTTATAATTATTCCTTGAAGAGGTAGATAAATTGATAGTCTATTTTTTATTGGGGTTTAGGTTTAGACTTTATGCACTAACTCATCAAATCATTGCTATTCGATTTTTAATGTCAGCAGTTTTTTTTTTTTATTATTTATACATTTATATATTTCATTCTCGCAATTTAAATAACAAATGAAATTCATTATCTTAAAATTCATCTTTCCAAAAGAAAAGTTCTGGAACAAAATTTTGGTTGCTTGGTTAAGAAAATAGTTGATTCAATGATACATGATGTATTTTTTAATTTTTTTAATTATTCCGAGATGTATTTTTATTCATTCAATAAACAAATTTGAATTACCTTCGATATTAAAAAGAAAACAAAAATTTACAGCATGTCGGTCGGTAGCAGCACCCCCGTATAGCCCACTCCCACATGGGCTGACCCATTTCCCACTCATTGCATCTACTTTTGTGTATACAACAAGCGTGTGGACCATATAGCTCTTTTGTCCTACAAAGTTTAACTGCACGTATAAAATTCCAACTGTTTATTAATTTATTTTCCTTGTCCCAAGCAATTTCCATAATCATAGGTATATTTGACGGTATTTGAAATTCATTTTCAAAGAAAAACACTTGTTGATATTACGGCTTCTTGCTATTAACAAATCAAATTACTTGGGCAATATATATTAAGGTTAAATCAAAGCACTCCCTAAACTTTTGAATTGAATGCATCAATTGTTTGAATGACATATTTTGATCAAATTTATAAAAATTACGAGTTAAGAAATGTCTTCTCGTGAGCTGAATAAATATGAATAGAAGATTAAGTGTAAATTAAAAATTAAAAAACAAATAATTTTATTAAAATATTTTAAATCAACATAAAAAAATCTTTAATTTAGAATCAAATACATGCCCAGTCAGCCTTGGACCCACCCAACACCTTTTTCACCAAGATACGGAAAAGACTCGGTACACAATTGCCATTTTATTTTTTTTAATCTTTCGACTCCTCTCCTCCTTTAGTCTTTTTTTTTTTTTTTACCACAGCCTTGACTTTAGATACGATAATTTTATATACAATATAATGATGTAATATAAAAATAATAAAAAAATTATATATTTAATATTTATTTATATCAATACATATTTTAATATTACATAATTCATATCTCATATCTATTATTATATTTAAATTCGTGATACGATATGAATAATATATTTAATTTAATTTATTTTATAAGTATATATTTAATATATTTAACATATTTTTTATATTTATTTTAATTTAATATAAACATATAAAAAGTATTTTAATTTTTAATTTTTTAATTATAATACTTAATTAGTTATTTAATATTATTTAAAATTATTTTAAATATTAAATTATGATACTTATTTAATAATTATTATAAATTTTTTATATTAATAATATAAATATTAATATTAATCTTATACATATTTATTTTATTATTTAATCTTTAATAATTTATCATTTTAAATTCGATACTAAACATTAATATAATTATGTAATATATTTTAAATTTTAAAAATATATATTAAATGCATATTAAATGGATATTAAATTTTTTTTATTTTTTAACATGCAAGTATTTTTTATATTATTAATATTTCAATTTTATTAAATTATAAATTATTTATAATTATTTATTATTATAATCATTTTTTATATATTCATGTTAATTATATTTATTTATATATCTATATTAATCGTATTTATTCGTGTCATTTTTATATGAATTAATTATACATATATTAATTATATTATGTTACGCATAATGCAAAAAATAAATAAATCGTATTTATATTTAAGATTTAAATATATTTTATAATTTATATTATATTAATATTTTAATAATTTATATTATTATACATGATACAAAACAAATATTAAAATATGAGTTATCATGTCTAACCAATGAGATCAAAGAAAAAATGAACCTTTTCTTTTTACCGCGGTTAAAAAATGAAATAAAACAGAAATTTCGAATGGATAGACGTAAAAAAGGTTCATGTGGTTCAGTCCTTGAGTGTACGCGTTTTCAAACCCCAAACAAATAGAAAGGGAGGAAAATTGTCTGAAGTCTAAATTCGTCGGTATCGTGTTGGATTCAGCCTCTGACTCAGCTTCGTGTTCTCTTCCAAACCAGTGAAAATTTTCTGGTTTTTATTTTAGCTAAGCTCTCTCAAATGAGAAGACGATGATCATGAACAATAGCAGGAAGTTTGTAAGATTAAGACTGGAGTTTGGAGTTGGTGTCGTGCTGTTTTTGTTATGTCAAAGTTTGGTTTGTTGGTCGTTGAACGAAGAAGGTAATTTTTTTTTTTTTTTGCTTTCAAGTTTTGGGTTTTGTTTGTTTCTTGGAAAAGTGGAAGAAGAAAGATGATTAGTAATGAATGCAGGATTGGCGTTGTTGAGATTGAGAGAGAGAGTCGTTAATGATCCGTTTGGTGGTTTATCGAATTGGAAGGAAGAAGATGGAGAGGTTGACCATTGTTCTTGGTTTGGTGTCGAGTGCTCTGATGGCAAAGTTGTTGTTTTGTAAGTTTTCTTTTCTTTTCTCTGTCTTACTTTTTCTTGTACAACGTTGGTTTTTTTTTTGGTGGATGCTGTTTGGTTGCCGAGAAAATAAAGGAGAAAGAATTAAAATCTCAAGTCTTTAGTAATTTTTTTAGTTTTGGATTGGAGAGGTTAGTTGAGATATGATTATCAAGCATAGTCATAATATTTAAATTGAACTTTGATTTCCAATTTTGCAAATTTCAATCTCTTCTCTAGTGAGTAATAGTATGTTCTTTTTGAATTGTGAAATGGGGAATTTAAGTAGATGATTTTTTTTTTTTTAAATATTTGCAGATAAAAACATTAGACTTTATCCAATAATTATTTGTCATATAAGGTGGAGAATTAATTGAAATAGCAGTCTTTTCTTTGTCAGGTTTAACTTTATACACTTCAGGATATGCAAAATGTGATAGCTAATTTCCTTTAATTTGTTCTAAAATTTCATGGATGGAATAAAATGCAGGAACTTGAAAGATCTTGGTCTTGAAGGAACATTGGCACCTGAGCTTGGAACTCTAGTTCACATTAAGTCTATGTATGCGCCTATGACTTCTTTATCTGATTGTTGATGTCAAAAGCAAAGTTCCTTCTTAGATGGTTGCTTGACAATCTCTTTAAGTTTCCCCATTCTCTTTCTTCGTTGCAAAATCCCGATGCCATTGTTTCTTCTACAGTATTTTGCGCAACAACTCTTTTACTGGAATTATCCCAGAAGGGATAGGAGAACTCAAGGAATTAGAGGTGTTGGACTTGGGATACAATAAGTTCAGTGGACCACTTCCACCTGAACTTGGTAGCAATCTGTCACTAACAATCCTGTAAGTCAATGGTGTCAAACAATTCAGTTCTCATTCCCGGAGGTTCTCTCTCAAACAGTATAATAACTTATTTTATGCCTATATTGCAGTTTACTGGACAATAATGAGTTTCTCAGTAGTTTCTCTCCTGAAATTTATGAACTTCAGAAGCTTTCAGAAACTCAAGTGGATGAAAATCAACTATCTATCGCTGCTAAATTATCTTGCAAGAAAAGATTCAATTCATGGTATGCCAGCATATTGGAGTAAAAGCCATTCTCATATGACTAGGTCTAACAAGTAAAAATATAGAAATAAGCATCGTTGAACAAGTTTAGTTGCATCATATTGTTCATTGTTCTCAGACACCTTTTAGAGCCACTTAGGAATTTGTCTACTTTTAATATTTTAAATTGGATAAAGTTGTATGGAAAATGTTTGTTTATATCTGTTTCACAAAAAAAAAAAATCAAAATATAAAAAATACTTTGGCTGGATCAAATAGATGTAATTGTCATGAAAATTTTCAACTATAGTGATAATTAGCTATGTTGTTTTTTTTCTTTGGCAGTTTCTTTGTGATTATGTGTTCTTATTATTTAATCCTTCATTATGTCTCTTCTAGGAATGCTGGCCAATCCGAAGATGCAGTGCAAAGGAGACTGCTGCAAGAAATACCTGACATTCCAGCAGAGTCACCAAAAGCCCCCTTTTTAAACTTTAATATACCTTTGTCTCCTTCTCATGCACCTCAATTTCTGACTCCTTCTGCATCTGCTGAACCTTCCACTCGTACATTTGCAAGAGATGCTCCTGTTCAACGACCTTCCTTTGCTCCAGCTCCTTCCCCATCTGAAAATAATACAGTATTACCTAATGTCTCTGCTCCATACCCTTCAGGAAGCAATCCTTCAAGTTTTCATTCTAGTTCAAAACATGGAACTGCAATACTGGCTGGACTCATAGGGGGTTCCATATTTCTTCTAATATTACTTATCATTTCCTATCTCTTTAAAACTTTGAAGGTATCTACCGTGAAACCTTGGGCCACAGGGCTAAGCGGGCAGCTTCAGAAAGTATTTGTAACTGGTAATTCTTCTGCTCCACCACAAAATTAGACAGTAGATATAATTTTAAAATCTTTCTTGATTTCAGATTATATTACTGTTTTCAATTCAACTTAAAACAGTTGCTGAATAAAGGACATAGAACAATAGTTGAGATTTTAGTTTAATTCATTATGACCTAAAAACTACAAAAGTCTTCTTAGAATGATAAATTGTCATTGCATGACTTCTATTTGGCTGGCAACATAGCTTACAGGTCATTTATAAAAAAGTATCATCCCAAATATGCAGCTAAATTAGAGGAAAAGGGACCTTAATTTGTTTTATTTTGATGCATCTGTTGTTGATTTGATATCTTATCCAAGAGACAAAGTGTACATCTTTTAGTTTCTGCCAGAATATTTGTAATATATGATCAATTACTTGCATTTCAGGTGTACCAAAGCTGAAGAGATCAGAGCTTGAAGCAGCCTGTGAAGATTTCTGCAATGTAATTGGCTCTTCAACAATTGGCACTATGTACAAAGGGACACTGTCTAATGGGGTTGAAATAGCTGTGGCCTCTGTCCCAGTGAAATATGCCAAAGATTGGTCAAAGAATTTAGAAACAAAGTTCAGACAGAAGGTATTCTACTGAAAAATCCCATCTGATACACCTGCTTGATGAATTCTTTTGGCCTGTCTAACTATTTCTCTGCTTATGGTTTCAGATTGACACATTATCAAAAGTGAACCACAAAAATTTTGTCAACCTTCTTGGATACTGTGAGGAAGACGAGCCTTTTACTAGGATGATGGTTTTTGAATATGCTCCAAATGGCACACTCTTTGAGCATTTACACAGTAAGTACCTAATTGTTGTTTTTGGTGTCTTTGTGGATGTACCTCTAATTTATTGCTTCTTTCCAGCATTTCATTTTTTTCCCTTTGAGGGGGGTGGGGGAATCCTATTTCTAACATAATAGTTTAGGCATTTAGCCTAAAGAACGCCTGGTATTTCACAGGCTCCCATGGAGGCTGGAGCCACCAAATTCTGCTACTTCAAGCAATGAATCTGGAGCTGAGTTAGCCTTACTAATATGTTCATAATATGATATTTATGTCAATTTAATTTCTTATTCATCTTTGTAGTTTGACCTTTTCATAGTAGTGCCAAAAGACTTGGTTACTCATCTTGTCTGTTCAACTTGTTGATTTTCTCATAAAGGAAACTCATCCTGAACTTTTGACTTCTGGGATATGAATGTCATACGGTTGACTTTGTCTTGCGATGTTGTTTACATTATAGGATTTTTGTTATTGAGTGGTCGTGTGAACCTGATATTTAGGAATCCCCTGTAGCGGTGACATTAAACCTTTTACCTTACCATAGAAGAATGGAGGAAAAGAAACTTTAGCTATGCCTTTTTATTTTCATGCTAATGACTTCCTAGGTAAAGGGTTAATCAATGCATATGTTCTCAAGGTTCCTATATGCTTAGAATTATGCACGGTATTTTGCTACATAACATGGCGTTTGAGGATCATATGCTTCCCTACTTACCATGAAGAAGCAACATTATGTTTTTCACTCTTTGCAAGCATTTGCCATTTACATTTTCCTTTGGTGTTAAGCTTTGAACTAAACATTGTATCTTTTTAATTGATGTTGCAGTTAAAGAATCTGAGCCCTTGGACTGGGCAATGAGGTTGAGAATTGTAATGGGCATGGCTTACTGCCTTGAGCATATGCACCAACTCAACCCACCCCTACCCCTTAACAACCTATCCTCTTCAGCTGTCAATCTAACAGAAGACTATGCAGCCAAAATTTCAGATTTGTGTTTCTGGAATGAGATAACTGCAACGGAGCGGGAATCAGACAGAAACAACCTTTCAGATACTCCACTAGCAAGCCTAGAAAGTAACGTTTATACCTTTGGCGTATTATTATTTGAAATAGTAACGGGTAGGATGCCTTACTTGGCAGATAACGATTCACTTGAAGACTGGGCATTAGACTATTTGAGAAGGGAGCAAGCCCTCATAGAGATGGTTGATCCTACTCTAAAATGTTTCAATGGGGAGCAACTCGAGAAAATTGGGGAGGTCATAAAATCTTGTATCCAACCTGAACCTAGACAAAGACCGGATATAAGAGAAGTCAGTACAAGATTGAGAGAGATTACTGCAATTACACCTGATGGTGCAATCCCAAAACTTTCTCCTCTTTGGTGGGCAGAGCTTGAGATTATGTCTCCCGAAGAAAGCTAGGTGATGAAGTTGAAACTTGTATGTTTTCTTGATCTTATGTAGGTGGAGAGGCAAAAAGAAGTTTGCCTGTAGGCCAGCATTGGTTGTATTTATTTTAAGGTAATGGAAAGTTTGCTGTATGTATTTGAGATAGAGAGGAAATCCAGGTTCCAATTTGTTCATTGTTACCTTCATTTTTGTAATGCTGAATGAATTTGTTGTCTTACATTCTTTCTTTGCCAAGTATATTGTAGACTAATCTTCCAGCTATAACAGAGAGTTGTATAAAGAATAGCAGATGCAGGAATTAATTATGTGCATTACTTCAACCGTCTATCTTTATTTTCAGATTGAATTCATATAAGCTTGAAAATGATGCTTGTGATTTCTAATCAAATCCTACTACCATTTTATTCATGAGCAAATCAAACACAATTCACGTAAACAAAATAGTAATACTCTGTAATGTTTATTGATTAATAAAGTTCAACTTCATGAATGCCATGGAGTGTATAGAAAGAGCCAAGCTTAATATGATTGGTTCCTGAAAATCTTAAACCGGAAAAGGGAATTTTAAACAGGAATATCCATAAATTCAACTCCAAAATCTCACCCAAAAACGAACCAATTCCATTGATTTCCAGACAGACATGAAAATGTCGCCAACCCCTCGGTTAAGCCACTCCATATCAAGTTTGGAGCCTTGAGTAAAGGCCAGAGGCTCTTATAAAGCAAGCTCCATAGCCCAATTTTGAATTCCAAGTTCATTGTTAATAGGAAAGAGGCCTTCACGTAGAGAAATAGAGGAGAGAAAGTCGACTGTACTTGGTACTTAGTAGCCTCCACGGCCATCAAAACTTCAAAACTTTCCCCAACTATATATATATATATATATATATATATATTTATATATATAGCTCCCCCGGTAGTACCCCTCCATCCCACAATTCTCATAGCTTTCTTTTCCTAATCTTCTCTCCAAGCTCGAAGCTAAAATTCCTGAAAAATGGCTAGTAGTCACCTAGCAGTTTTCATCTCATCACTGTTGCTTCTCCCATTGGCCTTCCGCTCCATAGATGCTTATGGAGACATCCCACAAGAGAAGAAAACTGAGGTAGTTGTGGAAGGAATGGTGTACTGCCAGAGCTGTGATAATTATGGACCATGGTCCTTGTCGAAAGCAGAACCAATTGCTTCAGCTAAAGTTAGTGTCATCTGCAAAAACAGCAAGGATAAAGTTAGCTTCTACAAGGCCTTTGAAACAGACGGAAATGGCTACTTCTTTGCCGAACTTGAAGGCTTCAAAATGAGCCACTCTCTTTTGGATCATCCTCTCCAATCTTGCCATGTCAAGCTTATTTCATCACCTCTTGAGAACTGCAACGCCCTTTTGAACGTTAACTACGTACTGTACGGCTCCCCACTTCGTTATGAAAGCAAGAGACTATACAGAAAGGATTACGAGGTTGTGATCTATGCTGCAGGTCCCTTGGCTTTCCGACCAGCTCATTGCCCTGCCCCCACTCACCATTAATGTCACCAAGAATTATGTTTACCTGGATTCGATTAAGTTTTCATTTTGATTTTGATTCTTGTTTTCCTCATCGGTTTAATTTTAACAATTTTTATCCATCTATGCTGGTAAATTGTTCTATTACTCGAATAAACTGAACTTTGCTGCCATGCAGCATGCTGTTTTTGCTGCAACAATTCCTGAAAAAAAGAAAAACTATACTTTCATTTTTTTTTTCTTTTAACTGTTTAGACAAGCAATGCGTAAGAATCTCAAGCATTTGTATTTATATACAATTGAGCTCCAACAAAGATCAAAGCACATGGAAAAAGGCACTCGATACATCACATTTCAAAATTGTCATATGAAGAAACAAGATAGAAATTCCATCCACTCCAAGGTTTTTAATTCAAATTGTCAGAATAAAAACTCAATAACTTCACTGTAGCAATATGTCCAAACTCTTTCTAGCACAACAAATAAGTTTCTTTCTCCTAGAAGTCCTGTGGCATTCCAAACATCTTATTTATATCATCCTTTGCTTCTTTTCTAAACACCAATGGCTCAAATGAATCACAATCACTTAATTAGCCAGATGATTTTGATGGGGGCTGATGTTCTTGATGTTCCAATTCATCATCGGGAAATATAGAAAACCCAACAAGATTTTGTTTCTTAATCAGTGCTTTGTCCTGCTTCTTTCTCTTTGCCCTGACAAAATCTGTTCTTTCCAAACATGTCATTGATATCTTGCATAGCCTCCTTCAAGTTAATTGTGGGGTCTACTAGGCCATGGTGGCAAATATTTTCTACCACTGGCTCATCTGAAATGGTTGAACCAACAAATTTGTGAACCACTGTCTCCACTCTGAGTTTCATGAGACATGAACTTGTTCACTAACATCATCTAAACTTTCAGGAGAAAGATCATTAGGACCGGGAAACACAAACACATTTAAATGCGAAGCTGACAACATAGAACCGCCTCTTGAATTTTGAACCTCAATTTGCTCCATGTTATCTTTCCCATCATTTCCCTCTCCAGCCTCACTGTTTTCTTCATCATCATCAACACATATCTTAAATGAAATCTTCCTGAGGCTGAAAAGTTCAAGCTTTGCCCTGCAGCCCCTTTTCCTCAGGTTGAATTGATTAGTTGATTCCACCATCCAAAATTTCATCAAACACCTTAAATACCATAGTCATGCCTTGATCTTCTTTCAGCTGCCTTCGGTGTGATCTCCTCCCAATAGGAGCTGTCTCTAAAGGTTCTCAAAACATGCTATTAATTGCATTCATTGCCTCCAAGTTTATTGTAGGATCTACTAGTCCATGGTGGCAGGCATCTTTTGCTTCAGATTTACCAACAATAGCAGTATCAACGAACTTCACAACAAGTATATCATCATTCCCAACCTTCCTGCGTTCATCCAACTCTCTTTCCATTACAGCTTTCTTGGACATATTTTTGCTGCCAACTCCTTCTTGGTCTCAACCTTTTTTTACCATTATGTGATGCTGAAGACCTCTTATGTCTTCCTCAATTATGCATATGCCTTCATTATTTTAACTCACACCATTGGAGAGGCCTCCTGACAGTTTTTCCTTCCTGGCGCTGCAGCATGCCAGCACATAGTCATATTGTTATAAAATATAATTGAAACAAGCACACTAGATAAGAAACAAAACGAACTACCTGGATTTTCTTCTTCTTATGTCTCTCCGTACAATCAAGGAATTGCTCATATGATTTTTGCAACTCATCAAACGGCTCTGCAAGGCTGTTTAATAATTAGAACTAAATAAAGCACAAGTTTGAGTTGCAAAATACATATGCCACATAAATAATTACATATTTCATGCTATAAATTTCGAGTTATAAACTTTGTACAGAATGAAAAATCGTTAGAACAAAAGCAAAATCTTTTGTTTGTGATGAAGTAATAAGAAGATGAAATCAGTGAGTACATAACTTCCCCCCTTTGTTTTGATTATAACTTCATAAAAAGTATGATAAAATTGAACAGAAAGCCATAAAAATAGACTTAAACATAAATTTCCTCAAAAGCAATAATCAAACAGCGCGCAGCTCACTTCAATTCATCTTATTTAATACCCAAGATTAGTTACAAATTCCACACTTGGCGAAAACAATCATTAAACAGATTTACAGATTATTCATATTAATTTTGAAAGTTAAATAGAATAATTTAAAGAAAGAAAGAAAAAAAAAAAAACTTACTTTTGAACTCCCAAATGATACAGTTTTTAGCCTCAACAAATTTCTTGATTTTCTCATAGCAAAGAGCATACGCTTGGTAGTACAAAGATCGTTTTGTCCCTATATGATTCATCTCCATTCTTCTCAGCAGCACCCTCGGGTCTTCCACAAAATTCATCTACTCACCAAAATAAATCAATCCAAAAATAAATAAAATAAAAAGCCCAGAAGCCAAATAATTATAAACTTATAAAAACAATGAGAAATGAAGAATGGGTTCGTTAGTTAATTGCCAACTGTAACCAAACCCGGAGGTAGCATAAATCGTTATGGTAACGGCGATCGGGTTCGAATGTTTGGGTGCATTTTTGTAAAAACCGAGGTAGCTTCTTGTTTAAAATCTGGGATGGCAGTGATTCTTTGATTTTCTTAATCCCTCTGAGAAAGAAAAAATTGAAGTTCATATTAATAATTTGAAACATTAAAAAAAAAAAAAGAAAAATAGACCCTTCAAAAGAAAAAAAAGAAAAAAGAAAAATGGAAGCTAAAAGGTTAGAAAAAAAAAGAGTACCGAAGCCAAGGGAGAAGAAGGTCTTTGCCAGTATGATTTGATTTCGGATATTACTGAAGAAAATAGAGTGCTGGGTGTTACCCTTTTTTTTTTTTTTTTGTATTTGTTTTGCAACAAAAAGGTTTTTGGCCTGCGATTTTGGAACGATTGTTTTTTTGAATTTATGTCAAGGCGCCGATCGGGTCGGCTCCGATCTGTGAGTTTGGATCTCCGATCATGAATATGGTTCTTTTTAATGGGAATTATGAAATATAAACCTCTTTTATTTGGAGAATTCCATTTACACTCACTATATTTCTCTTTCCACGTCATCGTTAAATACATCTTACTTTCAAAATAAAAATTTATATTTTCTTTAAATACACTCCATCTAACAAAATCATTTTTTTTTTCGTATCCTTTTAATTTTTTTTCATTCTTTTATTCTTAATCCTAAAACTATCAAACCAACACTTAAATCGCAAATTATTCAAGTATTTATTAATTACAAGTAAGATTTCGACATATATATTGATTAATTTGATTTAAATTCATGTGAAAATTATTTATAGTTTATCATAATATTTTATTAAATTCAAGTTTTTTAAAAATAAATTTTTGAAAAATCTTTAAAATTCTCAAAAAAAAATTTTTTTAATTTTTAAAACTCTCAAAAATGAATTTATGAAAAACTTTTATTTCTAAGAGACTTTTAAAGCTCTTGGAATTGAATTTATGAGAATTTTAAAAACTTTCAAAAATTTAAAGTTTTCGTAAATTTATTTCCATGAGCTTTAAAGATTTCTCAAAAATAAATTTTTAATAATCTTTTAAATTTCTTGAGAATGAAGGCTCCCAAAAATTTTAAAGTTGAAGTGTAAAAAAGGTAAAATTATTATTTATTAAATGAAAAAATTAATATTTTATATATGAATATTTTAAGAAAAAAATGTGAGGTTGTAAAAAAATTTTAATTGCGTATTTAGAGGCCATCTTTTATTTGGGAAATTTAAAAATTTTATCGTTAAGATATTATAAAATTATACTTCTAATAAAAAGGAAATATATTATAATAACATATTATGGCTTTTCAATATTATTGGATTTAGAGAATTTGTGCCTACAATCATCGATGGGAGAAATAATTGATGGTTACATTACATATCGTGCTACCCTAGATTCCCTTTGTAATGGTTTGTCAAATAGGTTATTTATTTTTTATTTCATAGATCACAAAAGAGTCTTAAGTTATAATGTGATACTTTCAAAACAAAATCAAGAGGCTCTATTTGGGTTTGAGAAAATATTTTTATTTTTATTTTGTTATTTTTAAAAAATATGTTTAGTAAACAAAAATAAAAATTATTTTCTATAGATATAAAAATAAGAAAATAAATAAAATATTCAATAATATTATTATTAATGTCATTTAATTATAAATATAATATATATTTATTAATTAATGATATTAAAAATTTTTCAAATATGATAATTTGCAAAATATAAGGAAAAAAGTAGACCTAACAATTTATGTTATTATATCGTGTAAAATATTATATTTGTATTATGTTTTATATGAAAATTATATGTTACAGTTTGTGTTGACAAAAAAATATAAAGTATAATTTTTTATTTTATTAAATCTATTTATGATTTTTTTTAATATTTTAAACAGTATTATTTATGTGTTTTTATTTATATCAATTTCATATCGTATCATCGTATCGTATTTTAAATTATCAAATTTAGAAAAAAGTAATGTATATTCCTTATTTTCACAATTGAAAACAAATTTTTTTTTTTTGTTTTCATTCTTCAACCCATTTTCATTTTTAATTTTTAAAAACTTGTTTTCATTTTTAATTATCAAATACATTTTCATTTATATTTTTCATTTTTCAAGAAAATAAAAACAAAAAATAACTCTATTTTCTAATACCAAACACTACCTTAAGTTTTGATAATTTCATGTCTCAAATCAAACTATATTTAGTTTATTTTTCTCAGTTTTTAGTAATCTAAAGTAACATATTGATTTCTAGAATCTAATTTGCAACATCTAAGCCATGTAGCTATATTGGTATGTTTTTCCTTAAAACTGAAAATAGTTTAAATTTTAAAAATATTTTTAATATAAAAATATATAAAGGAAGTTAATTGTTCACTATGTATTATGCTCATTATATAATAATGTTGACAATTTAGTATCAAAACAACATGATTTTATATGGTCACCAATTGCGTGGACTGTTGGTATAGTACTAAAATTTTAATTCAAATGATTAAGATTTAAATTTTGATAATTTTAAATATAAAAAATATTAAATAACTAAAAATACTTACCTTAGTTTGTCCCTTTTAACTCTCATTATCATGCTTCACATTTTTTTTGTTTGCAATGGGAAAGATTCATACATGCTTTTATTATCGAGGAAAATATTTGGATGTACTTATTATATGTCACATCTAAAAGAAATGACACTACAGTTTAATTGCTATCAAATTCCAAGTTAAATTTTATAATTCTATGTTGCAATTTTGCATATTAGGTATTGATTTTAATTTTTTTTTATAAAACTTTAAATTAGTTATGCATGCAATGGGCAATTGTGATAATTTAAAGGACAATTTCACACCAATTACTCAACCATCATCTCAATTTTATAAACAAGTCCGATCATGAAACTAATTAAGATTGTAATTTGATATACTAGCAATAAATTTTTATTTTCAAGGTTGGATATAATAGTAGTTTTGATGGATTAAAATCAAATTTGTCATTGCATTATAGTTTAATAATGAATTTTAGTATTGCAGTTCATTGTATTGAATTTTTTCACTTACATTATAAATTTTGTTGATTAAAAAAATAATGAAATTGAAATATTTAATATTGGAATGTTAATTTTAGTCATATTTAATATGGAATTTAACTTTTTACTCGAATAGGAATTGAGATGAATATTATATAATGGAGATGAAAATGAGAATGAATATGATTTTAAATTTCTATCATGTATAAGGATGTAGACAGATAATATAGTACATATCCTGGACTCATACTTATATTTAGTAAATAAATTTTTATTAATAATATAAATTATTATTTAGGATTAATTGGAACTAATATATTCTATTTAAAATGTATATTAATATATATTTATAAAAAATTACATAAATATGAAAGATAAAAATAAAAAAGCTAAAAAAATAAATTTTTATTTTTATTTTTTTAAGGATATGGAGATTACACATACTTATTAAATAATATTGGAGATAGAGATGATGATGATTTAAAATATTTGTTGGATTGAGTATGGAGATTGATATAATATAAAAATTTAAGGATGAAGATAAGAAATATACTATTCTCGCTCCATACCCTACCTATTGACATCTCTAATTTAATGAGTTAAAATATTTCGTTGATGTTAGAGGTAATTTTTTGTCAATTCCATTATTTTTATCCAAAAATCAACATAATTAAAAATATAATAATAAAATTCATTGGAATTAAAAAACAAAAATGCCATGTTTGGAAACATGAAATGTAGAGAGTAAATTTGAATTTTATTTATCATATAAATTGTGCAAATAAAATGCACACGTTATACAAAAATTAGATAAGACGTAATATGTCAAAATAGAAAAAATTTTCAAATTCACAAATATTTATAAGTATTTCATATTTACCACTAAGGATTCAATAAATAAGTGAATTTGAAAATAATCAATAAAGATCCTACTTACATGTATTTTATCACACAAGGATTTTTATATCCAAGCTCTACACAATTAATTTCATAATTAGATAGTATCAAAATTTATTAAAATTTGATAATTATATAATTTTAAGGTTTTCTTTCTCTTTTAAGGCATCGTATATTCAAATTCACTTGTTTGGTTTAGGAAAATTCATGTACATTAATTCTTGTATAATTACTATAATATCTTTGACATATATGATAGCAACATTTCATTTTGTTTTATTAATAATAAATACCCAAAATGACAAATGATACTTTTAGTAGTAAATGAAAACAAATATTTTAATTCATTCTTTTTTTTTTTATTTATAAAATATCATCAATTAAGGCCTTTAAAAACATTAACGGCTTAATTAAGAATTTTTTTTTTTATAACTGAACATTTAAGGTGTTAGAAATGCCTTAAATAATCCTTTTTTTATTATTATTATTATTATTATTTTTTTTTTTTTTTTGTGTCTTAAATGACCTTTTTATTTTTTTTTACGCCTTAATTGATCAATCATTTAAGGCACTTTTGTACGCAAATGCCTTAATTGAGATATTTTATTTTTTATAACTGATCATTTAAGGCGTTTCTATACACAAACGCTTTAATTGAGACATTTTATTTTTTATAATTAATCATTTAAGGGGTTTTTGTACACAAATGCGTTAATTGACCTACAAATTATTTTTAAAACTTATCAATTGAAGTGTTTGTGTTTACAATTGCCTTAATTGATCATTTTAAAGATTCATTCCCCGTTCTTGAACTTTGAAAAATCCAAACGGCTAATATAGTTGAATGATAAAAAGCTAACATGCGTGTATTTTTCTAAACCCATCAACCTATTTACTTTGCATTTTGGTTTTTTCATCTCTCTCATCACCATCGATCGACAACTATTCAACACTATCGTACCTTATTTTTATCGGTGTATGCATATTTTTTTCCTTTTTGTACTATTTATATTCTTCTATATATGTCATTTTTGTCTTTCCTTACTATATATATATATTTTATTTTTATTTTTATAAGCATTTACCATCATCACATACTTCACAAAACCTTCCTCCATTGCATGCATGGTTTTTCCTTTGTTGTTTGGGTTGAGTATTGTGGTTTGTTGAATGATTTTGTGTAAAATAGTTGTTATACTTGTACTCATTTATTTTGCATAGAACTCTTGTCTTATGATGAAAAACGGTATGGCTTGTTCCTTTATAATATTATCGATTTTGTTATGTTTTATGTATGTTGTAGTGGATATTAGTTGTTTTAATTGTGTGTGATATATAAAAAGATAGTTTGATGTATTTCGTATAATTTTCATTAAAATCACAAGTATTATGGAATTGCCTGAACATATGTCTCATTCTATTGAACATGAAGAAGACATACCCATAATGAAAAAAAGAAAAACAAGGGGACATGGTAAACAAATTAAAGTGACTGGGATGAAAATTTATATCGAGTTCAATCAACATGGGCAGCCTATGTTGGATGGAGGTGTAAAGTTGGCTAGTCATATTGGAGGGATCATCCGGTATAATATTTCTATTATGTACCACAATTGACGGATAGTTCTAATGATAAAAATGATAGGATATAAGAGTGGGTTGTGATATGTTTATTCAACAATATTTAAATTTTAATTAATTTGAATTTTGATTTGAATTAATATGTTGATACTAATTGTTTTAAATTTATTAGAAATGTTTTGACGTTTCAACTGAGTGTAAAAAGCTTGTGTTGCAATCAATTGAGAAAACATTCAAAGACTTTAAGAGTAGATTGACAATCTAATTTATTTTACTATTCGCTGATAATTCTGAATTATTGGCTAATCCTTCATTGTTATATGCAGATGTTATCGTTTATAAAAAGTTGTTGCAATTTGTTTGAGATCTTATATTAGATGAATTCTAAATATAAATACCCAGTTTGTTAATTGTTTATAATATTTTGTTTAATATATTCGATATCTTAATATCGAATTTACCTTATTTCTTTTTTTTTTCCAAAAAATTAAAGAACAACAAAAGAATATTTGAGCCAAACAAGTATATCACAATCGGATATCGAGAAAGGGTTATGCAAATGTCCTATAGGATTTTGTAAGTATTCACACACTTATTTTATGCTCCTATATGAATATTTATAAACATGTGAACATAGATTCTTTTTCTTAAAGCGTTCTAATTTTTCAAGAATCATCTAGCTCTAAAATCGAAGTTTCTAGACAAGATGTATGAAAAAAATGACATATATATAAGGATTGATCATCCGCAAATAAAGCAACTGAAGAAATGGCTATAAAGATTGTAAGTAAAATTTGTGAATTTATCATGTATGATATGTTTGTGCTTGTATGCATGACTATATATTGTATATGGTTTGTTATACACCATCTTTTTATGTTTCAGGATGAATTTGTAACAAGATATGAATTTGGTGAACTACCAACTGTTTATGGTGAAGGCCCCTTATTTTAGCGTTATGATCTAAAGTAAGGCATGGTCGAGTTTGGGGAGTTGGTAGATTTGTATCGCTATCACAATTCTTCAGTAATCAACCTAAACCTTCTTTAATGAAAAATGCAAAATATGAAGCAATCATTTAACAACAACAACATAGACTTTATGAGCAAAAGTAACGCCTGAAAGATCAACAACAATGACTCACAGGCAATGTTAGCAGCAATGCAGCTAACATGCCTCAAGGGCAGTCTGTTACCAACATCTAGTAAAGAAATGCTTTCATGAATCAAGTCTGGCAGCAAACCCAAACTTTGATAATAATCATTATTTTTATTTTGTTTATTCATTCAATATTTATTTGTATTTTATTTTTTTGAATTGGTTTTAATACTTATATTTTATAATATATTGTAATTGGATGTTCAAACTCAGATGATGACCCCTACAGAGTCTGTCATTAATACGTTATCTAATTATACGCTGGATCATTTATCTAGAGAAAATGTTATTATCGTTAAGAGAGAGTATGGTTTATTTGAACATCCATCCATGTATTACATTAAGGGCCAGGGATTGAGATATTTTGTACCCTGGATGAGATATCAATTTTTGATATTCGTACCTATATGATGTTAGCCTATATTCAATTAAGCTAAATATCCAAAGCCAATATTAATTATTCTATATTAAGGTGCATTATAGTACTGTTGATTGTTATCATGCATTTTTTTTATACAAAAGAGATAAAGACAAGACAAATAACCCATAGATTCAAATTCGTTAACCCAAATATGATTAGTCATGAAAGTGCCACTATCATTATTCATGGTCATCATGTGGGTCAATGCATGCAACAGCAAGCCGATTACTTTTTTATGCCTTATAATTTTGCATAAATTCTATTCGTAATACTAATTGTATCATTTATGACATCTAATATCATGCCTATTATTTTGTAGGTATCATTGATAGTTTATTGTAATTGATATTAATTCATGAGTGCCATACTTATTTAACTTCACTCAACCAATGACGATGCTTAAACCCAATATTGCCAATTTAATAAAGAAGTATTACATGTTATTAACAAGTGATAATTAGATTATATTGTATTTTTTCATAATTACAATAAATTTTTTTTACTATTGTTTTTCTGTTCAATTTGGGGGAATGGTTGTAATTGATAAGAGTAAAAAAATAAATTGGGTGTTATTACTGATAAATGTAAAATATATTTTTTTATGTTGAGTTTGTTTAGATGAATGTTTACCAACCCACTCAATTTTATATTTTAAGTACCTCATCAACCAGGAGTTACCGAATGTGGATATTATGTCTTTCTTTTTATGAAAAAGATTGTTTTATATAATTTTATGAGCACACCATTCAAGGTTATTATTCATTTCATATAATAGTAATATCTTTAAAAAAGAAAACATAAATATTGTGTAAGTTGAATGACATTGACTTCTTTAAAATTTGTTTATAATGGGAGAATAAGGAAAGTTTCACGAAAGACAAACCAGATGAAGTCTACAAAGAAGGGCTGATTATGTATTAGGTTTCGTTAAACCTTGATGTTGGACAATGTTGATTGGCTGTAAATATATGCATTACATTGATCTAATTTTTTTTGTAAAGGTAGGATGATTGGATATTTGTTAATTTTAATTGGTTTATTAGTTTATATTTGTTTTATATCATTGGCATTATATCAAAACACATACAACATTGACCATCAAACATGCTTTTATCAATACAAGTATGTGATATATAAATCCAAATTGTGTGGTCATTCAAACAATTATGATTTTTATTCTCTAAATACAAATATGAAATTCATAGTAATACAAATATTTATTTAATTCACACAAGTACAATATCTATTATAAATAAACAAATGCATAACATACTACACAATTTGCATATTTACAACTAAACCCTTCTTGCCTTAATTAAATAAATATGTTTACAAAATTATGGTAAGAATATGGTATACAAAATGTAATGTGGTCCATGTGTATCCAAAAGGAGAAAGTCAAACAATGGGCGATATGCATTACATTCGTTTAACTATTTCTTAATGTAATTACTTCAAATACAACCCGTATAGTAAAGAAAAACTCAACTTTGTAATTTTCTTCTAACATATACTCACTAGCAGCGATGATTTCATCAAGCATGAATTCATCGAGTTGCATTATTTCATTGAAAAGTGACTTTCTTCTATTCGTATTCTAACTTTCTATCTGGATGTAAACTAAAATGTTCTCCATCACATTCATAACCCTATTATATGATGCACCAATTTTGTCAATGTTATCAATTAAATTAGCATTTGGTCCATCCTTGATCCTAGAATGCTTACTACTTGACAACATCATCTTAGTGTTGCTTCGAGTAGTAAAACCAATTTTTTTCTTCGTCTCCTCTATCAGCATTTTCTTCGGTATTGATATCAAATTTTGAAAAGAAGTAAGCAGTCTTATTAGCATTCAATGATTCAACCGCATCGATTACTGTTTTATCTCTTGGATCGATTGCTTTATCAGATCCGAAAATCATTTTAAAATCATCAAAGAATGGGATTATTTTTTAACCCTTTAGCATGTAGATATGCCTGCCAAAAGTTCAACCAAATATAAATCAAATAAAACTCATAGAAAAAAAAACGTATATTAATAAGGTAAGCCATAATGTAATCTTAAAAAACTTATCTAAACCTACTCATTAAAAACTTCTTTCTTAGCTGTGATACATTTTTCATGATTATTCCACCTAAATTCACTAAAATTTTTCATCTCATGAATTGCATGATATTATCTTTTGAGTAGCTTAACATTGGATTTGATGTAAGGGGTGGCTTTAAGTTGTAAAGTAGGAATGAGTTGCTTCAACATGCATTCAATATAACTTAGATATCCAATGCGAAATGTCTCATTATCTATTCTTTATCTAGGATCTTCAACTAAAGAATATAGGCATTGAAAAAAATAAAAATCTTCCTTTTGAATCCATGAATAGTTACTTACACCCAAATTTTCGTTTCTTCTTCTGGGTAGGCCTTAGGTTGATTGTGATGGATTGGCATGCGTTGAAGACATTTTCAATTCCTAATCACATGGGTAGACATTATGCAACAATATCAATATAGTAAATTAAAAACTCATAAAAGGAATTAAATAAACGAATACATATAAAAAAAATAAAGAAGTGTATACTCCAAATTGTAATATACATTGGACATTCAAAAATTAAAAAAAAATTAATGTAAACATATTTTCAATATTGATATAAAGCAAATTTTACACTCAACCATATAGTACATACAATAAAAACCATTGAACAAATGTTATAACATACAAAACATTTCTATAATGTTATTATCCTTGAGATTGCAACCAATGAGTGAACATCTCATTATCTAAATTATCTTTAAACTGAGTCTTATAATCAAATGGCTCAACATGCATAATTAAATCTTGATGTTTAGAATTATTTAGTTGGCTAATACTTTCTTCTGTAACACCCCTTCTATAAGGTCTAAAACCATCTCAAACTTAATAAAATTATGGAGAAGGCAATAAACAAAAATGATTATACATTGTGTCTTTATTAAATAAAATGACTTATCCCTTAAAACTAACCATCTAGCTTTCAATATATTAAAACATTTTTTGATATAATTTCTTGCTTGAGATTATTTCTTATTAAAGTATTCCTGTGAGGTCGTCAGTTGGAGTCCTACCCTCCAATCACTAAGATAATATCGTTGACCTTTATAAGGTGTCAATAATCCTTCCCTATTTGTGTATTCAACATCAAACAAATAGTAACTACTTGTTATTTGATAAACAACATTAATAATACAAAAAAAAGTGTTTCGTTAATAACATAACACTAACATAATAAAAATAATACCTTGTAGGATCATCAACCTATTCCTGCATATAATGACATCCCTTAACACTCTGTTATTTACTACAAAACCTTTTCATCTTAGTAGAACATAAATGAGTTGTATATTTAGGGTGTAAACATTAAAGACATTGGCAGCAATTTCATTTTTTCTAGTCTTGTATTTAGGCTTGTCAATTGCATCTATATTGACTTTGATATATGTCCCATCTAAGGCATCCAAACAACTCTTGAGCCATTTTCATCTATTATTTATTGAATTTTTTTGTATCGATTTAGGTTTTTTAAACAATAGCATATGCATTCTTAAAATAAATTCAACATAGAATGAAATTATCTAGTAATTGTCTCTCCAGATTTGGCAACTTGATACTTTATAACCCTATTTTTTGTATGATGGGCAATGATGTAGAGGAAGCTAATAACTAGTTTTTCTATTGACATATGTCTAGATGACTTTAACCCCATTTCTGTTTTAAGCTAATGACATAATTTTACAAAAGCTCTCATGTCTATTATAGTATTATCTATGCATTATCTATTGCTTTTAAAGATCATTACATTAAGTTTAACTCTCTAATATATAGCCTAACATAAGAAGTTTCGCTATAAGATAGTCTACGTCATTTTTTAACGTTCATATTTAATAAAGTTACAGCAACAAAATATAACAAATGCAACAAAGTCTCTATCTAGTTCAAATGCATCTTAAGCAATGTAACCAATTGCATCTTCGTTCTTAATGATAAATCAGTCATAATTGTTTAGAAGACAGAATATCGTTAAAGTTGGAAACATAAATAGAAAATAAATCTTGGCATATGGTATATAGAATCTATCAAACATCATAAAAAAAAAAATCAACAACAAAATATTTATGGATGAAAGAGCTAAAACAAAAAAAAAATCATAAAACAAGGTAATTATATCAGAAACATAAATCCAAATCTAAAAGACATCTACAAATATGAGAAAAAAAATATTGGATGGTAACAAATAATGCAAATTAGATAAAAAGATCAATAAGAAAGTATATTTACCATTTTTTATAAAAAATGAAGATAAATTTAATAGGACGAAGATTAAATAACGGATGTTAAAGCTGAAATTGGTTCAATGAGAAAAGTAAATGCCATGAGTTGAGATATGTTGAAATAAAAATCAGAAATGTATTGGGTATTGAAATATGATGAAAACATCAAATGAGGCATTTCATATATATAAATGCCTTATTTGATGTATAAAATATAGGCTATTTTGCTTCACAATTAGACATTACAACGTTCATATTGTTAGAACACAATCTTCGAAAGGGAAAATAGAATTTTAATATATGGCAATTAAGGTGTTTGTAGGAAGAAATACCATAATTGATAACCAATTAAAGCGTTTTTTGTTACAAATGCCTTAATTGATGGACACTTTTATACTATGACTGAAAATCATTCATGTCATAACACAGTCTTTGAAAGCAAAAAAAAAAAAAAAATTTATCATAAAATTATCAATTAAGCCGTTTCAATGAAAAAATGCCTTAATTAATGATAAATTAAAATGTTTGATGAATAAAATGTATTAATTGATGCATTAATCAATTAAGGCATTTTTTTCATGCCAAATGCCTTAATTGCAATATAAAAAAAAATGCAATTGAACAATTGAGTTCTTGTCATTTTCAAACATGCTTTTCCAAAATGTTTACAATTATGTGATAATTTTTTATTCAGGTCAAATTTGAAAATAAAACAACTGTTTCTTTTAGAATCCTAGAATATCATAGAGAATGGTAGGTTTCTGACTTTAAGACTTTTGGTACTATTGAGAATCTGACATTTTCTCCTATAATTGGATTATCTTGAACCAAACATAGGAATTACATGCCCACCATCAAGATTCCAAAAAAAAATTTGTGGATTCCCCCAAACTAAACAATTTTTAATAGTAAAGATGGATTAAATTGTTCTTTTAGTCATAACAATTTGAATACAAATACTAGCTTTATTGTTCATTTAGTTATTTAATGTATGAAAAAATATTATTTTATTAGGACAGAGCAGCAGTCGGTCAAGTCTGAAATACCTGATTAAAAATTGATTATTATAGTAAATCAGTTTATTTTTTCGGTTCAATAAATTAAATTGATTTGAAATTTGATTTTTGTGATTTATTTAGTCAATTTTTGGTGTTGAATTTTAAAAACCTAATCAATCAAAATAACTGATATTTAATAATTAAATAATTAAAATTATATTTTAATTAATTTTAATTTTGCTAATTACTCATTTACCATTTAATTTTTGTACATTCCCCTAAAATCTAAATCCCTAATTTCATTTTTCTCTTTTTTTTTTTTTAACTCTCACACTTTCTCCAACCTCTCTATCCCTCACCATACCAACCTATTTCTCATATCAGTTTTTTGAATATTCTTTCACCTCTAACAGTCATGCTGGATCCTGATACCTAGACTCCACTAGTGGCAATTAAGGAACCACTACCATAGCATACCCATCAATAGTCACCATCTTTGGGTTTTTGCCTTTCCCCTTTTGCCAAACTAAGTGTGTGCTTCACCTCTTTCCTTGACTTGATTCATGATGTGTGCTTAAACCCATATTTAAAATATTATATTTAATGTTGAATGTAGATAATCTCGAAGAGTCCACTAGAGAAGAATTAATAAAAGTTTATTGGCCTTTAATTGTTTCCTCTCAAAGAATTATACATGTTTGTGGATTCTAATGACATTTCTCTTTCATTCTCAAACTTAATACAATAACTACCTTATGTGATTTACATAGTTAAATGTTGAAAACTAGAGAAAAGATTAAAGGACCGACGGAACAGAGAAAACTAACCATAACCGACTTACTCAATTTGGTTCTGTTGCATTCTGTTTTTTTACTTTTTCGATCAGTTCTATTCTTTATCAAATTAATTCAGTTAAATTGATTTTTTTATTTTTACAACTCAATTAATAGAACTAATAGTTTGCTCTGCCCTAATTTTTATCACATATTTATTTTGTTTGAATTTTATTTTTTTAGATAAATGACATGTTTTATTTATCTAAATATAGGTGAATATCTTGTTATTAATCCAAAAGGTACAAATTATATATTGGCAAATACAAACGCAAAATTAAGTATAGAAAACATTAATGAAAATCTCATGTGTTCGGCATGTTATTTCATTAATATGAGTAATAAGATGCATTATGAGTTCTTCTAATTTGTAATTGCATTAAAATCTATATATATTTTTAGTAGACTTACTTTTAAAAAGTTGAATCTAAAAAAATTTACCCATGTCAATTATATTGTTTTTGAATTCATTATAAAAATATTATTAGTATTAAAATGCTAAAAATTGGTTTATATTAGTTATCTTTAAATGGTTTTGCTATATTAAGATTTAATTTAAATATTATTTGTGTAGCTTCTAATCAAATTACATCTTTTACATAAAAACAAAAATACACAAATACAAAAAGAATAACAAGTTCTTAAGTTTTAATATAATTATGTCTTAAAATTTATTCAAAAGAAAATTTCACTACACCTTATATAAAAATTTATCTTGTGAATCATATTGATGAATTTGTAATTTTAATGCTGAAAATACCATGTTACTAAATAATTATTTAAAAACTTAGAAAAAGCATTTTTATTTTTAATTGAAAAATATAAGACTCAAATTTATCAAATCTAATAAAAAAGTTTTAAAGTGAAAAAAATAGTACAAATAGCATTTATCATTATTTGTAAATAAAAGAATAAAATTTTTTATTGAAATTGATTATTTAATTGAAACAAATAGAAAATAAATGTAAAACAATATAATTATTCTTATAATTTCATGAATTATTAGAATGTAAAATTAAAATATATTAAAATTTTAATTAAAAATTTATTACCACACATTAAAACTTCTTTAATATTTTTTACTTTATATAAAAATTCAAATAAGCTCGTTTCATAAAATAAATCTTCAAAATTTTGATTTACGTTATATTTGAAATTCTAATATTTTCTTTTAAATTCAAATTATCAAATGCAACCTAATAAAATTTGACATTGACCCACAATATAATAACAAACTTAATCATAATCTCTAATTTTGGCCATTAGACTATTTTTATACTCTTATTTTAAATAGTAAAGTCTCTATTTTTTAAAGGAAAAATAGTAATTTATTGTATTCATCAATCTAGAACTTAGTTTTTTCTACAATAACAATCAATTTTACCAATAAGGCAATTACTAATAATAATTTCTTCTCTTCTAAATATAAAATGTGAGAGATATATATAATCCCTTGCAAATCATAGTTAAATTAGGATACCTTCCAATTATTTAGAATTATGTAAAGTTCCATTAAATTCACAAACTTTTTTTAACAAAAAATGTTGTAATAAAGAAAGAAATTTTATGCGTTGATATTTAAATTTTAATACAACCTTTACAAAATAATTGAAAGAATCGAATAAACAAAATATCATATTCAAAATAAAAAACTTTGATATAGCCTGAACATATGTCTCCTTCTATTAAACATGAAGAAGACACATCTGTAATGAAAAAAAAAAAGCAATGGGATATGATAAACAAATTGAAGCGACTGGGATTAAAATTCATATTGAGTTCAATCAACGTAGGCAGCCTATGTTAGATGGAGATGCAAAGTTGGCTAGCCACATTGGAACAGTCATCTGGTATAATATTTCTATTATGTACCACAATTGATAGATGATTCATGATGATAAAAATGATAGTATATGAGAGTCTATTGTGGTATGTTTATTCAACAATATCTAAATTTTAATTAATTTAAATTTTGATTTAAATTAATGTGTTGATACTAATTGTTTTAAATTTATTAGGAACGTTTTGACATTTCAACTGAGTATAAAAGGCTTGTGCTGTAATTAGTTGGGAAAGCATTCAAAAACTTTAAGAGTAGATTGACAATCTAATTTATTTTATTGTTTGTTGATAATTCTGAATTATTGGACTGATTTCCATCATCATATGCAAATATTATCAGTTATGAAAAATAGTTTGCAGTTTGTTTGAGATCATCTATTAGATTTTTCTCAGTATGCATTCCCAGTTTATTAATTGTTCATAATATTTTGTTTAATATATTCGATATCTTAATATCGAATTTACCTTATTTTTTTCCAAAAAATTAAAGAACAATAAAAGAACATTTGGGCCAAACAAGTATATCACCATCGGACATCGAAAAAAGGTTATGCAAATGTCCTATATGATTTTGTAAGAATTCATATGCTTGTTTTATGCTCTTATATGAATATTTATGAACATGTAAACATAAATTCTGTTTCTTATATCGTTTTAATTTTTCAAGAATTATCTAACTTTGGAATCAAAGTTTTCTAGACAAAACGTATGAAAAAATGACATATGCACTAGGATTGATCATTTGCAAATGAAGCAACTGAAGAAATGGCTATAAAGATTGTAAGTAAATTTTGTGAATTTTTCACGTATGATATGTTTGTGCTTGTATGCATGATTATATATTGTATATGATTTGTTACATACCATCTTTTTGTGTTTCAAAATGAATTTGCAACAAGATATGAATTCGATGAACTACCAACTATTTATGGCGAAGACCCTTTGTCTTTAGCATTAGGATCTAAAGAAAGGCATGATCGAGTTTGGGGGTTGGTAGATTTATGTTGCTATCACAATTCTTCAGTAATCAACCCAAACCCCCTCTAATGAAAAATGTAAAATATGAAGCAATTATTCAACAACAACAACAAAGACTTGATGAGTGAATAACGCCTGAAAGATCAACAACAACGACTCACAGCTTTGGAGGCAATGTTAGCGGTAATGCAGCTAACATGTCTCGAAGGCAGTCTGTTACCAATATCTAATAAGGAAACGCTTTCATGAATCAAATCTGATAGCAAACCTAAACTCTGATAATAATCATTATTTTTATTTTATTTATTCATTCAATATTTATTTATATTTTATTTTTTAAAATTAATTTTAATACTTATATTTTATAATATATTATAATAAGATGTTTAAATTCAGATGATGAACCTTAGAGAGTCTACCATTAATGCGTTATCAAAACCCCCAGCACCGCCACTTTCCTCACTCCACTGTCCTTGCTTGCAAAATCGGACGTTGCCTTCTCTTTTCTGTTTATAATGTCAAACCCCGACCCGATACCCGACATGACTCCACCAACTCGAAACCCGACCCAGAACACCAAAAACCCTTCAACACCAATGACATGGAAGAAGAAGAAGATGAAAACGATGTCGAAGATGATGAGGACGAAAACGACGACGTATTCGGAGAACCGAACCGTCCTAGACCTCAAACACGGGGGGTTCGATACCGTTCGGAAAAACTCAAAATGGACTCTCTACTCCAGCGAATGCAGAGCGGTCCCGTTTCGCTCCTAGTCCACGACGTGATCATCAAAGGGAACACGAAAACCAAGGACCATATTATTGAAGCCGAGACCGAGGAGTTGAAGAGCGTCGGCTCGATGCAAGAGCTCTTAAAAGCATCACAAATAGTGAATTTGAGACTCCGAGCGCTTGAAATTTTTGATTCCGTGAAAATCACGCTGGATTCGGGCCCGCCGGAACTGCCTGGAACTGCTAACGTGACTATCGAGGTTGTTGAGACAGCGAGCCGGCTTTCGGGACAGATTGGGGCTTATACGAAAGCGGAGGTGAATTTTTTTATTTTTAATGTTTATTTTTTCTGCAATAATATATATATATATATATATAGTTTCTGAGAAATTGGCGGAAAACTGTTAGGGAAAATTGTTGCAATGTAGTTTTTGTAGGCATGAGTAAATGGGGTTTATCAAATGTTGGAATGGGAAATTAGCTTGAATTTGATATTCTGAAATGAAAATGTGGTTGAATTCTGTTGGCTTAATTTATTTAGAATAATGTAACGGTTAGATTTCGTCTAGAGAAATTCTATTGTGGAAGGAATTAGTTCCAGCTCTTAGTGCTAATGATATGGCCAAGCCATACTGTAATATGTACAATGTCACGAGTTAGAAGATTTGCATGAGTTGAGTGTTGATCTTTCTTAAGGATTTAGATTGATAAAAGGAGTAGAAAAGATACCTATTGAATAAGTATGCATATATACAAATACATTTCCACCTCCCAAAAATTAACTGTCAAATAAGATTTGCAGAGGTATTTTGTTGCATTTGTGTGACATTTGTGCCATACATGGTTTACTAAGACACTCCATGTTATGCTACCTGCTTATGCATATATACAAATACATTTCCACCTCCCAAAAATTAACTGTCAAATAAGATTTGCAGAGGTATTTTGTTGCATTTGTGTGACATTTGTGCCATACATGTTTTACTAAGACACTCCATGTTATGCTACCTGCTTACATAGTTGAAGTAGTTGGGCATTTGGTCATTACATGTGATGTACCAGGTGTGAGTATCACAAATAAACTATAGACATATATGTGATCGTAATATTTATACTGGCTTTGACATGGAAAGTTCTGTTGCTTATGCCCTTTGATCACCCATTTCGGTGAATTTATAAGCATGCTACCTCAAATCTGGTCTTCTAAATTTGTACAATCTTGTTGTAGGCTAGATCTTCTACTGTGGAAGGATCTCCCAAGTACAAAAATTTGTTGGGTCATGGGGATCTTTGGGATGGTTCATTGGCATATGGCTGCGATCACTCAGCAGAGTTAAGCACTGGCATGTATTTCCCTCAGATTCAAAGGACTAGTAACTCCTGTCACAGCACGAGCATACTGACTGTCCCAAGATTGGCTAAAGTTTTCTTCTTACAAGGAGAAATTGTTAGGCCTTTCTCTTGGCTTATTTTCTACTACACATCATGATGCATCATACAATCTTGCATGATGTACCTTGACAGATCCATCACAAATGTCATCAAGGTCCATAAGCAGGCAGCTTGGGCATAATTTAGTTTCTTCTTTGAGGTATACCCTTAAATTTGATAGGAGAAACTCATCAATGAGGCCGACTCGGGGTTATGCTTTCGTTTCTACTACCCAAATTGGTGGTCTTGCACCTGACAGTCGGAGCTTACGATTTCTGCGGCAGGTGTGGATTGTGTGTGCTCTTTTTCTTACCCCCACCTTTTTTGCCTCATTTCTTTTTGAAGTTCTTAGAAGCATTCTTTGTTTTGTCTCGCAATATGAATTTGTACTTGTATGGTAGAATCGCTGTTGTATTCTTTGTTTTGTCATTTTTTATTCACTTTAGTTTTCTATTATATATATGACAGGAGTTTGATCTTTGTTATGCTGTTCCTCTTGGATTTTTTTTATCACGCTGCTCATAATTTTGGGATTTCTGGTGGTGTTGTCTTTGCATGGGGGATGGTTTCTTAAGTAGGCCATCATCCCTTCCTGAAAGATTTTTCTTAGGTGGCAACATATCTCCAGTTTGCACTTTAGGAGGGCCAGAAGCATTATGGGGATTTAAGACAAGGGGATTGGGTCCAACAGAGCCTAAAAGACAAGTTAATGGTGAAAATGCTGATACTTCTGGGGTGGGTTTTCTCGGAGGAGACCTTGCTGCTACTGCATTGGCAGACCTTTCTTTTGATCTTCCATTTAGGTGGTTTAAAGAAAAAGGAATCCATGCTCATGTGTTTGCATGTGCTGGTAATGTTGCCCAGTTAACAGAGAATGAGTAACTGAAATTCTCTGTTCAGAAGTCTATAGAGTCACTCCGAAGTTCTGAAAAAAATTGGACTTGTTGTCCCTACGAGTTTATTCAGCATGGAGGTTTTCTCTCTCTCTCTCTCTCCAATTATTTTCAATCTAAACAATTGAGAGTTTTAAATATTTGGTTTTCTATTCTGTTTTATATAATTTTATTGATAACCTAACTAGGACTTTATATTCCCTGAATGCAATATTGATCAAAGATTTTTCGTAGTTTAGCTGTGTTGGGGAATTTGAACTTAGGACCTCCCTTTTGGACGTAACAGTAGCTGCAATAAGCTATTGCCTTGGCCAAAATATTGAAACCAGGGAGGTTAAGTACTAATATCTGTTAAATGTTGACAAATAACAGCTTGGAATTCAGGAGAACCTCAAGTCACATAAAGGTGCCAGCACTACGAGAGAATAATATGGCTGTACAATAAGCGCAGGTTCCATCATGCCATTCTTGTAGGAGAAAAGTTGTATGCTGAAGGCTGTTAATAGTCGTTTTTCACTGAATTTCCATTTTTCATATGCATGACTCAAAATATTAAAAACATGATAGATTGTTGCGTCCGGTTGACGGTTGTTAAGGGAGTCAATAACATTTTCAACTATTATTTTTGCCTACTGTTTTGAATGTATTGACTTTCTTGACGAGAAAAAGATATAGTAAGATTGAGTAGATTCTCATGTTATTGCTCAAGTTCCACAAAGGACCAATGACATTTACTTTGGCTTCCCTGCTTTCCATTTTGTCTGTTTTATTTTGAGAAGTCTTGGGACTGGCATTTTTGTATCTAACAAGATTTTTCCTCCTTTTTGGGTCAGCTTAACTGCTGCTATATACTGAAGAAGTTTGATCAAGACCGGGCAAAAACTGGCGTTTGGCTTACCTTCTCTGGATCATCATAGAATTTTGGACTTGATATTGGTGTCCGTCAGCATTTTAAAGCATTGTCATTCAGGCAAACGAATTGTTCCATGCCTCGGAATAGTAGTTCAGAGCAATGTTGATTTTTCTCTTGCTAACTATAGTCTTCACATTTAGTTGGACAAGTTCAGAAGGCTCACTTTTCAGATCAAGAGTGGAGGGAAATAATGGTACTTACAGCAACCCTTTCTTCTGGTTCTGATAAAATTGTGAAACTTTCTGTTCTCATTTCAAAATTGTTTTATTTGAGCATCTGATTGAATTGTGGGAAAATTTTTTTGAGGAATACAAATTTTGTTCCCTTCTCATTTTTGCTCGGTAGTTGAGGATTCTTTGTCAAATACTTGATTTTAATTGCCTATATTTTAGTCCGAATAATTACTTTAATCATCCCTTGAAATGCATTGAATTGGTGCAATATTATGATGCATCAAACGTACAAAGATTGAGATTCCTTTAAAAGAGTCTGTAAGATGGGGTTGTGGCTCAGTTTCTACATTTGGGATTATTCACATAGCCCAACGTGTATAAGTCTGGGCTTGTTTCTTAGCTGTCGGGGATTGGGTTTGATCCATACATCGAGGCCCACTTTGAATCTAACCCAATGGCCGATGCCTCTGAAAGTGCCATGCAATTGGGTAGTTAAGGGCATTCAAATGGTCCTCGAGCGTATGCCCCAGTGAAGGCTTGGCCCCCGTCAAGCAATTTCCTTGAGGATGTGTTTGTTTGGGATATTGGAAGGAGAAATTTCTTTTCCATCAAGGTTTTTAAAAAAGGCCTCGTTGAGTATTGGGTTTAGGTTCTAAAGCATACTTTTTAAATACAAAAACAATGCTGAATACATTATAATTTGTGTTAATAGTATTTTTTTTTAATCGCTAAAAATGAGCTAATTGGGAGGTGTAATTACGGTTTGAACTTATAATTTGGAGACAAAATTATCAAATATTCATTTAATTATTTTTTTGACAAAAATAATCTTTTTTTTTTCCTTTTCAACATTATGTTCTTTTGAGAAATTTTAATTTTTCACAACAATTTTTTACAACAATGCTAAATGTTTAGAAATTTTAAATTATAATTTTGCACAGCACTTTTTAAATGCATTTTTCTCAAACTGAGCTTATTTCAACTACAACAATAATGCTAAATTAGACCTTAATTGGGTAAAAATAAGAAAGTATTTTAAAATTTAGGGAGAATTTCAAAAGGGAACTCTCTCTTGAAATTTCACCTAAATAAGTGATTTTTCGAATTTTCTCTAAAGCCTCTATCTCTTTACTACATATGATCTACTCTAAAATACAAAATTTTAAAAAATAAACATTATTTTATTTTACTTTAATATATATGTTTAAATTATTAATAATATATATTTTAACGAATCTAATTATATCTATATTGCATATTTTATTTATACATATATATATGTATATTTATCTTTAATGTTATTATTCTTTTTTATAATTATTTTTTATATCATCAAATTCTAATAAATTAAATTTTTTTAAAAAATATTTATTCAAATAAAAATAATTATAAATACTAATATTTTGAAATGATATAGTTTAAAATATCTTTAATTTAAAGTTGTTTAAAATTTCAAAATTTTTTATCCGAACGCATGGTAAGAGATGCTGATATTATATATTACATTGGAATTATTTTCAAAACAAAGAATAATATGGCAGGTAATATGTTGCATTCGCGGCGCAGAAAAAAACTGCCTTGGAGATTAAAATATCAACATAATCATTTTATTATTCTTTTTAAATGTTTTTAATTAGTGAAAGCAACTCATAAAATAAATAAAAATAGGACATCATTTAGCACATTACATTAGTATATATATTCAGCATATGTTTCCTACAAAATATAGTTTATTAAAATTTTCATATAAACCATTTATTCTTTTTTATTAAGAATCATTAATTAGGAATCAGTTATTTTGATTAATTGGTCAAAGTTGCTTTTACCTAATATATTCCTCAATTATTCTATCATTTTAATTAGACTTAATAATTTAAAATAAAACACGAATACTATATGAAAAAAGAACAAAAAAATGATATGATATAAATTTTAATAATAACTATATCTGGATTTAACAAAATAAAAAAAATTATGTTTTTATATTTATACGTATTGTGACACAATTTTCATGTAAAACACAACACAAATTTCAATCTTTTATAAAATACAAATACATAAATTACCAAATGTAATTTTAATTGATCACATTAATATTACTAAAATTATGAGTATTTTTTTTTACTTATTAGTACTTCCTTTTAAACCTAACATTATTTTTAAATATAATTAAGGACTCAAATCTATGATTTCTTCTTTGACTTACCTTGCCAATAACTTATGCCAAATTTAAATGATTTTCTTTTCATAAAATATGCTTCCATACATAAAGATATAATGTTTGGAGGATTGAGCACTTAATTCATATCTTGTATATATGTATATATATTGGTGCACTAAGAAAAATATGAACTATCAAGGTTTCTATATATAAAAATAAAATGTGTTGATAGTAATTTGTTTGGACGTAATCATATGACTCAAGCAAAGTAATTTGAAGCTTCTATGAGGTTTGAAATTAAAGGTCAAGCTTCAGTTGAAGTATGGGTGACCTGTTTGTAATTTAAACATGTATTTATAAACCTAACATTTGTTTTAGTTGTAAAAATTTTTTCCAGGTAAAAGACAGACATCCGATCCTGATCCTCCACGGATGGTAGATCCGCTTTAATAGGTTCACGTATTCTCATGCACATTAAAAATTACATATAAATAAATAAATAAAAACAATGGTACCATTGAGGTTTGACTTTACAGGTAGGGAAATTGAAGCAGAATCTGTCAGAAGCCAGAGAACTTTCTATAATAATTAATTTTCACAGGCCAACCAAACCAAACCAAACCAAACCAGCCACAGTCGGTGGTCATTGTTAAAAACCATCATGTTTAACCTTGATTTATTTGTCGTAAATTAAGATTACTCTTAATTTAGAGGGAAATTAGCATTGGAAATGTTGTTTATGGGCTTGCGGCAATTATTATTTTTTTTTAACACATCTACGTAAGAGAACGTGTTGTTTAGATCGGAATGAAATTACATTCGAACAAAACTCAAAGATAACCCTAATCGTGTTTCTGAAGTAATGTGTTTTGTCAAATTTTCTTTATTCGAAATGGGAGATTGGCAGATAGATAGGGACAAGCCAGAAAGACCTTCATTCTGATACTTATTAGTAAAACATACCCCATTAATTGTTTCCCCAAAGCTAATTAGGCTAAATTCCCACCAGTAAATGCGCAACAAATTGCGTTTGTTCTTGTTCATCATCATAGAAAACCTATATATATATATAATATATATATATATATATGTTGGAAAATATCTTTCAATGACCAAATTCTCAATTGAGCAGACAAGACATTCTGAAAATGTTGCACTTTCTTCACCCTTTATCACTTGGCTCCCTATAGCAAGACCAACTAATAGTGTATTGGTTTCCCCATCACAAAACATTTCTTGGACGGCTGTGATTTCTCCCAAGATGCCCGTGACTGTAAACAACTTTTGAGTTAAACAAGTTGAACCCTTTTTCAGTGTGTAGTTATCTGCTATTTTCATGCAGAGAAAAATGTTCTTCTTTTGGTCCAAAAATACATGGAAGAAAGAGAAGACACACGAGGATGGAATTGGAATATAAGGTTTTTCATGCAGAAAATTAAACCGTATATGAACAATAGACATTACCCGTTTATTGATTAATCTGCTTCTTTTACAATCTGTCATGTCCAACTTTTAAATTTGGGACTGAAGGATCGGGAACTTGGAGATTGGATTTCTTTTTCTAAATTTTAGTTTAACAGTTAACAGGCATTGAGTTTGGTTGGTTCAATAGGGCAGAGGCCAAGCTGACCCTTTGTAGCTGTAAGGAACATGTATCAAATGCAGGCAATGCTATTTTTTTTTTTTCTTCTTTAAACCATTTTTCAACTGCCCAGGTTTCTACTTCTTAACTTTGAAGTATAGTGTTACACTTCAATCTCATAATAAGATATTTTAAAAATTTTATTATGATATATATATATATAATTTTTAATTTATATATATAAAACAATTATTTGAAATAAAATTATAAAATTTTCGCTTAAAAATGTACAATAACTCAGAGATTGGAGCGAATCTCGACAGGCAACCCCAATTTTCCATTTCTGCATTGGGAACCGTTTTGAAACGCTCATTTCATAATCATTTTTAAAGCTTTCTCTCCTAAACTTTCTTCTGGCTAGGTCATGTACTTCAAAATGGTCACTGTCCCCCCTCCAGTCAAAGAGAGAGATATATCATTCAGAAAAGAGAGATAAATTAATGGCATCAAAAACAAGATAAACCCACAGCTGAGACATAAGATCTTAATTATTCTAAACTGTATAGGAGTATTAAGCAAAATTATACATTAAACACCCATTAATTTCAATGTTATTATTATGCTACATGTATAGTCAAATTAATCTTATTACATCAAAACTTCACTTACATTAATTAATTCCTTTAAATTTAAACATTCTCTTGTTTAGTTGGCCCAACCCCAATCCAAAGACCCCCACCAAGACGGTCCATACGTGTATGCCATTTTATACGTTGGTTTGGTAAAGGTGGGGTCATTCAGAATAATAAAGCCAGAAATTGAATATGCAGTAGTGAAGACCTGAATAGAGATTACCAAATTTTCTCAAATTTTTTTTCCATAGAAAAATTGACTCTACCAGCTAGATGCTGAACGGTTGGAGTGTTCAAATGGGGGATAAAAAGACAAATCCGTGATTCTCGACGGAAAGACAGTGGCATTTTTTTAAGTGAGTGACAGGCCAGCAGTAGCTTTTAACTCCTGGCAGTAGCTTTCATATATGCCTTAATAACACGCATGCAGGCTGGGCAAGGTTAGTTGTTTTCCTCGTTTGCCTTCTTTTATTAGACAAGTCACGAGCTAACATAGCCTAACCATTTCTTTTAGAGCCAGCCAACAGCTTCTTTTATTAGATAACTAAAATGTTGAACACGTCACAATGCAATTAGTAGTGAATCTTATAACAAGTAACAAATGATTTTTATCATTGAAAATTTAAAAAAGAAGTGATGAGAAGAGGGAAGGAAGGAAGACTAAAGGCTAAGAAGTAATATCCAAAATATATATTATTTTAATTTCTGTAACTTCTTTTCTTATATTAAGTTTCAGACTCTTTTATACTAATATATATATATATATATATATACACACACTGTAGTCAGAGGCTTATTCAAATGGGACACAAAGGTATCCATGCATATCCAAAAGATCATATGACAAATTTAATAGAATTTTTTCCTGAACATTTTATAAATTTTTTTGGAGTATTTTTTCATTGATAAAATTAATAAATTCATAAATTTATATATATATATATGTCATAAGCAGATATGAAAAAAATTTTAGTTCCGTCACCGACTATAGGGGTACTAGTTAGTTAATTTTCATTGAAGACAGTTATCTCCTTTAGGTAATTTACTTGACAGGATCTTCATTCTTATGCATGTAATTAGTGTGTTTGGTCACCCTGACCCATGAAATAATTAATTATAAGAGCGTATCATTTACGCCCCTCAATTATGAAAATTCTCTTCTCATTTTTCTCTTTCCTCTCATATATAGCCTATTCATGAATTAATCAACTTCTTATATTACTAATAACAATTATTTCATTATAAATATACATGCATATTTTAATAATTAAAAGAATGCATCATACAAGGAGGTCATATAACTACATATAAAATAGTAGACAAAGAAGAGAGATACCTAATATCTATCTCCCCATGTTTGTCAATGGGCTAGGGTTGAACCTATTTGCTTCAATTAAATGGTTCATTTCTTTTGTTCTAAAGAATAAAATCTCAATATTCCTCCCTCTTGCTTGATCTGAGGTGAGAAAAGCAGCTGGTCGAAGACATTCAACTTTTTACAATCCATTTTGTTGGTATCTCTAGGTGACTTGATCCCTAATCACTAATGCTGTTCTTTGATCATTTAGTTAGACTTGCAAACAAAGACAGCTAAAGATCATGAATATGGCAATTAGTACTGAAAGTTTCGGAGATTCCAAGACCAGTCAGAACAACAACAAAGAAGGCGGTATTGAAGATGAAGAAGAGGAGGTTAATTGCAAGCCAACCAATGGAGAGAGCTCTAGCAGTAGTTCAGCAGAAGAAAATGAAAAGAAGTCTGCTTCTGGATCTGTGAGGCAGTATAATCGTTCCAAGACACCGAGACTCCGATGGACTCCTGATCTCCATCTTTGCTTTGTTCATGCTGTTGAAAGACTAGGAGGACAAGAGAGTAAGTAGACATATAAAAGCCAGTTAAATTATGGGTTTTTTTTTTTTTTTTTTAACTTTTGATGATGAACAGTTGAACACTCAGCAGCAGGTTAAACCCAAAAAAATTCTTGATGCAGGAGCAACACCCAAGTTGGTTCTTCAATTGATGAACATCAAAGGCCTTAGCATAGCTCATGTGAAGAGTCATCTACAGGTTTTTTGTTTTCTTTTTATCTACCAAATTTTCAATTAATCATAGATGATTTTTGAGTCAAATTATATATATATATATATATATATGTATATCTGTTGACTTCTTTTGAATTTTGTTTTGATAGATGTATAGAAGCAAGAAGATTGATGGCCCCAATCAAGGTAAGCTTAATTTATTTCCCTCTATAAATTAACAGTGCATAGATTTAAGGGTTTGTTTTAAGGTTGTATGAAAGTATATAATTCTATATATAGGGCATGCAGTTATTTCAGAGCAAGGGCTTCTGTTTGAAGGCGGAGATCACCATATATACAGACTTAACCAGGTTCCTATGCTGCGCAGTTTTAATAATCAGTGGCCTTCTTCCAGTTTTCGGTATAAAAGTTGTTATCTTTCTCAGTACTTTGAGGTCATTTTGCATCATATATTCACATTGTTTAACTGAAAAAAAGAAATTATGATTAACCAGATGTTTTTCTTTTAATTTTGAAGGTATGGTGATGTTTCTTGGAGAGGGAATGATCAAAAGATCTATGGTTCTCACAGGGGAGGCAGTGCACTGGATATAGCAAGAAAAGGGTTGTATAGTTCATTCAGAGACAGAATAATTGGAAGCTATAGCAACAATTCACTTAGCTTTAATTCCCAAATGGCTAATTCTTGTTTCAGTGGGGAAGCTCCTTCAGGAACATCAACTCATCAAACTTTGAAAGAAGTCCAATCATTTCATGGATCCTGGCAAACACAAACAAGGCCAAGTGGATCAATGGGTTCCACTTTCACCACCCAATTTCCAGAGAGATCAGGAACCGATCAGCTTAAATGTTTGAGCAGCATTACTAATTCACCACAAAATAGTTGGAAAATGAGCCAACAAGCCCAAGACACGTTAAAGAGGAAGACTGTGGATTCCAATATCCAAGACTTAGATTTGAATTTATCCCTGAAAATAACAACACCAAACAATAATGAATTTGGAAAGGGTACTTTGGAAGGAGGAGTTGATAGTAGTTTGTCTCTTTCTTTGGCTTCTTCATCTTCATCATCATCTTCAAAGCTTAGAAAACATGCAAGGACATGGATGGCAAGTACTCTAGATCTGACTTTATGAATGAGACAATTCTGAGTGAGATCTTGAAGTACTTGTCCAAATTAGAGAAATGCTCATAATCAATGTGAATCATTGTCGAAAACCAGAAGACGAGGTAAATTATCAATCGATCACTTGCTTTCCTCTTTTGTTGTTTTCATTGTCTGTTAGTGCATGAATTGCGAGAAAATATTAGATGAATAATAATAACAATAATAATAACAACATAATAACTTTAGCATTACTAGATATGCTCGTTGGAAAGCAAGTTTATGTTTCAAAGAGGATTAATTTAAAGATTTAAGGCTCTCAATATCCTAGAAACTCTTGCTTTATTGTAATAATTATTACTAGGGGGAAATAAACCAAAAAATAAAGAAAAAAAATCAGGATTGATCAAGAACCATGTCTTTTGCAGTTTCATCTCTTTTATAACAATCAAGTTATCTTGAAAACAGGATATAAGAGTAAAGTAAATATATTTCAGGGTAGTCATTGAATTGTGTTGGAGGGAATCAAGGAGAGGGCATGTATCGTCTTTTTTATTTTTTTGGTCAGTCTTTTCTGGAGGGAACTTGTTTTTAGTTTTTTTTTTTTAACAAAAGAGACTATACCTAATAATTGGAAAATGGGTTCTATATATGAAATAAATTAGCTAAATTTTAAGTTTAACCTCTAAAAAACTTAATTTTGTTACTTATATATATTTGAGTTTTCTGTAACGGGTTTAATATATTTTCTAATTTGACCGCAAAAATACAGCAGAATATTCAACTATTATTTTATAAGCATCTTATATATATTGTATAAAATTGAATGAAAATTTATATGCATGTCTTTGGGTTTTAAAAACATGCATATTGTTTGAAATACTCATGTCTTGAGACAAATTAGGTCTTATATTCTTAATTAAATCAAGTAGAATATATAATGACGGATGTAAATTTTTTTTTCCGGAAGTGTTCACTTATTATAATGGGTGTCTAATGGGTGCTAGGTATTGGTGGTTGTGGATTATGGTTAAGTATTGATTAAGGATAGTGAATGAACTGGTTAGGAAATTAAAAAAAATATTTATGTATTTAAGGGAAAATTGTGAATTGTTCAATGCAAAATTTTGATGGTATCGAGAAAAAATTTTTCTTTCAAATTTTTTTGTTTTTTAAACTTTAATTAATTATTTTTGCATTGGCTGCTGAGGATATAAGGATTCAGTCTTTTTCCTTTTGATTAAAAAAGAAGAAAGAATGTAGAATGTTATGCTGGCTTTAATTAGCTACAGGATCAGTTGGGGAAGACTGGAAAATAGAATTGAACGCATGTTCAAATACTAATTGTAAATGTAATGCTTTTAACTGTATACCATGTGGATTAATTTAGAAAGCATAAACTCATCAAATGATTAACGGTGATCAGTGACTTGAATTTCTAAATAAGACAATCACATTCCTATCTAACGTGGGATATATATAAGAATCAAAATTACGTACTCTATCTTAGGGTAAAGGTATAAACATATCAGCTCAAGTATAGCTGTTATTAATTGTTACAAATATACAATTAATGAGCTATTGAGTTTGGCTCTTCCCTCATAAAATACCTAAGAATATGTTAAAACTCTAGTAGTTGGAAAAACAAATGTATGCCATGCAATTTATTAATGCTTACATCCGAAATGTATGCCATGCAATTTATCCGGCTTAATTTGGCAAGTCGTATGTATATGTATGGTCCATGCATTTTAATCCAGGTTGAAAACCAATAACGCTCAAAGTTATTTCTCTCACCCTCTTCTTTAGTACCTGATTTTTATATTCTTTCTGGCTATCATTAGAGGTAGATGGATAAGTTTGACAGGGAAATTAATAATGCTGTGATCATTTTGTAGTTATTGCATAATAGGGGACCTGAATGTAATTATTCTTGCTGTAATGATATTTAAGTATTTCCAATAACAGCTTTTGAATCCACAGTTCAATTTTGAATTCCTGACCCTGCCTGCCATCTGGTCTTGGGAACAAAAATTCTCATCCATGGTGGCCATATATGTAGACGAAGATTTTCATGGCACTCTAAACCAATAGTGGAAAAATATCAATATCACGTCAATTTATAAAGAAATGAGCAAAGTCATCTAACATCAAATCTAGATTATTGATCAAAGAAATGGGATTTATAAGAAAATACTAGATTCAAGTCAATAGGTGTAAAAACTAAAAACTATCGTTAAGATCTTGAAAAATGAAAAACTACTCTTATAACCACCATTTTAGATTTTGGATCAAGATGGATTAGCCAAGCCTTTGGTCTTGTTTACTTCTAATATCAATTGACCCATTTATCTGATTGGTCCTAGAGAAAGTCCAATGTTGTTTTAGGTAACAGGCTTGAGAGTTGATGCTAAGCTCCAAAGTTTATTGGTCTTTAGACTGAAAGAAGTGATCCAAGGTTCAGTCCAGCAATCAAGCCTAGAATAGGCCCTATAAGGTTGAGCCCAGTAACCAGGCCTAGAATAAGCCCCAACAGCTGACAAAGATTTTCATCTCTTTAATTAATCCTACGTAAGTAAAAACCCCGCAAAAATCACAATAACCGGTCCAAGTTCAGCAAGAGATGAGGTTTTTAGATCTTTTGGACAACTCCACAACCGGACGCGATCCCATTTTACAGACCAGTTATTTTTCCAAGTTCCAACCCCTTCTCTTCACTCACTTCCTTCCCTCTGCCCCTCAGGATCCTCGTCTCGATATATGCTTCCAGCATCTGTTCTTATCCTCCTGCCCTTTCTTTTCTTTCCCTCCTCCCACCCCCCTTTCTCTACTTTTTTTTCTCTTTTCTTTCCATTGTAAACAATGGCCAGCAGCTAAAGTACTTCATCTCTTCTTAGTAATCATAAAACAACCATTTTTGTTTTCTCTTCACTCCCAAAAAAAAAAAAAAACACCTTCTCTTTCCTATCTCTTTCTATTTATCACTCACCTTCCACTTCCAGCAGCAACGCAGCATCACACCCGTCACCATAGCTCCTTTAGAGTACGCGCCACCAGCACCCAACTCCAACAATTTCCGGCAAGAAATCTCCCACCTGAAAACGTTGCGTTTGAAACTCTCAAGCAGAAACTCAAAGTTAACAACTCTGATTCAAAAGTCAAGCATTTTTTAAATACCCAAGGTTTTGAAAGGGTTTTAGGTTCACTTGGTTTGGGATAAAACGAGTTGTTTCCGGTCAAATACCATATCAATGGCGGTCAAATTTTGTTGGAGTTGTGAAATAGTAATAGCCAAATGCTTAAGCTTGTGAACCATGGTCCACGAATGTTAAGCTTCCACCACTTTAATTCTGATTGGTTGAACATAAGTTTAACCTATTCTCTACAGTGATGTTTCATTATTGTCAATTGAATTCGAGTAATCTAGAAAGTTATGAAGCCCTGACCAAAGTTCTTTGCATGTACATGTAACGCGCACATCGGGATAATAAGAAATTTTTTTATTATACATAATCTCAATGTGAAATATTTTTTGTAAGATAAAATCATGAGATTTTAAGGTTAAAGTGGATAATACTTCACAAGTTAGATGTAGATCTCCATAAATAGTATCAGAGTGGTCACCAATCAGATGGGAACTAAGGCTACACCATGAGAATCACCTTTAAAATCCTATGAGAGTTAAATGCTACATAATAAGAGTTACCTTTAAAATCTCAACGTCTGGATGATCATGTGATTTGTGTGTACTTTGTATTGGGCTTATAACCTTTGGTGTGATCATGTAATCTGTGTATATTTTGTGTTGGACTTGTCCAACGTTTGATATGATTTGGTAGATCTGTTTGTTTTGTATCCTTGTTAAACTTTAATTAAGGAGTTTGTAACCCCCAATCTCACATCGAGATAATTTGAAGTTTCACTATATATTTGTAATTGAGAATAATGTTGTTATTTTCTGTGATCCCAATAAGTTTAGATTGCTGGTAATGGGAAAGATGAGTAATGGTGTTGTGGTTGTGTCCATCAGTGAGACTTGCGCTCTTAAATTGACTAAAGCGATAAATCAAAAAGAGGTGTATTCTAGAAGTTTTGATAATGGGTAGTTGAGGAATGATGTTTTTTGTGTCACCATGTTCAATTTGTATGTGAAAGAATCACCTAAAGAAAATGATGAGGTGATGAAATTGGGCCCTAATAAACAACTAGTTTTGCTATTAGATCAATTTCATCTTAACCCTCGAGAATTTGTAAAAGGCCGGCTCAACTATTTTAGAAAAAATTTATCAACTATTGCCTTCAAATGCAGTATTTCAAAGCATAGATCAAACTTATGGTGGAAATCTTTTTCAAAAGTAGCAACTCTTAGTAATTTTCTACAAACATATGACTTCTTAGAGTAGAAAAGTTGTTGGTGACAATATACAAGACCCCAAGCTTTCAATCGGTTGATGAGTTCCTTTAAAATATGGTCATTATAAAAGGCTATGTTACAAATAGCAGTTCTGTAACGAAATAGCTGTCGTAAAATTACAGTAATGCCACCACCCGCCATCACCCTTCACCATTATAAAAAAAATGATTAAGAAATTAAATCACATTCAAAATAGTGTATAACGGCTATTGAAAAATAACATAACAAAAAATAACAGTAATAACAATCCGTTATTGTCACTTTTTTTTTTCCAATCATTGGTTCAAATTAAAAAAAAAAAATCAACACAATCTGTCAAGAATCAAAATAAGCAACTAAGAGGATTGGAAATGCAAAAGTAAAAACAAAAACAAAAAGATAACTCAAGTCTGAGACTCTTAATTTCAAAATCAATCTAAAAAAAGGTGAGAAAACAGTATCAAATCATTTATTAACAATTCAATCGACAATAACCTTAACTCAATCCACAAATTACTCAAATTCAAATTAATCTCAAGTCTTAAATTAACAATCAAAATAAAAAAATGTAAGAGATTTAAATTATCTTTTTTTTTAGCAAAATTTTTATTGAATAATGTTGATCTTTGTGAAAATCTTAGAGAGATGAGGCCGCGATACTCTGTAGGTAGTAACATTGATGATAGTACATGAAGAGAGCGAAAGATATAGAGAAAAAGGGGGAGAAAAAGAAAACACAAAGAAGATTTGAGGAGGAGAGTTTTTTATTATCAAAATTTATGAGAAATTTGAAGGGGGATTGTCCCCTATTGGAGTGAGACACGTAGGTGCCTGAGTGGCCAAGTGGGGTGGGGTGAGTGGCCAAGTGGGGTGGGGTGGGTGGGTTTTTTTTATTTAATTTTATTAAAATATAAGTTTAAAAGTTTATAATTTTTAAAAATTTTTTAGATAAAATCTAGTTAGAGAGATGAGAAATTATAATGGAAAAAATTAGAGATTAATAATTTAATATAATATATATATGGATTTTAGATGAAAATTTTTTATAATTTTTTTTATGTAAGTTAGATTAAAAATTATTAAAATTAAATATTATATTTGGATTTTGTTATTTATTAATTTATGATTTTTATTTTAAATTTAATAATTTTTTTGTTGTTTTAGTATTTATATTGTTGTCAATTCTTTTGCTATCAGATTAATTTTTATTAATTTATAACTATAGTTGATGGAATTTGAAATTATTATATTTTTAAGTTTGTAATTTTATTAAATATGGATACTTGGTATTTAACATATTCTTTTTGGTTAATATTTTGATTTGTCTAGAATTAATATTGAATATGAATTTGGCTCAAGCAAAAATTTTATTGCTAAACCAAATATGAATGCTTTATTATAATATAAATAAAATTGTGCATAATTTTTTTAGAAAATAAAAAATATAAAGTATCATAAACTGTTTTAAGAATCATTAAATAAGAGTTTTTATAATTATAATTATTACATTTTATAACAAATTGTACAAAATTTAAAAAAAAATCACGGTTATAATGATCGCAATAACTGCAATAATTTTGGTTATATTAAAAAATGCAACAAAAATGATGTGATCGAAAACATAACTGCGACCGTTATTTAAATCCATGAGATTAAAGGGTAAACTCAGACAGGGTGCTATGTGGAGACTAAAACTGAAATGTTGGGCAAAAATGCATGTAGTTCTGGTTATGATTTTGAAGTTCATATCCATTATGGTGCTGGAGCTTATCGGTGCGGTGAAGAAACAGCATTTTTGGAGAACCTTGAAAGAAAGGAGTGAATGCTTATATTGAAGCCATTTTTCCCTGCTAATGCTCAAGTGCATGGTTGTTCCACTAATGTCACACATCTAGAGATCTTGGTTGTTTTCCCACAATATTGATATACGGTTCAAAATGGATTGTCAGTTTGGAAAGGAAGAATAATTTGAAAACAAAACTGTCTTGTGTCTCAGGCTATGTAAACAAGCCTTACACAGTTGATGGGGAGACGAGTATACTACAAAAGGAGTTGATAAAGAGGCATTGTAGAGGTGTCAGAGGTGGATGGAATAATATACTTGCAGTAATATCAGGAGATGATCCATTGGATGTTGTTGGATTGCTAATTACAGAGCCAATAATAAATGAAATATCCGAAGATGATGTTAATGGCTTGAGTGATCAAATTCGCCAATCAACAAAAGAGCTTATTGAAGCGAAGTGTGATTTATATAGCTCAGTTGGGAGTAAAAGTGGATCTTTTAAAAGGTGGAATGCATGTAATAGCTTAGAGACATGAGCTGTAGCCATTGGTACGCAACAGACAAATGGCGAGACCATCCTGTGACAAGAGATTTGGCAGAAACCACCAAAAAAGAGAAAGCACTTGAAAATGTTTGTACGAAGTAAGCAGCCAAAATTGACCAATTGAAACTTCTGGTAGAACAATACAAACATGAGAAAGAAAAGGAAGCAATTCTTCAAGAAATTCAGTCATTAAAGAGCAAATCGCAGTCATATACTACTGCATCCCCGGGATTGCAAGTTTTTTTTATTAATATACAAAAAGGAGTTAATTTCTGCGGGAAAGTTAGAGAACCAGTTTTGGGGGTTCTCAAGAACATAAGTAGTTGTGTCAACCACTGACAGTCAAGACACTTTTTGTGGCTGGATATTTTCAGATGACTTGAGTGTCGAAGGCAACTCTTTTTGTTTGCCTTGAGGGCAAAGATGCTTTAGTCAAAGCTAAAACTGACACAGGAAAACTTGCTACCTTTTTGCTTACGGCAATTGAAACGGTTTTGAAGTGGCTAGTAGTAATATCATTCAGTGGGTTTCTTCAACATTTGTTTTTATACTTTGCCCCACAAGAGAATTTGCAAGTTAGCTAGTTGCTGAAGTCAATGCTAAAGGATGTCACTACTACTGCAAAGGAAAAGACAACACTAAGTTCCAAGCTTTCATCCTTGAGGACAAGGATGTTCTTCATTGTGGGCGTACTGTTACGGGCCAAAATAATTGGACTCATGTGATATTAGGCATGTGTTTATTTATTGTTTAGGCTTGTTTATTTCATTGTTAGTGCAGGCCTAGTCCTCATAAGGCCTTATTTGCTATTGCTGTGATGAACTACTGTATTGTCATTGTTAGGGAGTAAGAGAACAGGCTACACCATCCGAGATTCTTGGATGCAACTGTAAGACTTTGTTAAACAGCTTAAAAGGAGAGCATGAGTGTATTATGGGTTTTCAGTTATGAAATGAAAAACAATCTCTTCTCTCTAAGTTTCTTCTTCTTCTTCTCCTCTTCTTCTTAATTTTCTGTTCTTACTTTTTCTATTTCAATTTTTGGAATTAAGGTTTGATTCAATAGAGGTAAGTAACACGTCGCCGCCAGAGAAGCGGGTGTTATGGTGAGGAGGGCACGGATGTTCATGGAGGTAAGCAGCTAACGTGAGCCGAGGGGACGGAGCATGGACGATAGGGGAAAATAGAGGAGTGGGATATTGGGAGTGTCGGCACAATTTTGTCTTATTTTATTTTAATTTAAATATAATTTTATTTATATTATTATTAATCTTACAAAAAAAGTCAAAAAAAATTCTGATTTAAACTTTGACAATTGAAATCAAGTTGTCAGAATGATATTTTTCTCTCATGATACTGTTTAACTTGATAGTATGAAATGTAATAACCAAAAGTCATCGGGTCTTCAAAATTTTTCACATAAAGATCTCAGGAGATTTGAGATTTAAATTCCATTAACTTTATAAATAGAGTTAATTTTTACAAAATACAAAAAAAGAGAAAAAAGAAGGGAATATTATCAAAGAGAGAAGAAAGGGGGAACTAAAAAAAGAAAAGGAACATCGCTAAAAAAAATAAAGAGCAATTTTTTACAGCCATTCACACACAAGTAAAAAAAAAAAAAGTCTTCTTATCAAAGAGAACCAGCAGTAAAAAAATAAAAAATAAAATTTTTTCAAAAACAAAAAAATAAATTTCTAGAAACAAAAAATTTTCTCAATCTAAGTATTTAGATTTTTTTTTTTTTTGTAAAACTAGTTTAGGAAAGGTGTTTGGAAGGTTGTAAAGGATTTTTTCAAATTTTTTGGAAAATTTTGAAAATTTTTTAAGGTCGTTAAAAATTGAAAATATTTGAATTTTTCAACGACCTTTAAAGTTTTTAACGATCAAAATTTAGGTAAATAACTGAAATTTGAAAAACTTTAAATTTTTTGATGCCGTTGAAGATTTTGGCCACCTATGCATAATGATAATTGATCGAAATCTAAATTACCACACCGGTTGGCGAAGGAAATATATTTTTAGAGAGAGAAGCTCTAAAGGGTGAAAAGAGAGAGAAGAAAGGAAAACTTAAAAAAAAAAAAAGAAAAAAGAAAAAAGGCATATTTATAAGCCTCCAAATGACAGCATTTAACTCGTGGTTAACTCGCACAAGATCCACACGTCACCCTGCTCTTCAACCTAATCCGTTTGGTAATTTTTTTTATTTTGATTTTATTTATTTTATGTTATTTTTTTATTTTTTATGATATTATTATTATTATTATTATTATTATTATTATTGTTATTTTATATAATTACTCATAATAATTCTTTTAAAAATAAATAAATAAAATGAAAAATAAAACTAAAATAAAATATGAATCTAAAAAATATAATATGCAAAAAAAAAAATAGATCATAAATGACTAATCATACAAGCCTGATTCCAAATGAACAAAATCTTTTAGCCCGAGTCCTCCTTTCGATTTAAGCTTACATGGAGTCTTCCATTTAACCCTTGGCCCTTTAGCTAATTTGTGCTGGCCTTTCCAGAAGTACGTTGAATTGCCCTTTTCACACTTTACTTTTGCAGGCTCACATTTAAAAAAATTTATATTTTATTTTGTTTGACTATTGAAATTCTAACGTTTGTATGCCATTTTAATTATGAATCAATAAAAAGTTTAAAGTTATGTAAGATTTAATAAAATATTATATAAAAATTACATTTATAATTAGCAAGTTTATATATAATTTTTTATTATAATTAAATAATTGTAAACTTATAATAAAAATTATAAATAAATACTTTCAAATTAATCAAATTAAATTTTAGATATAACAGTTTAAGTTGATACTCTCAAATCATTTAAAATAAATTTCAAATTTCACATCCCATAATAATGAAGTTTTTAATTTTTTAATCTTATGGTCATCGTTGTAAGTGGGTTGGGAAAAAATGTAATTTAGTAATAAAAATTTTTGTGGTCTTATGATAATCAATTAAGTTAATATAATAATAATAAAACTCATAAATTTTATTATTTTATTTTGAAGAAATTTTTATATTTTTATTGCACTCAAGGCCAAATATGTTTTTAATTTTTATTTTGCATCCAAATAAGTTTTTAAATTTTAATATGTAACCAAATAAATTCTTTTCTTTTAATTTGTACCTAATAAACTCTTAACAAAAATTAATCTATTATTTGAAATAAGAATATACTTTGATAAAAATCAAAGAATAAGGACTTATTTAGGTTAATAAAAGTATACGGATTTATTTAAATAAAGTAATAAAGTTCAAGAATTTTTTTAGTATTTTAGTCTAATGGGATACTATTATGAATACACCTAAATTATAATAAAATATTAATATGACATATAAATTTTAAAATTTTTAATGTGATAACTGAATTAGTAAATTATGAATTTGTTAACTATTAATTAATGTGATATTTGAAGAATTATTTATTTGTCACGTGTTATTATTTGTAATTAACTATATTAAAAGTAAGTATTATGTTTAGATTTGAGTGAGATAGTGAAGTGCGGTATTATGCAATCACAATATGCCTTTTAAAGTTGAAAGTGAAGTTGTATAAAATAACTATAAAAGTCTACATTGTTATGTGGGATGAGTGTTGTATCATTAAGAAAAAACATGAGAAAAAAATGTATGTAGTTGAGATGATAAAGCTTAGATGAATATGTGATAAAACTAAAACAAATAAAATCAAAAATGAAAAGATTCGAAGAAAATGAGGAGTACTTCAAATTGAAAAAAAAAATATAAGAAAAGATCATTTGAGATAATTTTGATGTGAATGTAGGCTTATTTATGCAGAAGTTAAAAGAAATGAACTTCCGTATTTGGGATAGATCAAAACTTTTGGAGATAAATTACAAAAAAGACGTTGATGTAATTAATAAAAAATGATATTAAGGTTAAAAAAGTAAATAAAAAATTATTTTTTAAAAGAACAAACGGCATAAGAAAATTTAAAACAATGAGTTAAAATAATTTTTTGGTTGCCTTTTCTATGACTGATCTCAAAATAGTAGGATGTTAGACTTGGTTTGATATTGTTGTTATTAAAAGTAAATACCAATATAAAACATTAAAAATTTGTAAAACTCAAATAGAATATTTCATTTAAAAACCATTAATAAAATTAATTCAATAATAATTCAGAGAACGATCAAATACCGAATTTTTTTATAAAGTTACCGAGAGTCTAACCTAATGTCACATTTTTTACAAAACACAGAGTTTCCCGTAACAATTCAACTCAAAACTTTTGCATCCGGACGTTTGGTTAAGGGTTAGTAGATGGTTTGAGCATATTGGAATCCCTCATTCCCTCCTTTTCATTAAAAAAAAATGATGCAACTGCTAGCAATTTATTTTAAGTCGAAAAAGGTTGAATTGTGTCTACCACTCAGGCACTCATCTATGTCAAACTAAGAATATGCAATCCAAAAAATATTAGAACGAGACAATCTTAATTACCAATGAAACACCATATAAAAGTAGAGGTAGAGGGCCTCTAATAAAATGGGCCAAAGAAAGCTTCCTCGAGGAAGAAATTTTTGCCCATTTTCAAGGAAGGCTTACTAAAAACTTGACGTAGAAAGAAGTCCTGAAATTAGTTGAGCCTTGAATTATCCCACCCCAACTACTTATACATTGACCTGCTTTAATTTTTTTTTTTTTCACTGTCAATAATGATTGAGCAGTTGGGGAAATACATGAGGTAAGGCCTTCTCAGTTTTTGTAGACCTCCTTCTCTGATCTTTAATCTTTGATATAAGTATACAACCATAGAAAAGAAATTTACCAAACTAAATTATATGACACAAATATCTCTCTCTTTAAAAGGTCATACTAGTGTAAAGGCCCACGCGATACTGCAAGTTTGTTGTAATAACTTCAAAGTAGAAAAGGCAAACAACATAATAAACATAACCCATTCCCTTCAGTCCAGTCAAGGTAGTCCATCTCTAAACTGGAGCAATAAAGTGACTGCCACAACAGAGGCAGTACCTAAAATATTCAATCAATGTAGGCAATAACTTAATCGATATTTCTTATGAGCCTCACGTAACTCTTCCCTTTTCAACAACCCATCATTGAAATTTATTACACATGAAATGAATCTCAGTGCCACCACCATCAACGCTCCTAAATATCATAAGATAGTGCTCCACAATTAACTGGCATGCATAAAGTACAGCAGAAGCATTCTCTTGAGCACTCATGAGATAATAATGAGCATAATGAAAATGCAATGAAATCAAGTAAAGGTCAATATGGGAAAAGATTTGGATCTTCAATCTACAAATATCAATAACCTTAGGGTTGAAGTTCATCACAATAGGAAGATTTGCCTAATTTATAAATTTCACTAAAGCATTACGAAAAGAAAGGTAGAAAATATAGTAATTTGAAGTCAAAGTTCTAAAATAGTTGCAACAAAAAAAAAAAAAAAACAAAGGATAATTTGTTTGTTTCCATCAATTTTTCATCTTTCCAAAATGAACAGGTTTATGCAAACAAAGGAACAACTCCAAAATGAACAGGTTTCTGGAAAAATAAAATAAAAACTTTATAAAATAAAGATAATATCCACACAAATCCATCAATAACAAAATCTAATATCAAATCTAAGTAATAAGCACAATAATCCTATAAATTAAAAACTCACGTATCAAAGTTACGTTTGTTAGTCTTTGCACCCAAAGTCAATTGATGCCTAGAATAAAGATGTAGTCTTTCCTTATAAAAGGCTATAAGCTCTAAGTAGTAAGGCTACGTTTCGGAAGGCCAAGAAGAATCTATTTTCTAGTTTCCGTTCTAAGGCTCAAGACTAATAAATTAAACTATAACAATTCTTTTGCTTTTTCTTCACTTCCTGGCTTTCGAAGAGATGGAACCTCTCGACCCCTTTATTCGCCTCATCCCTTCTTACTCCGAGGAGATAGAGCGGGGTAGTGATATATGACTAATAAAAAGAACAGATATTCGTCCAATTAAACCATTGCCGTTATAATCACTCCATTCAAGGAAGTTATCGCACACAAGGACATCGAAGCAGGAAATTCACCTAAAGTTGTTGCCTGTAAAACACGATATCTTACGGAAAAAGGAAAAGCAAAAACTCATATTCTGCCTCCTATATTTGTTTCTCAAGTGTACCTGCAAGACCACATTGCTTGAAAGAACTACGACTGCTGCTATGAGGTACATGCACCCAATGATCTTGTCTTTGTCAAAAATAATGGTGCTCTGTGTAGACACCCATCTGTGTCAAAAATAACAGTTGTAGAGTGGTCCTGGGAGTTCATTAATGCTATAAGCATCAGAGACATTTGGTCCTCCCCCTATCTAAAGAGCCTGGCTAATAACTGCTTCAGAATCAGCATTGAACCATTCTACTGCAGTTTAATCATCATCCATGGTGATTTACGTCAACAAAAGTAAGGTCACTTAAACAAGCAAATAGATGTAGTTTTAAATCATCTCATTCAGAGTTTATTACCAAAAATAATGGGAACTTCCTTGCAAGGTTTGGTAAAAGGGTAACGAACACCATGTTTAGGAAGAATGATTAGGGGACCGCATACAATTGCTCTTAACCATGACACATAGGCATGCTAGAAGAGAGTACCCCTTTGGTAAAACAAACACCTTTATAGCATTAGATGGGAAAACTCTAAAATGAAACCACAAAAAGTTACCTACCCGATTGTAATTGGCTTGAATAGTTTTACCAAAATCAATTTGCAGGTCATATAAATAAAATGCCTAGCTTTAGAGTCATCATCATCATCTTTTCATATTGTTTCTTGACTTCAAATTTTAATCCATATTCCTTTGCTTATTTCTAAAACAAATAGTCTTATCTTACACAACAACTCTACAATCATGAAATGCATAACCTTTGTTAAACTCATAATCATTAAACAAACAGTAAGTCGATTTTAATCCAATTATTATACATCGGATTGTATACCCTCAAAACAGTCACAATTAAAACTAATGATAGACTTGAATATGATTAAAGTTACATCAAATTTTAACAGTTTTATGATCACATAGATCAGTTTTGATAGTGATACAGGTAAATCATATAAATAAGTGGAATACAACCATGATAGTTGAAGCTTAGGCTTACCAATGAAATTACACAACAAATTTTTGTGTGATAATTAACTCCTCCAATGGATAGACAATTTTAAGCAACCTTGCAAATCAGGGTGTTACATCAAATAAGATTTTATTATCCACTATATATAACATAAACATAGATAACACTCAGGCCAAACATTTAATAAAAAGGTAAATCAATTAGGAAATAAAAAAGATTAGAAAAAAAATTAAACCTCGATGTAGATTAAAATTTTCAACCTCAACCTCTCTTTACCACTACTTAATGACTTGGTCATTCGATTTAAAATGAAACCAAAGAAAAAAAAAACATCTAAATACTTGTACACTGATATAAGTAAACAATATAAATACATATATGATTATGACTTTGTCTATTGTTAATATTTCAATTTAAAATAGCACAAATACAGTGTCATAAATGCTTGTATATTTATAGCTTATAAAGAGTGATAAGCACTCTTTCTAGTTTTAATTTTTGAAACTCCTAGAAAATTATATAATAATATTCATTATTGGAAAAAATTAAGATATCTTGCATGATTGTATTGAGAAGTGAATTGGAAAACAAAAGATGGTAAAGAAAGCTAACTCTTATAAAGATGTTCCATGAAAGTCAAGATAAAGAAGCAGAAGGAAACGTGCATTTCAAGATCTAACCTATTACCACCCAAGACTCAACTGAGCATTAAGGGCATTGCTAAATTGATAAAAAAATCCTCCACCAACTCTCCTTGGATGCGGGATTCGAAATTTGGTCAAAAATTGCAAAGCAGGTCAGATGCCATGGTGATTATGCATGCAATTTTTCACAATTGTTGACTTTATACAATTATTCACTTACATAAAATGGATTCTTACCGACAATGGACCTAGCCTTATACTTAAATAAGCCTGGTAAGTTGAAGCCATGATTGCAGCCATTCTTGCCATTCCATGGATGATGGCAACTCACAATCTTCTAGCTCTCTCATAGCTGCAAAATACATGAGTCCGTTATGGATAGCAAAAAATAGATATAGCAAACCAGTGATATATAAATAAGTTGGTTATACAGATGTCGTGCAAAATATAAAGAAATCATTGTCAGCAGACTGCATGGTAAATTTTCAGTGAAAATCTAGACTGTGATGAATGAATCTGTTAAATTAAAGGATAAGCAAAGTTTTCGACACTTCAAAAACAATCCAAGAGATATTGCTAACGATATTATTCTTCTATTGTATAGAAGGACTCTTACTAAGTGCCGAGTCAAAATTCAAAAGATACTCGCTAATGTTATTCTACTTCTGTGGTTTAGAAGGAGTCTTTCTTTACCATGTACTGAGTCAAGTAATAACAGGTAGGGAGCATATGTTATATATATAAATATATATATATATATATTCAAAAATTCAGTCTGAGAGATAAGTACTTTCTAAATATAGTTTTTTGATTGAACATGCAGTTTTGACCTCTTTGTTTTTTTAAATATTTAACATTTTCAAACTATTTAGGAAAAAGGAAATGTTGTAATACCTCTTTAAAGAAGATACAATATCAATAGGAATCCTTGACTCAACACTTTGTTTCTATGCCTTATCAAGTTCCTATGCTAATTGGTAGCTGTCTTGCAAAATTGAAGGAAAAAATGTGCTTATTTGGCAGGAGGTTCTCTTAGACAACCTAACATCCTTTTGATTATTGTAAAATCATGGAAACCACTATTAAACTACACATGGTTTTAACAACATGTACACTATCTTGGGCAATGCTGAATTTGGGAAAAAAAAATGCCAACACATTGGTTTCGAGACACACCTTAAAGGCCATACATCCCCTTTGACCCATATTTGGCTGCATTGCATGGATAGAATCCCCAAGCAAGGTTACACGCCCCCTTCCACAAGTTAGTGAGAGTGTTCGGTCATATATGTCGCCTCTAAGAATTGAATCTTCATCGGTAGCAAGTAATAAACCTATCACATTATCACACCACCCCTTGAATATTTTAAGTAGTCTCTCTTTTTTACTTGCAAAAAGATGAAAAGAAATAACATTAGAATACACTAAACCCATACTGAAATTAACAGTAAAATCCTATAGGTTGGAAACATTCAATATGAAAATTCTTAATAGTTGAAATTTTAAAGAAATATTTACACATTTGAAATGTAAACAAAATAAATAACTTTCAGGGCAACTAAAGCTGCTTTCAAAGTTTTTGTTAGTTTATATACTGAATTCTAACAAATAAACATTGGAGGTTATCTACCATTGCTATCCACATCACCAGTTGGTTCCTTGTGAAATGCATACCACTGCATCTTTCCAGCACCAACATCTGAGGAAACAAAGTACTGCTTATGTCCTAAAAATACACGATACCTTCACAGGAGAAGTTTCAATATAAGCAACTATATATAGCAAAGCTTCATGACATTCTAATCATACCCTAAGGCTAGAAAAAAATACACACTCATGATGTAAAGTCAATCATATTACAAAAAAACAAAATGGAACATACCCAATAGACTAAATATTAGCCGGCATAAAATCTGCAATACCAGTGTAGCAAGTGTGGCCCGGGTATACAACTTTATTTGGCCCAAATAAGTTCATCCTCACCTAACAAGGACAATTTTACAAAGTATGATACTAGTTTGGAGATGCCACCAGCTACAGCAGCAGCAATAAAACCACTTCCACCTTCCCCATCCCCAGTGAAGATGGGTATTGCCATGTACAAAAAAAAAAAAATCCAGTTTCAGCAGTAAAATCACAATTTATCAAGACATTAACATGTAAGAAAAAAATGAAAACAATCTAAACAACTAACCTTATAAGTACATTAAAAAAAGCATTAGCACCAGCTGGATCATGAAAAATATGATTGGTATCACTATTGTTAATGGTAGTAAGAAGTGCTTCTAGCTTATCTATCTTCCCTTCTTCATGTTCGCCAAAATTCACAATATCAAGTGCTACACTATTCTTTTTCAATTTCCTTATAATCATCTCCAAAGATAGGACTGCAAGCAATCATAGCACATTTTTACAACAAAAAACATAGAGAACATTTTTCAATTAACAAACAAAAGCAATATCAAAACACACCTTTCAACAAAGACTAATCCTTTGCTCCTGATTTTTATTTTGGCATTGCTTAAGCACTAACTGAGCCACTTGAATCCCAATTGCCAAGTTCATGTCATCACCTATCTCTAAGCCTAAATCAGGATAAGCAAAAGTTCCTATTTAGTATCTTCTAATATGATACAATGTTAAGAATTATAATATAAGCCTAAAGTAAGTTAAGAAACAAACTCTTCAATCAAGCTAAGATTTTGCCAACATCATTGGTACATGTGAGTATGCCAAGGATGCCTCTCTCTGAATGTTGAGTGTTTATATGCAAGCTTTCTATAAACAATAAAACAAAAAACTGACTTTCAAACCAACAATCCAAAAAACCTCTAAACAAAACAAAGTTTAAGAGATAATATCATCTAAAGTGAGCAAATAAGATCTATTATAGAACTCCAACTCATATATAAAGATTAATTAATAAATTCAAATGAAACTCAAGAATCAAGTTGTTGCAATACCTCTTAAAGCATACATCCCAACAAAAAGATAGAAATTATCAGCATGAATGAGCTTCTCAAAATGGAACCAAAAAGCCATCAGAGCAAAAGACTACTTATTATCAGCAAGTGTTTGCCCTTTTCTTAGTATCTTATTCATTAAGCAATATAAAAAATTCTACAAATGATAAAACTATCAAAACTACTAAACAAATAAACTTGAATAAAAGAAAACTACTACAATGAATCATTAGCATAAATGCTAGCTATTAAACCTAGCCAAAAAATTATAATAAGTGGCTAAAAGATTAAAAAAAAAATTGAACTCACATGCTTGCATCTTCATGACCAAGAAGATTAATAGAAGTACCGTATCTCGGAGAAACCAAACAACCCATTGAGAGCTTGTCAAGGCCTATAATCCAACCTGACCACTACAAACCTAACAAAAAAGAATGAATAATTAGAAAACATATTAAGGAAGAATTTATAAGAAGATTGAAAAATTGACATATGTAAAAAAATTTTAGAGCATAAGAAGGATAAAAATTTTTATTTTCTCATCATAGATTTAAACAAAAATAAAACTAATTAACTAATTTATAAATTTACCATTCAAAATCCTCCTTCCTAAAGTCATAATCCCATTAAAACTTTTACAAATCCAAGAAACCCCATCATATTCAACTCATCAAATTAATAAACAAAAATATTTCCAATAGTAAAGCCAACTTGAAATGAGTAAATGCATTTCTTTTCTAGAATCTCATTTCTTTCAATTGATCGGATATCAAGGTATGGAGCTCTTGTTCAGAGTATATAGATTTATATGCATGTAACAAAAACCAAAAAATTAAGAAGAAATTTAAACATACTCTTAATAGAGCATTGATTCAACTAATATAACCAACATTTTGAGGAAACCAAATAGGAAAAATGTATATATACGAAATTTGACAAATTTAAAAGTAAAGAACCAAAGCAATGCATTTAAGAAGTAATAGTAAACAATCAAACTAAACATTTCAATTTAAATCGAACAAATAAAAAAGTTAAGTACCTAATCTTCAAAATGAATTATTCCAAACTCATTTTCTTTCCGGTTTAGCTTTAAACTTTTAAATTACCTGAAAAATTATCAATGAAAAGAAAATTATAACTATTATTACATTCTTACTAAATTAAAATCTGCAAGTTTTTTTAAAAAAATCTAAAACTGGGAGAAAGAAATTAACATGCGTTACCATATAATTTACAACATAAATATCTACACTATAAATGAACACATATATCCAAATAAAATTAAGAGAAAAAAGTAAAAAAAAAATTGCAGTTGTAAGAAAACCAACCAACATACAACTATACCAACAGAAAAAATTAACTTTCCTTACCACCTTTTCTAGTTCTTTTTTCTCTTATTTTTGAGTTGAAACTGGCAACAACATGGCTTTGGTGAAGTTACGATAACCAACAAAAATCCAAAAAAGAAAAAACTATAACTGAAATTTTTTTAAACCCCCCCCCCCAAAAATAAGCTTTCCAAGAAAGGACAAACTTTTATTCTCTTTTAATTTTTGCACTGGGTTTTATTTTCACCAAATCTTTCTTCCTCTTTAATAATTCTACACAAATAATTAAAACCCAATAATCCTATGTGTTAAGAGATACATGCAATTGCAGAACATAGAATTAGCCTTTAAAAAGGGAAATGATTACTGTGCAATGCTAGGTTGTGTCCAGAATCCACAACTCAACCATCTAAAGGGCTAAAAAATAGAATTAACCCCATTAATTAAATAAACAAATTGTGCAAAAATTCAACCGCACTCCCTCTTCATCAACTCAGAAAATCATGTGTGCTTGAATCATGTATCAATGCATATTGATTTAAGCATGCATGTCTAGAGATACATAAAAGTTCAAATTTCAAGACAAAATGACTAAATCAGCAAGAACTGAAACAACAAAATGATACCAATTCGTTAATTTTCACCTAAAACCCAAAAAGGTAACACAATTAATAGCTTAAATTTCACTAACTCCAACAAAAATTCCATAAGAAAATATCAACAGCATAACAAAGAAAACTAACAATTTATAAAATTCAAGTGAAAGAAAACAAAAACAGAAAAAAAAAAAAAACAAAATTTTACCTCCATCTAAGGAGAATCATTTGTCCTACAAAAAAAATAACCAAATCAAAAAAAAAAAGAAAAAAGAAAGGAAGAAAATTAAGAAATACCCAAAAATGATAGCATTCCAAAGCATGATATTATTATCTTGAGCAGCCCCACTAAAACTAGCGGGTAGATCCTGTTCTAGCCTCTTGAAGTCTCTCATCAGCCTCTTCTTTGGTGGAGAGAGAGTAGATATCATTTTAGACCTTAAACACAATACTTTTTAAGAAAACCATAAGGGAACTATCAAAATGAGAAGTAACAAAAACACCAACCTTCCTTTTTCTCTTTCCCTATCTCTCTTTTAATTTCTTTTGGTTGTAGCTTCTCGCTTGATGTGTAGGAAAAGAGAAAATTTTTTTCAAAATTATCCTTTAATTTTTTTTATTTACTTTGCTTATCTGTCTCTTTAAATTAGAAAAGGAAATAACTTTTATTTATATTTATAGATGATCAATTGATTAAATTCATTACTTGGAAAGGAGATTTAGAAATTTGTGTAATTGATTTAGATTTTTCCTATATCTTCGAAAATTTAAATTATTAATATTTAGTGAATTATTATTTATATCCAAATATTTGATTTAATAATTAATGAATTATCTCTTACTTAAAGGGTAATTATGATTCGAATGCCCTTTGATTTTATCTTCAAATAAAAGAATTTATTATTTTATAAATTGTATACCCACTGCATAGAAATAGATTTTTTGCGACACTTTTTTCACTGACATTTCTATACAAAAAAGCCACTAACTTTCGTGATCTTAAAATGATCGTTACGTTTGCAAATACATGTTGCTAAAATTAAAAAAAGCAATATTTATCATCTTTCAATCCCGTTAAAATATAAAAAAATTGAGTGAAATAAAAATAATATAGCGCAAAAAAAGAGTGGGAAGAAGTTTGAAATTTTAGATAAATTTATGGGGTTTGTAATTATAAACACCACTAATTTTTGCGACATAATTACAAACACTAAAATCGTGAATTTTCGTGGCATATTTTAAATGAACTCTGCTATTTTGTCTACACATTTTTAACTCGCTTCATCCAGGTGTTCCTTTATATTTAGTGGCGCGTGTCGTCCTAAACGTGGCAATTTTGTTCCAAATTTTCCTCTGTTTTCATTTCATATGCTGTTCTTTCTAACACTCAAAGTTTCTCCTTAGTCACCTCTTCCATTTTAGGATTTTGTAGAGCCAAAACCCAAATCCCTTTCACACCCAAATCCCTTTCACTAGCGAGCTCGCCATGTCTATATGATCAAGCCCATCGAGTTTTACTTCGCAGAGTTCTTGAAAATGGCTCTTGCAGATCCAAAACCCAAATCCCTCGTGACGCTTGCGACGATGACGGCGAGTGCGAGTTCTGCTTCGTTGAGTTCCATCTTCAAGCCAACCTTCGATGTTACCAGTAAGGATCTCTAAAGTTCCGGTTATACGATTATTCCCTTCGATTTCACCGATTCCGCCAGCTATGGTTCCTCTGAGCAAAGGTAAACTCTTAATTTTTATTGCATTACAGTTTTTAGGGTTCGAAATTTACAGAAAATAATTTTTTATTTTCAGTGGGATTATTATTGTGATGTTTTGGCGATGGCAATGACTGAGGCTGTGGGCAATTGTTAGGAAAGGTTCTACTAAAGTCTTTGAAATTGATCAAAATACCCAGTAAGTCGTATGACGGCTACGATTACTTATTTAAGGTTGTCCTGATCGGTGGCTCAGGTGTTGGAAAATCCAACCTTTTGTCTAGATTTTCAAGAACGAGTTTAGCCTTGCATCTAAGTCTACTATTGGGGTTTTGTTTGCCACCCATAGCACTCATGTTGATGATAAGGTTGTTAAAGCTCAGATTTGGGACACTGCTGGACTAGAAAGGTATTTGACTCTTGCCATTCATTTTTGGGTGCAGATTTTTTTTCTGAATTTCTTTATTTATCCTCTGTTTTCGCTTAATTTGAGCATTTGGATTTTTTTTGGGTGTTCTCTGAATGTTGGGATCTTGTAAAATGGGAAATTAATGATATTTTGTTCCTACAGGTGAATAAAATTTGTATCATATTTTTGGGTAATGCAACACATATGGGATTTCAATTGGAAATAAGAGATTTCCTTGTTAAATGAAACTGCTTGCTTGGCTATTAATTTTTGTCATTGTATTGAATTTTGGTGGAATAGAACATGGCTAGCCTGATATTTTTGCTAGAGTTATGGATTATAATGTCTGAATCACCCACAATAGGAAACTGGACTTTCTATTGTAATGTGGTTGCCTGCTCTGTTTTGTGTATTGATAGCCACTTCTTTTTTTTTTTTTTAAGTTTGATAGCCACTTCTTTGTTTCATTTTTGGAGTGATAACATTGCGAAATTGGCATTAAATTTTATGTCATGTGGCCTTTTATTCTCTTATTAATTATGTCTATACTTGCATATTCCTATAGATCACCATGCAAGAAGCTTTCTTATTTTTTCTTTCATTTTGTTGATTATTTGTTGTTTAGGCAGTTCTGAAAGCATAATATTTATAATGAGACTATCTATTACTGCTATTGTTTTTGGTTTTCACAGAATGTGTTGTGGACTCCATCAAAGTTAATTGCATGCTTGGGAAAATATATAAATAATGAAAGTGCATACAAGGCAAGTGTCCTTCTAATTTAGCTTAATGGTATGAGAATATAATTACTTTTTCACCTTCTCTTTTGCTAATTGATCAAAATGGTCAATCTACAATGTTGGCATTATTGACCATTGCCATTCATTTACTATACCCCATTAAGGTTATTTATGATACTAATAAAGTTAGTTATAGTTGTTTAATCTATTATGAAATATTGCATTATTGCTTTGAAGATATTTCGTTACTGCTTGACTACCTTACTTTGTCCTTTTTCCTGCAATGCTAAAAGATACGAGTCATGCTAACTAATATCATGAGATTATCTTGGCCAATTATGTTTGTCATTTTTGAATTCAGAGTATAGTTCTTGAGTTTAGGATTATGTATGTTATTTTCTTGTTTTGCTATTTGTACTTCTTTAATTAGCTTTGTCTTTATTGACTAGGTGAGAGGAATGATGGATGAAGTGCAAAAAGCATTGAAAGATGCTGAAGCACTTAATAAGATTTTCAATTTCTGAGTCTTTGTCTATTCTCTTATTCTTTGAATTTTGTCTTATATTTGTTACTTCTATTTATGTCTTCATCCTTAGCTCTTCTAGTCAAAATAATTTAAAAAAATTATACTTTTTGTTTTCTTTAATTTTAGCAATTGAAAAACATGTGAAATTTGATTGTATTTTATTTGTTAACTTATTAAGACAATTGATGTATTTAAATGTTTTATACTATTTATTTAATGAAATTCAATTAAGTTTTATGTGTTTTTGTAACATGTTTCAATGTTCAATGTAATTGTAGCGAAAATAAAAAAAAATTATCCTAAATGTTAATTTTTGCTATATTAATATATATATATATATATAATTAATATTCAAAGTGTAGAGGCGTTTTTTATTAAAAATGTTGCTATCTATAACTAATTTAGTAGTGTTTTGTGTGTTTATTATTAAAAATATTGCTATTTATAACTAATTTAGTAGAATTTGTTAGTATAAATGCCATTATCTATCTCTAATTTAGCAGCAAGTTCATCTATCTCTAATCTATCAGCATTTATATAAACACCGAAATTTATTTTTAATTTAGCTCCATCCATGATTTACTTATCAAGGCATTTATAATACGTTGCTAAATGTATAAAATCATCGTGAATTATAGTGACGTTTTCATAAAAACAAAAAAAACAATACACATTTCTTAACACATGGATGGTTGGCGTTTTTAATGACAATTTTCAATTATTTAGCAGCGTTTTTTTTTAAATACTGTTAAATGATGAAAAAAACGCTACAAACTATAGCAGCGTTTTATAAAGAATGCAGTTAAATTTTTCGACATTTCAATTAGTTGGTGTTTTTAGTGACATTTTTAATAAACATAGTTAAATGATAAAAAAAAAACGTTAAAAGTGCTATTATCTAACCGTCACATATTTTTTTGGTTGATAGGATTTAAAAAATTGAAATATTATCATTTAAATTTACTAAATCAACGATAATGTATGAGATTATTTTTCGTATTTAATTTCTTTAATTGGGGAAACGTATTAAGTTGGAAGCATATGTATTGATTTTATAATTTTCCATGGTCAATAGTTGATATACAAAAAATAATGCATATATATATATATACCCCATTTGTAAAACAAGAGAAATAATGGTAAACAAATAAGTGTGATTGACCAGATTTCAGAGGCTCTGGGTGAGAGTGGAACAGCGGCCTTTCAACCCCCACCCCATTCGCATTCCAAAATGGACGACAAAAGAGCACAGCAGAAAACAAAGTCTTCCCCATTTCAGATTTTCAGCCCGAGAGAGTTATATATATATTTTATATATAATGATATCATATTCTTTCTCTTAGCTTTGCTTTGATTAATGGATGTGGGCTTTTTGTGAGTTACGAGGCAGCAGAGGACTGTGGCTGCCTGCCTACCACATGCTTTGCTTTCTCTTCCCTTCAAAGCCAAATTTCGATGGAAAAATTTTCTGTGGTTGAAGAGCTCCTCTTCTTACGTGAAGACACCTCATCTCCCTGCATGCAAAAATTATAATTTTCATCATCATGCTCAAGCTGCACAATTTCCTCTGGTGGCTAAGCTATATGTAAAATTAAGACATTAAATCTATCAACTAGTTTAATTTTTCTTTTCAATTCAAACACAGTATAACAAAAAGGTAGAATCGTCATTAATTTATAACCCATAAGATTAAACCACTGGATTAAAAAAAAAAATTTCAATCAAATTTTAATTTTTTAATATTGAATTAAAATTGATAAATAACATATATATATGTAATGTATAAATATAAACTTTTAATACTAATTTGCCATATTAATTCATGAATATATCAAATTTTCAAAGGAAATGACAGATATTAACAAGTGGGTACTTTTAGAAAAAAAAAATCTTTATCCAAACCATCACTATCGGTTTTTTTTTTTTTAATTTAAAGTTACAGAAAGACATTTTCATTGGTCACAGTATATATTTTTTATTTTATGCTATAAAAAACAGGTAGCTTTGGGAAAAGGTCAAAAGCCAGGAGCATTACGACTTTTCGAGTTTTGAAGTTACAAACAATGAATGGAGAGACTCAGAGAGCTTTCGCTGATTTCCAATACCTATACAATTTATTAAAGCTATTCCTAATTTAATTGACACTAATTTTTGTAGACAAATACTACTTGTTTCAGATGAAAACTGTCCCTACTATATACGTCCTTTGCCAGTTTTAACTGTAAGCCCTTTCCTTCGTTCTTGGAAGTCAGTCTTTGATCCTTTAACAATTAAGATTCAACGTGCAGATATATCACATCACTACATGCAAGAGACTAAAAATCAATTAAGATTCAGCTGATTATAAATATTGCATGCATTGCAGGGACGGTAAACCAATTGAATTTGCTGAATCTTCTATAATCAGCTGAAGCGTTACCTTCTCCAGAAGCAAACAATGCTTTGATCTTCAAAGGTGTTTCCTGTTTCCACGATCAAGCCTTCTTGACGAAGTAAGATATATCCTGGGAGAGCTATTTAAAGAAAAAATAACAAGGGGTGAGAAACCAAAGAATCTGAACCCCTGCAGGCCGGCTCTTAGAGACGACTTTGGTCTTTAGATAGTTGCCCAGGGGCCAGGCACAACCCATAGGATCTAATAAGCTTAGTGTTAAACTTTAGTCGTGGCCGATATGTTTTTTTCTTTAACATGATTAATGATCATGGATATTTTTAGTTTTTTTTTTTAACAATTTAAAAAGTGCATTCACATTTATCAGTTTGTTCACATATATCAGTTTAGTGCATTTACTATTTTACTTTTAAAATATTTTTATAAAAATCTTATGCAGATTGAAGAAGGAAAAAACAAAAAACTATATACTCTTCTAACTCTTCAAGGGATTACTTCATTTGATGAAGTGCCATTAGCACCTCTCTGCCCGAGGCTGCTTCTCTTGCTGCATGCAATGATATGTGTGTGCGCCTAGTTCTTTTGGATTCTTATGTTAGTATAAATTAGAATTTGTTATAATAAATGTGTGAAAAATAAAAAGGAAATATTATCTTGTTTGATATTTAAATTATCTAATTATTTACAAATAGTATTGATATGTATGAGTATTAATGTAACTTTTTATGAGTAGTTAATTGTATAATCGGAGGGTAAGATATTTTAGTAATTTCTCAAATAAAAATTATTGACAATCTTCGATCAATAATATTATAAGCTATCGACATATTATTTATTGCTGTTCATTCATAAAAAGAAAAAAAAAACCCATAAAATATATAGCACAAGATAACAATCTGTCCATTGCTGTTGTTTTTCATTTTATTATGTAATACATATTGCAATAATAAAATATATATTTCAAAAGGTAAAATAAATATGAATACTTTTTGACACATTTCAAATGTATCATAAATTTTAAAAGTGAAAAAATCATAATGGACAGAAATAAAAAAAAAAAAAAGTCATATTTTTCACAATTAAAAAGATAAATGAATCTCAGTTAAATTATTAATTAACCCACAATTGGAAATAAAATCCCTTACCTATTTCATCCTCAAAAAATAAAAGAAATTAAAAAAATAAAGTTCCTACTAAGTTGCTATCATTTATTTTATGTTTTTCCATTAAAATCTTTACTATTAAATCAAAACTATAATGTAATGATAATAATATAATAAAATTACATTTTATAATTGAGAAAGGAAATAAATATATGCCTATATTGTAAGGGAGATTATAAATAACCTAAATGAAGAATAAGTGATCATATATTTATTAAACAAAATTTAAATTTGATGATTCCTTTTATGACGGTGGATTCTTTTTTTTTTTTTTTTTTGTTCAAGTGGATTCATCAAATCAAAGAAAATTTGTTTAGTTTTCAGATTTCAATAGAAGGGGAGAAAAAAATTGTTTAAACAAATGCAAGAAATAGAAAAGAATTTTGGAGAAAAAAGAGATAAAGAGTATAACCTAGAATTTGATAATTAATATACATTTAAAATATCAATTTTATGGATGAACATACTCACTAATATAAAGAATGAATTTTTAAAAAAAATTAAGTGAAAAAAATATTTATACTTATAATAAAAGGTTAAATGAATGGTTTTTTTTTTTAGAATGAAATTGAAAGCAATAAATAAATAATAATGAGTAAGAAAGATAATAGGTCACTTATATGAAAATTTTGAATGGTGTAAATTTATATCTTTTCAAGTTGTAAAGAAGATTCATTGTCTCTTGAATAAGAAAATAGAATAATTTTAAAAAAAAAAACAAATGAAGGAAGAATACAATTATTGAGGAGGTAGTAAATCAATAATGGAAGATGAAGCTTTTTAAGCTCTACACCCCAAGAGATGAAAGACATAAAAGACAGATAATTAAAGTTGGATGACTTGGTACCTTAAAATAAATATATGGCAATTTAATGATTCATGACAAATGAAGGTTGTATATGTGGCAGTCCACATGTCACAATTCTTGATAACAGGAGATGAAAATATATGTATGTTAGAGACTTAATTAGTAAAGTGCATGACTTAGTTGATTCTAAATACTTGGTTTCACCAAATTATTAGATACGGGTACATGACATGAATTTTTTTTTTTTTTTTTTTTGTCATTCAATGGAGGCATAGCCCTACATTAAAGGGATGGAAAAAACTATGGTTTGAACCCAACTTTAATTTTTTTTTTTTAAGATTGTCTTAGTCACTAGATCAAGTAGTTAAAAACATGACATGAATTTTTTATGTTAATAATTAAGAAACATGATTAAGAATAGTATTATAGTCTATGGAACCTATATCCAAAAACATTGTCATTTGCTAGCTATCATCACCTTAATTAAAATGGCTGAGATCTTGTGTCCCAACTATCATGAAAAAATTTATTCTAAAATGTTTTTCATAAACTTAATTATTCATACATCTATTTAAAAAAAAAAGAATCTAATAAATTTGTAATTAACTTATAATATCTACGTTTCTTTATGTTATCTCAAATTGGTCGTGATTTTTTATAAAAAAAAAATGTAACTGTAATTTTGATTAAAAGTTAAAACTTTTAATGTATGAAATAATCTTTACATTTAAAATTTTAAAGGTTAAAATAATAAAAAAATATTATCACTTTATTTAGATATATTTTTATATTTTTATTATATCTAAATAGATTTTTTATCTTTATTTTACATTCAAATATATTTTTAAATTTTAATTTATATTTAAATAAATTATTAACTTTTAATTTATATCTAAATAAATTTTTAATTTTTATTTACAATAAATTAGATTGACAACCATTGACAAGGTAAGATCTATCATTAATCAAACCTAAGAATACGTAATAAAAGGAAGTTATTTTATGAAAAAAAAAAAGAAAAAAAAGGGAAGTTATTTGGAGAACTCTTTCGTTTCCTAGACAAAAAGGTTTGCTCAATAATTTCCTAGGAATTTGCCCTAAAATAGAACCTACAAAATGTCCATATTGAAAAAAAAAAAAAGAAGCAAAAATAGATAAAATATTTCGAATTAATTCCTAAACAAAAGGTCTGCCTGTCTCTTCACTGTTCAGCAGTCTTTCTCTTTCTCTTTCTCTTTCTCTCTCCAAATATAAGTACACAAAAGAGCCACCGCCCTCATCCACCGGTAGCAGTGACGACATCCACATCAAAACATAGGCCCCTCTCATCCACCTTTCGACTAATCGAGAGCGAAGAACGAGGTCTCTCTTTGAAGCCCCTTTTAAAGCAGCACTCTGCCTCTTCTTCTATGGACCGGGACCAGTCTCCCCTCTCTCACCCTCCCCTAGAAACCACCGTAAAAACCACCACTACTCCTGATCTGGACACCAAAAGCTCTGAATCTGAACGAATTATTAGCACCAATACTAACCCTCCAGGCAGCTCCGCTAACAGCAGGAAATGTAAAGGAAAAGGTGGCCCTGATAATAACAAGTTTAGATATAGAGGCGTGAGGCAAAGAAGTTGGGGTAAATGGGTTGCTGAGATCCGAGAACCTCGAAAACGTACGAGGAAATGGCTTGGAACTTTCGCCACAGCTGAGGAAGCAGCTCGAGCTTATGATCGAGCAGCTATTATTCTTTATGGTTCTAAGGCTCAGCTCAATCTCCAATCCTCCGTCTCTTCATCTTCTTCTTCGTCTTCATCTTCCCGTGGTGGTTCTTCTTCCACCTTTACTCAAACTTTAAGGCCTTTGCTTCCTCGTCCTTCAGGCTTTGCTTTTAGTTTTGCTTCTTCTTCTTCAAATCCCACTACTCATCATCCAGCTTCTTTAATGGCTGGGGGGGTTTCTTCGTCAAGGTTTATGCCATATGGGGGTTATCCAAACCTTTTCAACTCAACAGCAGTTTACCCAAACATGGTACCAAATCCCCAGCAAGCTTTGCAAATAATGCAACAAACTGAACCTAGCCTTGTCCCTGCTGTCCCCACGGGAACAACGTCGTTTTCAAATCCTAACCCTCAACAAGTACAGCATCATCATCATCAGGGTTCTTTGTACGGGGATATTAATTCCCTGGTGGGCTCGGTGGGTTCGAGTTTGTCTTTGTTATCTCAGACTCCGGTTGCACCAGCGGTTCCGGATCCAGGTTTAACAGTTGGACCTGGATCTCCATCCGTTTGGCCTTTACCAAATGATGATGAATATTCCCCAGCTTGTATTTGGGATTATGGCGATCCTAATTTCTTTTTTGATTTTTGAGGGTTATATTCAAAGTTTCTTTGGGGTTCCCTTTACACTGTCTTGCAGTTTTGCATGCAAGTTTTTCAAGGGTTGAGGAGACTCTTGGCTGCAAATTTCCATATTGCTTTAGTGGAGAATTTCGATGGATATTCAGAAATCAACTAAGGTTGAATATTCTGGAAATACCAAATAGACTTGAAGAAACCCTTGAAAGATGAAGAACAGAAGGAGAATTGAAGGTTTATTTTAGCAGAGATTAATTATTTCTCGAGCTCCCTACATCTACAGTACCCAGAAGCAAGTGCAAGAGAGAGAGAGATGATTTTCTTTTCTATAAAAAATATTTGCATGTGTTATCTCTACACTGCCTTGATAAGCTTGGATGAAACTTTGAGAGATTTCAAGGTATTACTATTTGATCTAAAATAAGGCAAAGGCGGCCAGTTTGTATAATTATTGTTTAATTTCTTTGTGGAAGTTCGGTGGAAGGAAGTTAGAGAGTTTTCATCAAATTAAATTTGAGTGAGAATCCTACATATCTTTTCATCTATTCAATGAAAGAAAATTTAATGATTTTCACTTCATATATAGTGGAAAAAATCTCTTAAATTTATTTACTTGTTCATATTAATTATAATTAAGTTGCCGGTTTTGTAAAATATGAAAGATTAAATCTGGATTTTGTGAACATGATAAACTTCATAGACTTCTAACACTACAAGAAATTTTAAATATATTGATGTTAAAAAAAAGTCGATAAAATCCCAAAATCCGTCAGTATAGCATCATAAATTCTATATCGACGATCAAAATATGTATTTCAACGAATTATCATTATATTCTTTGTCGGTATAGATCTATACTAACAGTTTTTAATGTGTCGGAATAGTTTATAGAAATACACCTACGGTTTAAGATGGTTAGTAAATGTATATATGTTGATATAACATATGTTGTATGTTCCACTGTTATACCTTTTATTGACGGTTAATATCTATCAATATAGACTTATATGTTTTAATTTTTCTTACCTATACCAACGGTACGTGATGACTGTCAGTATAGCCTAAAACATTTTAATAGTAAAATGCGTCAGTATAAATTTTAAGGCATCGGTAAAAGCATTTTTTTGAATTATATTTTCAATATTAATGTTAATTTATTTATAATCATAATATGATATGATCTCATATAAAGTAAAAATACAGAAAAAAGTAAAAATATTTAATAACATTTGAAATAAAATAACAACCAAATTGTTTTATAATCCACAAATTTAAATAAGTGAAGAACTAACATTATTATACCAAATCAAAAAAAAAAAGAACATTAATATCTATGATTGAATGTCTACAAGCATAGTGCTTAAATTTGTATCAAATAATCCTCCTTGTGTTATTACTAATAGCTGAACCTCAAATCCTTTATGTATATTCTGAACAATGTTTTGAAGATTGTTCACATCATATACATATTAATCTGCTACAACGCTTGTTCTAATGTCGGAGCCATACAATTCATTTTTTGATCAGCTAGATTGTTGTTTAAGAAATTCCTGTAAAAGCGAAGTAGGCACTAAAATTTCAAAAAGAAAGATTTTTCTTTATGATATTTTTATACCAGAGGCCTAAGGATAAGCTGTTTACTCAATTAAAAAGAGAAGTTCTTCCCCAACTACATATTCCATAGTCACATTTATCAAGAGGCCACCAATCCCTAGTAGAACAAATGAAGTTTTCATCTGTTTTTCCTATTAAAGCTGTTCTATTAACAAAAATAGTGCCTCTAATAACATTTTCAGTCCTTCTTCTACTTTTTGAAGTGACAAAGATTGAACCTAAATTTAACCAATACAACAAAAAATACAAAAAAAAAGGCATGCTTGATGACACAAAATTGAAATGCAGAAAATGAAAAATACCTTTGAGAAATAACGAGAGTTGTAATGCTTCAACTTTGATTCAGCTCTAAAACAAAATGGGTACCGATGGGTTTAAGTTTGTAGAGTCGGTGAGAGGTGGAGAGAGTTGGTGGGAGGTAGAGATTAAGTTTGTAGAGTCAGTGGAAGGTGGAGGTAAAGAAAATTATTTAAATTCATAAGCCTACCATTTTTTTTGGATTATTCAAGGTATTTTTTGTTAGAAACACCTTGAATAATCCCTTACAAAAAATTCAATAGGGTTATTCAAGGTGTTTTTGGTCAAAAAAACCTTAAATAATCGCATCACTAAATTTTTATGATGGATTATTGAAGGCATTTTTAGCCAAAAACGCATTCAATAATCCTTTCTAAATTTTGTTGAGGAGATTATTAAATGTATTTTTTTTTATCAAAAACACATTCAATAATCCATTTCAAATTTTTTCAAGGGATTATTGAAGATATTTTTGGCCAAAAACACCTTCAATAATCCTTTACAAATTTTGTTAAGGGGATCATTGAAGGTGTTTTTGTCAATTACTGCAGGAGTTTAGGTTTTTAGTGGCATTTTTTTTAACGTTTAGCGTCATTTATAAACGCCACTAAAAGATTTATGACATTTGCAAAAAATGCCAGTCAGAGTGCCAGCTATATACACGTCGCAAAAAATAACGACGTTTTCTATAAAATGCCACTGCTAATATATGAAAAATACCGTTATATTAGCAGTATTTGTATCTGAAAATGCTGTTATATTAGCATTATTTGTATCCAAAAAATACATCTATTTTAGGGGCATTTGTATCTTTGAGACGTCGCTAATTTAGTGATGTTTTTATTAAAAAAATACCGTTACTTTGGTGGCGTTTATATAAAAAAAAATACTGCTAATTTAGTGGCATTTTTTAGTAAATGTGTCGCTATTTTTAGTAGTATTTTATGGTACAAATGTCACTAAATTATTCATTTAGCGATATTTTTGAACACAAATGTCACGAAATTAAGAAATGTATTTTTTTTAAATAAAAAATTTCTGTTAATATTTATTATTTTCATAAACAAGCTTAAATTCAAAAAACTGAAATTAATATAAACTTAATTCATATTCAAATATACATTTAATTAACACAAAGTTTAATAATTAGTATAATAACATTCAAATTTTTTTAATACATTAACAAAATAAAAATTAAAATGTATGAAATTGATGACTGCATAGATTTTGAAGGCTGCCAATTAATGAAGGAATTTTTTCACCTTAGTCATTAACGTGCTCAAGAACCTACTGAATAATATCATACAGTTTTTAACATTTCATTGTAAGCTTTTTTTATATTAAAAAATATAAATATTTACTAAATATAATACCTGAGTTGGTGAACCATCGAGATCAATTCTTGAAAATTATTATTGCACAAAATTCATAAGACAATGGAATCGATCATACAACTGTTGAAATTTTGCACGCTTTTGCTTCATTCTAGCACATTCTTCCTTAATTTTGGCACGCTCTTTTTCTCTTTTTGCTTTCATTTGTTGGAAACATTGTTGTATAGTTTGTAACTCCTTTCTCAATATTGAAATGTCTTGCGAAGGTTGATTTGCTAAGAATGTAAATGGTTGAGAGCTACGTCCATTGTAAGTAGATGGTGTTAGACCCAATCCAAGGCCTCGGACCTATTTGTGCCTTTCTTTCCAACAACTTTTATGAATATCCGATTTTTTAATTTTTGCATGTTGAGAGAACTATCATATGCTATTTCAATCTTAGTAGCCATTTTCTCTTTCGTTTTCTCCTATAAATTAGTCATATACAACTATCAAGTTTAATGATTAATTGATAATATGTTAAAAAGAGTAAATATTTACTTTCTATTAAAGTAGATGTTACAAACTATCACAATTTCTTGTGTTTCGACATTTATGTAAGATCCATATTTTTTTTATATGTGTTAAGTGAAAAAATTTCACACGTCTAATTTTACCGTCCATTTCAATCTCCTATACAAAAACATATGTTATTTGATAAGATACATATCATGTATTTATATTTTGGCCCCTTAACAATACAATAGTCTTAAACAAATGCAAACAATAAAAGCATTTTGGCCTTTTACACATATCATCATGGAAACCAAATTCAATTATTTGGACAAGTTTAATATCATGGATTGAAGCCATTCAAATTGTTGAAAGCCATCCAAAATTTTAATTTGTATTTTTGCTTTTAAAGACAAAAATAGTTGCAAATAGACATAAAAGATAACTTTTTCACCTATATCAACTGTAGAAACCAAGTTCAATCAACCGAATAAGTTTAATATTAAGTATTAAAGCTATTCAAACTGTTAAAATACAACAATAACAACAAATTTGTATTTTTACCTAAAAAGACATAAACAATAGCTTTTTCATACATATCATCCGTGTCGACTAAGTTTAAAACTTTCGATAAGTTTAATATCATGTATTGAAACTATCAAAACTATTAAAACAAAATAATAACTGTTAATTTGCATATTTACCTTTTAACGGCACAAAAAATTCATTGATTGGAATAAGTTTAAAATCATAAACTTACTTTTTTTTTTGCTTTTTTGCAAAACTTTTTGATCCACTTGTGTGGCTATATTTCTGTTGCTTCTGCTACCAATCCCAATTTGTTCTCTTTTCTATCATAAAAAATAATTACGTATATGGTAGAAATACAAATATTACTAACTAAAGCATAAAATACTTTCCTTATTTCATTCTACTATACAAATTTATAAATTAGTACCTCTTATTTACTTGAGAACCAAAATCTAAGTAATTGTTCATATTGTCACCTAATCACATTACGGGTAGATTTTTCATCGTCGTCTCTACATTAGTGTTTCAATCGAAATACTTATTCTTTAAATTATGCTAATAATCTTTCCATTTTTTCCAATGACTTAAGTACAAATGAAATTGGTATTTCAAGTACAAATCTTAACTGTAATAATACAATAAGAAAAGTTTGAATAAGTAAACAAAATGTAAAATAATTATATTTTTATATATAATTAAATATACTAATACCCCAATAAAGTTTAAAGCATTGACCTTAACTTTTATTGGAAGTTTATGCCATTTTTCATAATAAATAGCCAATTTCATTCCATTACGGGCAAACATGCCTAGAAATTCAGCAAATAGTTAAGCCTCTTCACCAATTGATTGCCTATCAGAGTTTGTAGACACTACAATACACTCATTCAGAGGTAGTGCAAATAATTCTTTCAAAGTTGTATGGCATCTGGTCCTCCGTTAACCATTGTTATCAACTATAAAAAATAAAAAATAAATTTGTAAAATGGCAATACTTTTATCATTATAATCGAATTCTAAATATGGGGTATATGATACATGCATTCAAATTTAAAGCATAATCAATTAACGGGATATTATCTAAACATGGACTTCCCATATTGACAGATTTAATATCAATTGAAAGGTTAGAAGTGACTAAGTTAAATCTGACAGTACATTCATTTTCCTTCAAAAGATTCAGTCCATAACCAATATCAACAGATGCTGCAAATGATTTTAAACTAATATCTCTGATATATATTTTTTTCAATCTACTCTTTCGTATTGTAGCTTACCTTCATAATAAAAGTGAATATATAAAAGATATTAGTTTAGAACATATATAAAGACATTGAAAAGCTAAGAAATCATAACCTACGATATATAAAAAAACATATCGATTTAATTAAATCAAAAAATAATGTGTGATTTACAATACAATAAATATACAATAGCGAATGCGACATTAATTACATACAATCATTTACTATATTATGTCTTAAACACTCGAATTATAAAATATAGATGATCCATCATGGTTCATAAATATCTTCAGTGACATCTTCGTGGACCCACTGAGTGTAGGTACTGAGATATTTTCATCCAAGTTTTGTTCAGCAAATGGATAACATTCAGTTCTATGTTCAACATCATCTCTAGTATCTAACCCTATATCAAATAAGTCTTTAGATATGTTTCAAAGAATAACAAAATAACTCAATTCTTTGGGATCTTTAGAATAAAAAACTTGTTTGACTTAAAATGAAAAAATATAAGGTTCATCGATGAGTTGTTATCCAGTGTGAATTAATTGAAAAAAATTTATAAGTGTAAATCTATATCGATATTTCTTAATATCCCTCACACTATTCACATCAACCTAATCACATTGAAATAAAATAACTTTTCACTTGCTATAATAATCTAACTCAATGATGTTATTAATCATGCCATAATAGTCAATATTTTCTTCTAAAGGGTTTATGTCCCTAGCACTAGCATAGCTAGTAGTTGATGAAGTAACAACAACTCTTGAATTTTGTGTACTTTTAAATCTCTCACGTGATTTAGTGTGAAATCTAAATCTATTGATAATGAAACTTTTATATCGTTTCACAATCTTGTTCGAACCTTGTGAAAGATACTTTATCTATTCACTAACAAGCCTTCCACTCCAAACTTATAAAAGTGGAATGAATATATATATGTTATTAATGTTAGTTATACCTAAGCATTTTATGTAAATTTCTCATAATAGAAAGTATGGCATTATTTACAGTTGCTCCTAACCATTCATGAAAGTTTTCGGTGAACAACTTATCAAGCTCTTGAGGGTTTGATCATCGATAATATGCATGAGCTCTCATTATACTCACTACAAGGCATCATGATAAAGTATTAACAATAAAAAAAATAAATTATGCTTAATGTAATGAATAATTTCTTTGCTAAAAAACTTACGTGTGAAACAATTCAATTGAGTCATGATGAAAAAAAACATATCGATGTGTTTGTGCCCAAGATTTATCATCTAACTTCACCATTTTAGCTTTGCTTATTGGTTGTCTAAAACTTTGAAAAAGATAACTATAGGTAGAGTCAATATGTTGCATACCAACATTTTTTTATGGTCTATTAAATCTTGTTTCAATGTCTTTTAAATAATGAGAATAAAATGTCATACACTCTTTTGCTAAATATCCTTCAGTAATAGAACCTTTCGAAAAGCGTTTGTTACGACAATAACACTTTAACCTCCCCAAAAACCTATCGCATAAAACATTAGTCATATATCTTTTTAACTAGAGTGGCATGATCATTAATAAAAACCTAATCAATCTATTAACAAATAATATCTTTCGATAGGATACATCCATTGATAACAAATCGGCCCACCAACTTTTGCCTCATATGAAAGGTGGATAATCAAATGCATCATAATAGTGAAGAAGTTTGAAGGAAAAATCTTCTCTAAATGGCATAAAGTATTCACAGCTCGATCTTGAAGTTTGTCAAGCTCTTTCACATTCATACATTTCCCATATAGATATTTAAATATGTTACTCAATTCAATTACCACAGAAGTAACTTGCTTTGATATTGATGAACGTAAAGCAATTAGAAGTAAGTCTTGCATCAAAATGTGATAATCATATGACTTCAATGAAAAAAGTTTTTGCTTATTCAGATTCACATATCTTGATATATTTGACACATAGCCATCTGAAACTTTGACATTTTTTAAAACCTTGCAAAGCACATCTTTTTTAGCTTTAAAAATCCCAAAATAGGCAGCAAACAATTGATATTTACCATTAGAAAGTAACTTAGAATGAAGGTCAGGGCGAATCTCCATATCAACTAAGTCAAGCTGACTCTTTAAGTCATCATTTAATCTTTTATTCACATTGAAAATTGTTCCAATAAAATTTTCGCAAACATTCTTCTCTATGTGTATCAAATCAAGGTTATGGTGTAATAAATTATATTCTCAATAAGGTAACTTAAAAAAATATTTTTTTTCAATAACTCATACTCACTGGGGTTATCTTCTTCATTGTCCTCTTTATTATTTTGAATATCAAGATCACCAACTTAAGTATCAGTATCACTAACTTGAGTATCAGTATCACCAACTTGCATAATATAAAGCCAAACACCTTTAAAGATGTCCCTCACTTTTTTTCTTGATGAAGTCAATTTTTTCATAAGAAAAATTGATATCTTTTAATTTTAACAAGATATTAGACCTACTAATTGATAAAGATGATCTCTTCAACTTTTTAGTTCTATCAAAAAGATATTTTTGAAATATAAATCTATGATTATTATCTAACCATCGATGATGTCCCATATAACAGAACTTCCTACTATTAGGTAGCCACTTCGAACATGTCTATGCAGCACAACATGGATAAGCATAACGACCTTTTGTACTCCAACCAGATAAATTTACATAAATAGAAAAATCATTAATAGTCCATAATAAAGTAGCACGCATATTGAAGTTTTCTTTTTTAGATGCATCATAGGTTTCAACTCTTTCTCATAATTACTTTAACTTTTTAATAAAAGGTTATAAGTAAATGTCTATATCATTACCTGAACTTTTTTTCCTAAGAATTATCATAGACAATATAAATGATTGTTATCTCATAGCAATCCATGGTGGCAAATTGTAAGAAATCAATATAACTGGCCAAGTACTATAAAAAGACTCATCATTTTAAATATGTTGAATCCATCAGATGCTAGTCCAAGCATAATGTTTTAAGGATCATATGCAAAATCTGAAAATCTAGAATAAAATGATTTCCATGCCAAAAAATTTGTAAGATACCTCAATGATCCATCATTCATCCATTTTTCATGATGCCACCTCATTAAATCTACAGTTTTAGAAAACATGAAGAGTCGTTGAAGTCTTAATATTAATGAAAAATAACGTAAAACCTTAACATGCTTCTTTTTTATATAAATCTCATCATCATTCTCATTCAAATTTTCATCGAGGTTTCTATCCACCCAACGAGAAATACCACATAAATGACAAGATTCTTGATTTTTCTCTCACCCCAATACAACATGCAATCATTGGGACAACTATGAATTTTTTTATATCTGAGACCTAAATCCTTGATCATCTTCTTGATTTCTTATAAGATTTAGGAATTTTTGTAAAAGAAAACATTTCTTTTGTTAACTCTAATAATAAAGTCAGAGAGTTTTTCGTCCATCCACATAAGCATTTCAAGTGAAAAAGATAAACACAGAAAGATAACATTGAATGCTTGATCTCTCATAAAGTTCTTTATTCATATCCTCAAGCAACTTATAAAACTTTGATGCTTATTCTCTAGGTTGTTAGTCATCTACACCTATCTCAAGTTCACCAAATTCATTCATTTCAACATTGGACTGATTAAATCCATCATTTTGGAAAGAAAGATTACGAAATATTGGTTATGAATGTTAAAAGCATCTTGCAATATGCCATCAATATCATCTGCTATAAAAAGATTATGTTGGTGTTAGAAAGCTCTTGAAGTTGAAAGAACTCTAGTAGAAGACCTTGATGGTACAGACTCTCCATGAAAATATCAATTAACATATTTGGAGAAAAATTCAATACAAATTAAATGTTCAAAAATAACTTCACGCATTTGCCAATCGATATTAGCACACTTTACACATGGGTATAATATCATATTATCTTCACTTGTATTCTTAAATGTAAAATTAAAAAAAATTTTACTCCATCTTTATACTCTTGACTTAATTTTGACTTTTGCATCCAACTTTTATCCATTTAGTACTTACTACATTATTAGACCAAATGTATATAAATAATTTATATAAAAATGAATATGTAAAATACTTATGTTTACTATGATTTAAACAAAAGATAATAACAACACCAATACTTACAAAATACCAAAACCTCTTATTGTGAAGTATTTTATCAGCTACCTGATATTTTGAATGTTAAAACTCTACTAGTAATGTAGATAGTACCCAAGAGTATTTGTAGTTGGGGTTGAAATAGGGAAAAACAGGTAGAAAAAAAACCCAAAAAATGAAGAAAATGAAAGAGAAAGAAAAGTGGATGATGGGTTACAAATGGATATTTGAGGAAAGTGGGTTTTGGAGAAAATTATTTAAACAAAAAAAAATCACGAATTACAAAAGTTGAAGGAATAGTCAAATAAAGTAAAAGCTCAAGTAAATAACTAATGAATAGTCGAAATAGGGTTCTAAAAGACAATGCTCGAATACTAAAAGCTGAAGAAAAAGGAAAGTAAAAGTTGGTCTAAAAAAAATAGTAAAATAATGAAGATAAAGCTTAAAGTTGGTGATTGGATGCGCTAAGTTTGGGGATAATTTTATTGGATCGGATTATTGAAGGCGTTTACTAAGAAAAATACCTTCAATAATTTTTTCATAAATATTTTTTGAATATATTATGGTGCCTTAAACAAAGTTGTAGTAGAATTGTTTGGGATTATTAAAAACGTTTATGCCCCAAAAATGCCTTCACTAATTTCATCTAAGTTTTATAATGTATTTATTTAAGGCATTTTTTGCATAATGTGCCTTCAATAATTCTCTCATTTTTATCTGTGAATATCAGTGAAGACAGTTTTCTAATAAAATACATTCAATAATTTTTTTTTAAAATTTTTTGAGATTATTAAAGGCATCTTCTTTACAAAACGCCTTTAATATTACATTACTAAAATTTTAAGAGGTTATTGATTTTTTATAAGATTTAGGGATTTTTGCAAAAGAAAATATTTCTTTCGTTAACTCTAATAATAAAGTCAGAGAGTTTTTCGTCCATCCACATAAGCATTTTAAGTGAAAAAGATGAACACAGAAAGATAACATTGAATGCTTGATCTCTCATAAAGTTCTTTATTCATATCCTTAAGCAACTTATAAAACTTTGATGCTTATTATCTAGGTTGTTAGTCATATACACCTATCTTAAGTTCACCAAATTTAATCATTTCAACATTGGATTGATTAAATCCATCATTTTGAGAAGAAAGATTATGAAATATTGGTTATGAATGTTAAAAGCATCTTGCAATATGCCATCAATATCATCTGCTATAAAAAGATTATGTTGGTATTAAAAAACTCTTGAAGTTAAAAGAACTCTAGTGAAAGACCTTGACGGTATAGACTCTCCATGAAAATATCAATTAACATATTTGGAGAGAAATTCAATATAAATTAAATGTTCAAAAATAACTTCACGCATTTGTCAATCGATATTAGCACACTTCACACATGGGTATAATATCATATTATCTTCACTTGTATTCTAAAATGCAAAATTAAGAAAAGTTTTCACTTCATCTCTATACTATTGACTTAATTTTGACTTTTGCATCCAACTCTTATCCATTTAATACTTGCTACATTATCAGACCAAATGTATATAAATAATTTATGTAAAAATGAATATGTAAAATACTTAAGTTTACTATGATTTAAACAAAAGATAATAACAAGACCAATACTTACAAAATATCAAAACTTCTTATTATGAAGTATTTTATCAGCTACCTGGTATTCTGAATGTTAAAACTTTGCTGCTAACATAGATAGTACCCAAGAGTATTTGTAGTTGGAGTTAAAATAGGGTAAAACAAGTACAAAAATAACCCAAAAAAATGAAGAAAATGAAAGAGAAAGGAAAGTGGATGATGGGTTACAAATGGATATTTGAAGAAAGTGGGTTTTGGAGAAAATTATTTAAACAAAAAAAAATCACGAATTACAAAGGTTGAAGGAATAGTCAAATAAAGTAAAAGCTCAAGTAAATAACTAATGAATAGTCGAAATAGGGTTCTAAAAGAGAATGCTCGAATACTAAAAGCTGAAGAAAAGGGAAAGTAAAAATTGATCTGAAAAGAGAAATAGTAAAATAACGAAGATAAAGCTTAAAGTTGGTGATTGGATGCGCTAAGTTTGGGGATAATTTTATTGGACCAGATTATTGAAGGCGTTTACTAAGAAAAATGCCTTCAATAATTTTTTCATAAATATTTTTTGAATATATTATAGGTGCCTTCAATAAAGTTGTAGTAGAATTGTTTGGAATTATTAAAAGCCTTTACGCCCCAAAAATGCTTTCACTAATTTCATTTAAGTTTTATAATGTATTTATTGAAGGTATTTTTTGCATAATGTGCCTTCAATAATTCTCTCATTTTTATCTGTGAATATTAGTGAAGACAGCTTTCTAATAAAAATGCATTCAATAATATCTTTTTAAAAATTATTTGGGATTATTAAAGGTATCCTATGTACAAAACGCCTTTAATATTACATTACTAAAATTTTAAGAGGTTATTGATTGCTTATAAGATTTAGGGATTTTTGCAAAAGAAAACATTTATTTCGTTAGCTCTAATAATAAAGTCAGAGAGTTTTTCATCTATCCACATAAGCATTTCAAGTGAAAAAGATGAACACAAAAAGATAACATTGAATGCTTGATCTCTCATAAAGTTTTTTATTCATATCCTCAAGCAACTTACAAAACATTGATACTTATTTTCTAGGTTGTTAATCATCTACACCTATCTCAGGTTCACCAAATTCATTCATTTCAACATTGGACTGATTAAATTCATCTTTTTGGGAAGAAAGATTACGAAATATTGGTTATGAATGTTAAAAGCATATTGCAATATGCCTTCAATGTCATCTACTATAAACGGATTATGTTGGTGTTAGAAAGCTCTTGAAGTTGAAAGAACTCTAGTGGAAGACTTTGACGGTACAGACTCTCCATGAAAATATCAATTAACATATTTGGAGAAAAATTCAATACAAATTAAATGTTCAAAATAACTTCACGCATTTGCCAATCGATATTAGCACACTTCACACATGGGTATAATATCATATTATCTTCACTTGTATTCTTAAATGCAAAATTAAGAAAATTTTTCACTCCATCTTTATATTCTTGACTTAATCTTGACTTTTGCATTCAACTTTTATTTATTTAGTACTTGCTACATTATCAGACCAAATATATATAAATAATTTATATAAAAATGAATATGTAAAATACTTATGTTTACTATGATTTAAACAAAAGATAATAACAAGACCAATACTTACAAAATACCAAAACTTCTTATTGTGAAGTATTTTATCAGCTACCTGATATTTTGAATGTTAAAATTTTGCTGCTAACGTAGATAGAAGCCAAAAGTATTTGTAGTTGGGGTTAAAATAGGGTAAAACAAGTACAAAAATAACCCAAAAAATGAAGAAAATGAAAGAGAAAGGAAAGTGAATGATGGGTTACAAATGGATATTTGAAGAAAGTAGGTTTTGGAAAAAATTATTTAAACAAAAAGAAATCACGAATTACAAAAGTTAAAGGAATAGTCAAATAAAGTAAAAGCTCAAGTAAATAACTAATGAATAGTCGAAATAGGGTTCTAAAAGACAATGCTCAAATACTAAAAGCTAAAGAAAAATGAAAGTAAAAGTTGGTCTGAAAAGAGAAATAGTAAAATAATGAAGATGAAGCTTAAAGTTGGTGATTGGATGCGCTAAGTTTGGAGATAATTTTATTGGACCGAATTATTGAAGGTGTTTACTAAGAAAAATACCTTCAATAATTTTTTCATAAATATTTTTTGAATATATTATAGGTGCCTTCAACAAAGTTGTAGTAGAATTGTTTGAAATTATTAAAAGCCTTTACGCCCCAAAAATGCCTTAACTAATTTCATTTAAGTTTTATAATGTATTTATTGAAGGCATTTTTTGCATAATGTGCCTTCAATAATTCCATCATTTTTATCTGTGAATATCAGTGAAGACAGTTTTCTACTAAAAATGCATTCAATAATTTCTTTTTAAAAATTGTTTGAGATTATTAAAGGCATCTTCTGTACAAAATGCCTTTAATATTACATTACTAAAATTTTAAGAGGTTATTGAAAGCGTTTATTCTAGAAAAATACCTCGACTAATCCGTTTTAATTTTTAAAGGAATTTATTGAAGGTATTTTTTGCATTAACTCCTTCAATAATTTTAAGAGAATTATTGAATGCATCTTTTTATGAAAATTGTCTTTAATGTTTTACTACTCAAATTTTAAGATGATTAATGGAGGCATTTATTTCAAAAAAATGCCTTTAATAATTTTCTTTTAAAAAATTTTGAGAGTATTAAAGGCATCTTCTAGTAAAAAATGCCTTCAATATTTCACTACTCAAATATTAAGACTGTTAGTGAAGTTATTTATTCTAGAAAAATACCTTCACTAATTCCTTTTAATTTATGTACATAATTGTTGAATGTATTTTTTGAGAACAAATACTTTCAATAATTTCTTTTTAAAAATTTTTGAGATTATTAAAGGTATCTTCTAGTAAAAAATACCTTCAATATGTCGGTATTCAAATTTTAAGACAGTTAATGAAAGCGTTTATTCCAAAAAAATACCTTCAATAATTTTTTTAAATTTTTGTACATAATTATTGAAGGTATTTTTTTAGAACAAACGCCTTTAATAATTTTCTTTTAAAAATTTTTGAGATTATTAAAGGCGTCTTCTAGTGAAAAACGCTTTCAATATTTCAATACTCAAAATTTAAGATGGTTAGTGAAGGCATTTATTTTACAAAAATGCCTTCACTACTTCCTTTTAATTTATGTACATAATTATTGAAGGTGTTTTTTGAGAACAAACACCTTCAATAATTTTTTAAAAAATTTTTTTAGGATTATTAAAGACATTTTCTAATGAAAAACACATTCAATATTTCACTACTCAAATTTTAAGAAGGTTAATGAAGGCGTTTATTCTAATTCTTCTTAATTTTTGTACATAATTATTAAATGTATTTTTTTAGAACAAATGCTTTCAATAATTTTATTTTAAATATTTTTGAGATTATTAAAGACATCTTTTAGTGAAAAACGTATTTAATATTCATTACTCAAATTTTAAGATAGTCAGTGAAGGCGTTTATTCTAGAAAAATACCTTAACTAATTCTTTTTAATTTTTGTACATAATTATTAAAGGTGTTTTTGAAAACAAACACCTTCAATAATTTCAAGGGCATTTTTGAAAGTGTTTTTTTTTTTTTCAAAAAAATGCTTTTAGTAATTTGCTATAATTTTTTGAAAGAATTTATTGAAGGTGTTTTATGCATAATATGCCTTCAATAATTCCCTCCACTATTATCATGAAAATATCAGTGAAGGTAATTTTTTACTAAAAATGCCTTCAATAATTTTTGTTCAAAATTATCAAAGGCATTTTTTGAGGAAAAACACCTTTAATAATTTCCTTTAAAAATTATATTTTTTGATTACTAAAGGCATCATTTAGTAAAAAATGCCTTCAATAATCTTCAACTAAAATTTTAAGGAGATTATTGAAGGTAGTTTTTCCAGAAAAACACATTCACTTATAATTTTTATATTCATTCTCTGTCTTGAACATCGAAATCACAAACTGTTAGTACAGAGAATGATTAAAAGCTGCATTAATTAACCAAACCAAACCCATAAACACATTTCTATCATACTTTTGGATTTTTTTTATAAAAGAAATTATTGAAGGTATTTTTTCCAGAAAAACACATTCACTTATAATTTTTATATTCATTCCCCTATCTTGAACATCGAAATCACGAACTATTGGTACAGAGAATGATTAAAAGCTGCACTAATCAACCAAACCAAACCCATAAACACATTTCTATCATACTTTTAGATTTTTTTTATCCCTATCGTCGCCACCAACCTTCAATAAATCATTGACGCCACCTCTCTATTTATCGATATGTCTTTATTTTTTTTGTTTACTTTATTATTTATATTATTCGATAGAGGTATTTTTTTCAGTTTCTTACTATTTGCATATGCAGATATATTTTTATTAATTTCATTATAAGCATAATCATCCAAGCATCTTTCATTGCATGTATGCTATTTTTGTGTAGTTTCTTTAAATATTATGGTTTACTGAACTTTGTTATGTGATATTATTTTGGTAAATGGTATTGTATGATATTGGTATGCTGAATGGTTTGCTAAATGGTGTTTCTGAATGGTTTGCTGAAGGATATTTCTGAACACATTACTGATTGATTTGTTGAATAGTATTTTTATACATAATATGATATTGATTGTATTTAATTACGTACAGTGTTAAATTTAGACAATCATTTTGTGTAATTCGTATAATTATGATCAAAATTATAGGTATTTGAACTCTGAACAACATAATTTTCCTTCTATTGAACATGCACAGACACACTTGAAGGCCAAAAAAGAAAGGAAAGGGGCCCAAATAAACAAATTAAAGTGAATGACATAAAAATTTATGTTAACTTCAATCAAAGTGGGCAGTCTGTGTCTGAAAGAGTTGCCAAGTTGGCTACTCATATTGGAGCCATCGTCCGTATTAGGATTTTAATTATGTACACCAATTGAAGACGAGTTTCTGATCATCTAAATGATGATATATGGCAGTCGATTGTAGTATGTTTATTCAACTATTTAATAAAATTTATTAAATGATCATTTAATTAAAATTTAATGTGTTAATACTAATTATGTTAAATTATTTAGAAATAGTTCGACGTCCTAATTAACTGTAAAAAAATTATGTTACAATCTCCTGAAAAAGTATTAAGAGACTTTAAAAATAGATTGACAACCCAATATATTTTATCGCTGGCTGATCAAGGTGATGTATTAGCCGTTTCACCTGTATCATATGCAAATGTAATAAGTGTTGAAAATTGGATAACTTTTGTTTGATATCGACTTTCAGAAGATTTCTCAGTATGCAAACCCATTACCAAAAAAATTATTTATAAGTCTTTATGTAATATATCCTTTGATCTTCATATATGATTGACGTAATTTCTTTCTTTTGTATAAAATCAAAGAAAACCAACGAAACATTCAGGCCAAACAATAATATCACCATCGGATAGCGAAAAGGGATATGCAAATATGAAGTATGAGCTTGTATGTATTTGCACACTTATTTTATACTCATTAATAAATATTTATGAACATTCATTTCATACATTTTGATTCTTATATAACGGTAATCTAATAAGAATCAACGAGCTCTGGCCTTAAAATTTTCATATGGGATGTCTGAAAACAAAGACATCTACGGAATGATGGATCATTTACAGATAAAACAATGGTAAAAATGACAAAAAAAGATTGTATGTATAACTGTTTTTTTAATATCATGTATGATTGGCATTGTGGTTATATGTATGACTTTATACTAGCTTGTATAGATTTATTGTTACAGCCTATCTTATTATTGTCTTTCAAGATAATTATGCTACCAAAGTCAAATATGGTGAATTGGCAACCCGGTATGGTGAAGATCCATTATCTTTAACATTATGCGCTAAAGAAAGGCCTGGTCGAATTCGTGGGGTTGATAAATTTATCTTGCCATCAAAGTTTTTTAATAATCAACCCAAAACCCTGCGAATGACAAATACATAATATGAAACAATTATTGAGCAACAACAACAATGACTTGATGACTAGGAGCAATGTCTCAATGAGCAACAACAAAGACTCACTATTTTGGAGGTCATGTTGACAGTAATGCAGCATAGCATGCCTATAGGCCAGTCGAATAGCATCGTCCACATAGGATAAGCTTCAATTGCAAGTCAAGCAGTGAACCCAACCTTCGCTACCACCCATGAAGTATGATTTTGTTTATAAGTTTAATATTAATTTGTTTATTATATTTATTGATTTGGTTTTAATACTTATATTTTATTAACTATTGTAACAGGATGTTGGGACTCAGAGTATGACCCTTACTCAAGCTACCATGGATGAGTTATCTAATTATTCACTGAAGCATTTATCTTAAGGAAACTTTATAACCATTGAGTCTGAGGAAGGGTTTTTTTATAAACCATCATTTTCTTACATTGGTGTGGAGGAGGTTAAAGAATTTTGTGAACTGGATGAATTATCAGCTGTTGATATTGTTGCTTATATGAGGTTAGCTTATAAATATAAATATGTACACTCAATATGTATTAATCTATATTACGATGTAATACTAACAAGTATTGTTGATTGTTATCATGCAATTTCCTATATAGAAAGCTCAAGGGGAGATAGTTGACCAATAGCTTTAGATTCGTTGACCCTAACTTCATTAGTAAGCAGAGTGACACAGTCGCTTATCGTGCTAATCATGTGATTAAATGCATGAAAAGATCGGTTGATTATTATTTATTCTCGTATAATGCATAGTAAGTTATATTCATACAAATAATTATTTCAATCTTACCCAAATCTGATATGATGCATAATCTGAGTATATCACTGTTATTATTTTACAGTCATCATTAGGTGTTTATTGTGATTAACACTAAATTCTTAACGTCATACTTACTTAATTTAGTTAATCCAACAGTGATGCCTAACCTCGAAATTCAAACTTTTATAAAAGAGGTATTACACTTTATTATATCATATATCTTCTGTTTATTCATAAGTAATTTTATTTATGTATTAAGTAATTTTTTTCTTTTCAATTTAAGATAATATCTGCATTTGATAAGAAGGCAAAAAAATTAAAATAGGTGTCATTACTGGTAAATGTAAAATTTATTCTTTTATGCTGAGTTTGTGTAGATAAATATTTTCTAAACCCACTCAATTTAATTTTTAGATACCTCATCAACTCAGTAATACTAAATGTGGATATTATGTTTTTCGTTTTATACGGGAGATAGTTTTATATGATTTTATGACCACACCATTCAAAGTTAGTATAAATTTCATAAACTCGTTGTATCTTCAAAAAAATAAAAAGCTAAATTATGTTCTCATTTATTAATATTTACTTTTGATTTTTTTTAGTGAGAGAGTAAAGAAAGCTTCACAGTAGAGAAACTGGATGAAGTTCATAAATAATAGTGTGAGTATGTATTATCATTTATCAATATTGATAAACGTTAAGGTTAGACATTGTTGGTTGAATGTAAATATATGAGGAACAAGTTGTTATAATATTTTTAACATACCATGTTGAATAGAAAATTTAAGTTTGTAGATTGGGGTGTTGGTTTAATATTATTGGTATATATTTGTTTTATATGAATGCACTACGTGTACTTAATATATTATTGAGTATGTTTATTTCAACAAAGTATATTAATGTGACAACATTATCAGTTTTAAATTCAGATGTGTGGTCAATTTATTGAAATACAACAATGTTCATTCTATAAATTTCAAAATATAATTCGTAGTATCAGATATATAAACCAAATATTTTTTGGGTGTAAATATACAACTGACTTCAAATATTTTCTGGGCATAAACTTACAATTGACTTGACATATACAATATAAAAAATGCTTTTCTGATGGAATTAATGAAAGCGTTTTTAGCAAGAAAACGCCTTAAATCATCCATAACAAAATATTATTGAAGGCTTTTTAATCAAAATTACCTTCAATAATTCCACCTAAAAATATATTGTGTGAAATATTAAAGGCATTTTGGAACAAAAACACCTTTAAGAATCCGTTCCAAATATTGTGTATGGATTATTGAAGGTATTTTTGATAAAAATTACCTTTAATAATCTCTGTTAAAAATTTGCATTATTAAAGGCGCTTTCAACTAAAAATGCCTTCAAGAATCCGTTCCATATTTTTTCTATAGATTATTAAGGGCATATTTAGCACGAAACTACCTTGAATAATCTTTAACAAAATGTTATTGAAGGTATTTTTTACCAAAATTACCTTCAATAATCCCACCTAAAAATTTATTGTGTGGAATATTAAAGGCATTTTGGGCCAAAAACATCTTCAAGAATCTGTTCCAACTTTTTTGTATGGATTATTGAAGGCATTTTTAAAACAATCCGCCTTTAATAATACCAACTAAAAATTAATTGAATGGATTATTAAAGGCACTTTCAGTCAAAAATGCCTTCAAGAATTCGTTTCTTATTTTTTCTATGGATTATTTAGGGTATTTTTCTGCCAGAAATACCTTCAATAATCCCTAACAAAATGTTATTGAAGGTGTTTTTGACAAAAATCACCTTTAATCATCCGATCATTCAAATTTATCGTGTGGAATATTAAAGGCGTTTTGAGCCAAACACGCCTTCAAGAATTCATTCTAACTTTTGTGTATGGATTATTGAAGATATTTTTGATAAAAACCACCTGTAATAATCCAAATTAAAAATTTATTGATTGGATTATTGAAGGTGAGTTTGGCCAAAAATACCTTTAAGAATCGGTTCTATATTTTCCTTTGGATTATTAAGGGTATTTCTTTGCCAAAAACGCCTTCAATATTCTCTTCAAAATTTTTAATTAATTGGTGAAGACATTTTTACCTAGAAAACACTTGGAATAATTAATTACAAATAATCTCTGCAAAAACCCAAAAAAGGCTAAAAGGAGGGATCGAACCTACTACCTTATGGTTAACATCCATACGATCCTAAAATTTTGATAGGATATTTATTGAAGGTGTTTTTGACCAAAAACGCCTTCAAAAAGCCTGTGAAATTTTTTTGTGGAATTATTAAAGGAGTTTCTTGTAGAAAACGCATTAAATAATCGCATATATTTTTTTATGAATGGATTATTGAAGGCATTGTCTGTCAAAAACTCCTTCAGTAATTTCCTATCAATTTTTTTAATGAGATTATTCAAGTTGTTTTCTATCAAAAATACTTTTAGTATTCACTCAAATTTTTAAGATAGGATTATTCAAAGCGTTTTAGTCTATAAATGCCATTAATATCAAGTTTTGAATGATATTTATAAGTAACAACGTTGCTATTTGAATATTTAGTGACGTTTTGATAATAAATGTCTTAAGTTTTATAAAATCATGGAAGCTAGTGACGTTTGTAAGTGAAACGTTACTACAAAACTGCTACTAATCTTTCATTTTCTCATAGTGAATAATCCCCTTCAAAATTTTTTATGGATTATTAAAAGTGTTTTTGGCCGAAAATACATTCAATAATCCTTCTCTAAAATTTCTTAAATGGATTATTGAAGGTGTTTTTGACAAAAAACGCCTTCAATAATCTCCTTAACAAAATTTTTTGTTTGGATTATTGAAAAACGTCTTCAATAATTTCTTTAGTAAATTTTTATGAGAGATTATTGAAGGCCTTTTTGACAAAAAATGCTTTTAATAATTCTTTCTAAATTTTGTTCAGGAGATTATTGAAAACGTTTTTGACCAAAAATTCCTTCAATAATCCCTTTCTAAAATTATTTGAATGGATTATTAAAAGCGTTTTAAACAAAAAAACGCTTTTAATAATCTCTTCAACAAAATTTTTTGTTTGAATTATTGAAAAACGCCTTCAATATTCCCTTTAATAAATTTTTATGAGAGATTATTGAAGGTTTTTTTGATAAAAAACACTTTCAATAATTTTTTCTAAATTTTGTTGAAAGAATTATTGAAGGATTTTTTGGTCAAAAATACTTTCAATAATTCCCTCAACAAAATTTTTTTCTTTGGATTATTGAAAGCTTTTTTGGATAAAAATGCCTTCAATAATCATTTTCAAAATTTTTTATATAATTATTACCAAAAACGCCTTCAATAATCTCATTCAATTTTTTGTAAGCCAATAACTTTTTTGTTTTGAGCCTATATTGACGATTATGTTAATAACCGTCGATATATAACATATTTATATTAATCGATAGTTATATACTATCAGAAAAAAGTTTATTTATATAAAAGATTAAATAAATTATTGGTATAAATATGGTATATTTTGACGGTATTAAAAAACCATCCATAAATAATCCATAAATTTTTTTTTTGTATGGATTATTAAAGGTGTTTTTGGTAAAAAAATACCTTCAATAATCTTATTCAATTTTTTTAAGCTAATAGTTTTTTTGTTTTGAGCCTATACTGATGGTTATGTTAATAACTGTCAGTTTATAATATATTTATACTGACGAATAGTCATATACTGTTAGAAAAAGTTCATTTATATTGATGATTAAATAAAATATTGATATAAGTACGGTATATTTTGATAATATTAAAAATTCATTAATAAAAATCTTTTTTATTGATAGAATTTAATTGTCAATATAATTAAGCGTCATTATATAAAAAATATTTTATGATGTAAGAAGATGTTGCCATTTTTCAAGTACATAAGTAATACTCGATTTGGTTAAGATGATAGATAGATATATATATATGTATTTATATATATATCATCGCAAAATTATTTGTATTTTAGGGTGATGCATTGATCATCGCCCTTTTTCCTTTTTATTATTTCCTCTGGAAACCTTGTTTTGTAGCACGTGCAGATGTTCTTTCTTTTACTGCTTTTCTGTGTTGGCGATCGTCTGTTTGTTCTTTCTATATTGGCTTGTTTTGTGCTTGTGATTAAATTTCATTCCATCTCCTTTATATGTATATACTAATAATTATAGCATTTTTTTTCAACATTTATATACATGCTCATTCTACTAAACAATAATCGCATATATGTGTCTCCTTTTTCTCAGCTGATTTTTCTTTTATTATTATTATTATTATTTTGACAGTGATAAAACTGTAGAAGGTTTTTAATTACTTTGAGCTGATATTGACAAACGAAGTTCTTATACTTTTATAGTTTTTGTTGCATACTAAAATAATTAAGCGGTTAAACCATGGACTCCTCTTTGATTATATGTGGAGAAGCCCAATGGATTGGTAATTTCAGCTAAATTAAGCCCAAGTAGTGGACGTACGAACGGCTGATTGAAACCCAATTGCATTAACCTCAACTACATCCCAGTTGTATATATTTTTATTCCCCACCAGGCAGGAATTAGGAACCCATCTCCACCAGAGCCTCCTCATCCAATTGCATTATTGGTCTCTTCTTTGGATGAGCTGTTGTCAGGAAGAAAGTCTAAATTGTTCAAGATTGGAAGAGCTAGTCTCACAAATTAAACCAATATTTCCAATATACCAATTCGACATAATTTATTATCCTTTGGATTTAAATTTGATACTCCCAACTTTCTTTTTATTGGGGATGTCCTTTTATCGACGAAGAAAAGCAATTTTATTTATGCTTTTATATGAATTATGAACACCCCCATTGTTGAACATAGTATGAGCCATATCCTTAGAAAAACTTGGAAGTATAAAATTTTCCTGTCCAATAAATACAAATAAATCTTCAAGAGAGTTGAGTCCCACAAACAAATCAGATCCATGATAAAAAAAAAACAAAAAAAAAAAAAATCCAATTATGCATTTATTTTACTTTTATAGTCAACTGTACATATCAACTGTAATTTTTTAAACATAACCACAAAACCTAAAATACTAGTATAAAAACCAACTTTTCGGACAATCCCAACTGTCCATATGAACTTCCACTGTTATAAAATCCTTGAAACCTCCCCTTTCCCCAAATGGCTTCGTCCCAAGAGTCCCAGCCTTTCCACTGGCACTACGCTGAGCTCGAAGACCATGACTTCGAAATCCGAGGCCGAACACTCTTCTTCATCATCGTCCTCTTCGCCATCATCTTTATTTTCACCCTTATCTTCGTTTACGCCCGATGGGCGTGCAGTTTCTATCGAGATACCCCGTCTCCGACCTCCCACTCGCCTCCACCGCCTCCCCGGCAGCCTCGAGGGCTTGACCCTGCTACCATCAATGCGTTGCCGATAACTATGGTCAGGCGCGGGAGGGAGGCCATTGAGAGTGAGTGCTGTATTTGCCTTGGAGTGTTTGAAGAAGGTGAGAAAATTAAGGTTTTGCCATCTTGTGAGCATTCCTTTCATTCCGAGTGTGTTGATAGGTGGCTCAGTGCTGAGTCGAGTTGCCCACTTTGTAGATCTCCTCTCCGAGTTGAATCAGAGCTTCATCAGATTCCTGTCATTGTAACCCAATAACCAAAAAAAAAAAAAATATTGTCTAAATAATATTTTTAAATGACGTTAATCTTTGTTGCAAAGCATCTGTTCACACTAATTTATTTTGAGTAGAGTATTTCTTTTTGTATTTTGCTATGGTTTGTCGAGAGTGCGCCGATCGGAATGCCATGTGCATTGGCTCGATGTTATTATTTGTCTTTTAGTAATGGACGAATAAGTTTGGTCAGCTGTTGCCTTTTGAACGTGGGTTGTTATGAGTGGAGAAATCAAATTCATGCCCTTTTGCTTCTCACTTGTTGCACATTCATTCAAATCATCAAAGTATTTAGGTTATTTGGATCAATAATATTGTATTAAATCGTCATTCTATTACCAAAAACATTAATCAACGCTTATAAACACTCGTTAAAGTGATATTTATTTTTAAAAGCTAAAACCTTAAGATATCGCTTTCATTCAAATTTTGATATGTTAATGCATTAAATACATCGTTTATGAATTTTACTCCCAAGAAATTTTAACAAGATCAATTCTACAAGCATTAAAGAAATGTATTTGAATGATGCACTCACTTTCTAAAAAAATTTATGTACTTACGTGTATAATTCTTATTCTAAAGACTTTGGTAAATATATTAAATTTTTATTAATTATAATAGAGTTTTGAAACCTTATATTTTACTTGAAAAGTATAAAATATATCTATTAAATGAGCGTATATATCTTTTTTTTTCTTTTAAATTATTGTGTATGTTTCATAAAATCCTTCTCTAAACCTTGAATGCCCTTCTTCTTCTTCTTATTATTATTATTATGATTTTTTTTATAAAAATGCCCTTTTCTAGACAAAAGGTTGATGCCATTAGACCTATATTAGCAATTCGTTTGTTTATTTAAATTTAACTTAAGATCCAGTTATTCAATACAAAGCATGCAAATGTTAACTGTTAAGGAAGTAATCAGATTGAGGATAGCTAGATATTCTCTGTCAAATTTGATTCTTTTAGAAATGCTTCAACAGACTTTATTTGAAAGGGTATCTAAGCTTAAGCATGAACTAAGATATATGAAGCTGATCGATCAACTGCAATAGAAGAGTAATTACCAATTGTTACCAACCGTTAATTTCCAATCAGGTCCAAACTTCCATCACAAAACAAACATACAAGAAGTAGACGCATTTGCCATTGTTGGGATTGGACATAACACGGCCATTGTAAAACCAATATCATTGTTGGGTAGTTTAAAAATATGGTGAACTATTGGATTGTGATGTTAATTTATAATAAGGTTGTTCTCGTTTCCGCTTTCAAATATATATGTTTCATCATTTTTTTATAAGACAATCAGAGGTATCTCCATATTTTATTTGACGATTTTAAAGACACATTTCTCCATATCCACTTTTATTTAAGATTTTAGTTTCTAAATGTTCTTAGAATGATCAAATACTTGTCGATGAAAAATAGAGTTATTTTTTGAATATTAAATTTAAATCAATTATTTCATGCAATCACTTTTAAAAAGTAATATCTAACAAGTTTGAAGTTTGAATTTTAATACTTGCAACTCTTCTCTTATCCAAGATATGACTTTCATTTTATAAAAAAATAGATTTTTTTTTCTTAGTGTCATTAATTTTCTTTATAAACATGGAGCAAAGTTTTATATTCAAATGATACATTTTAATTTTTACCCTTAATACATAAGTGAAAACATGAGCAAAATCTTAATTTAACTTGGAAAAAAAAACTAATTTATCGTTTTTTTTTTTTCATTGAAGTAGCCTTAATTTTGTTAACAGTTGCACTCTTTTTGCCCTCAAAATTGCAAGCTTGGAGACTAAAGTTATTGGCAGAATGGGTGGATGTCAATGAAATTGGCTGCTGTCGTCTACTAATTAGAAGTAGTAATGCAATTTGCCTCTCTTCAGAATGATGGATTTTCTGGTTGTGGGGCTTGTGGTAGGTGAGTAACAAACTTAGTTGACATATTGATGCAAGATTTTCCATTAAATGCAAATCCCTTTGTGGGTTTTCAAAGCATGAATTTGGAAAGGCGATGGCAGTACTCATTTATTTGTTCATCAAAACCGATCTTTTTTTTTTCCCTCTATTACTTGCCAAAATTTCTCATTAGCCTTTTGCTTGCTGCTTGCTAGAAAATAGAACAATACTAAAATTAGGATGCATGGTGGGATTTGATTTAGCAGTCCCTTAATTCTAAAATTAATATTTTAATCTTTGTTTTACAAGATTTTCCCTTTAATATCACAATTATGAAGTATGATGGCATTTTTTGTATGTGAAAATCTATTAAACTGTTTTTTTGAATGGAAAATAATTTTTTTTAAAGTGTATGAAAATTATGACTACCACCGAAAATCAGAAGCAATATAGTAAAATAAAAAAAGAAGAATATAATATTACTTAACCTTTAAGAAGTCTTTTTTATTTCCTGAAAAAAAATCATTTTTTAATACATGAGATTAGTTATCAAAATTTAAATTTTAATAATTAAAACTAAAAGTCCATACTTTATCAGATTAGGTGACTATTGGCCACGTGAGACTTTTTAATTAAAAAATTAATAATGAGGGTATATATGATGTAACTTGTAAATTGGTATTGCTCACTAATATTTCAATTGAGATATATATCTAATTGGTTTAAGTAATCATTTTAAAAAGATAATATCAAATAGATTTAGGTCATGTTTGGTAAATAAAATTATAATAAGATAGGATAAAATAATATTATAAACAAGATTAAATTAAATAATATCATCATATTTTATATTTAATGTATACAAGAATTAGGGTAAGATAATTTATTTATTTTTCAAAATTATTTTTTTTAAAATTTATATAATTTAAATTATTAATATAATTTTTAAAAGTATAATTAGACATTTAAGTTTAATCTCATAGATTAAAAATAATCCTTTTCACTTAGAGATGATTGAATAATTCTATACGAAGAGGGTATTAATCTTCTTTATAATTCTTATTCTTTTCTTTAAATATAAATTAAATATTATATAAGATAATTATCATTATATTCTATCAATAATCATATACATTACACATAACTTTTTAATTTAAATATTAATATTTACAATCTTTCCTTTTATCTTCCTACTACAAACTTCTACAAAACATATCATAAATTAAAAAAAAAAAAAATTGCATTCCCGACCTAGACAAACCTTGGAGACATTCTTGACCATATTATTGAAAAAAAAAATCCTGAAAAATTATATCACGAGCCACTAAGGCCAAACTGGATTTTGGGCTGCCCTGGGAATATCATTGAGACGGGCCAACCAGGCAGAGATTGAGACCTCAAACAGAGAATTTGATTTTGGGCTTCAAATGGATCATATTTGCTTAACCCAATAAAAAATCTCAAAGCCCAATTATCCAGGCCTTACCTGTTGTCTGGAGGCCTTTAGGGTTTTACGATGATATATCTATATAATCACAGAGCCTGATTTTCTTCTCTTCATTCTCGCCGCATCCTCTGTAAAAGAACATCCAACCGGAGATTTTGAACTGCAAAAAGGGACATTTGGAAGCCTCTTCATCATGAGAGCTAAGGTAAAAAGCTGAATAATTGAAGCATTATTTCTTTGTGATCTTTCCAGTGCTTTTTGATTGAAATACTGATGTTTTCTGTTTTGTTTTTTATTTTTTTTATTTTTTGGTAATTTCAGTGGAAGAAGAAGCGAATGAGGAGGTTGAAGAGGAAGAGAAGAAAGATGAGGCAGAGATCTAAGTAGTCTAATTTTCTTTGGAGCTAGCAATTGGATCTCTCTGTCTTTACATTTCTGTTGTTTGATGGGTACTTTTCGTTAAAGGATTAAAGTTGTTCTATTTTTATGTTTTAGTTTGGTATTTTTGTTGAACCATTTCCGTCTACTTGAAAAATGGTATTGAGTTTTTAATTAACATCAGCTTTTGGGTGTTAAATTTTTGATGGGTTTTGCTGAGGGTTGCAATTACTGGGTAAAATATGGTTTATTTTCTCTTGTTATCTGTAAAAAAATGTGTTCGAAATTATACATGGAAGATTATGGTAATAGATTGATTGTAGTTAGCATATAGTGAGTAGTTGACTAGGTTGATGAGATTGCTTATTGCTGTCTTTGTGCCATTACGGAAGTATGAGATATGGGTAGCCAATGCTTATGCTTTTGGATGCTTCAAGCTGTGAATTTTAAGCCATGAAACGGGTAATCAAGGCTTGTGCTTGCAATGAACATGGAGCAGTCGGTGACCAAATGGGAACCGATCCCTTGTGTTTGTTGCATATACCCTCCATGCCAAGAGTTAGTGCTTGTTACCGAGTGGGACACTATTAATGGCTTAAGCACTCTGAATCTATATAGGAAAAGCGTCTTTGTGCGGTATAGACTTGGAAGAGGTCATATTGTGTTGATAGGAAAGCTCACAATCCCTTATATATGCTTGGCTTATCATTTATAGCTTGGTTTTATGAGAATCAATTGATTAAGTACCTATGTTTATACCTTCAGACAGATTAAGAAAGAAAGTAAGCTCCTCTCCAGGGTTTGACTGATAGTTGAGTTAACATCAATCAGCTATGGGATGTAACCAGGATTTTGGTGTTTACCGTTGTGGAAACTGAAGCATTTTTATTATCATCGCAGTGTAGATGTGTATACCTAAAAGTGAGGGAGAAGATTTGCATGAATTTTATGTTTAGGATGGTCGATGTATTTGTTTAATTGTAACGAATCTTTATGTATTGATCATAATCACTTATTAAGTTTAATAAATAAAATAGAGCTTAATCATAAGTTGTTAAGCGTTTTCGGTGTTTATGTTTTTATATTATAAATAAAACGAACTTGAATTATATTTATAATTTATTTGTTTACTTAACAAATTTAATTAATGAATTTGAGATATTATTGGTTTTGATAATTTGTCGAGCTAATAAATGCATAGAAATCTTTATTAGAAACGTTTTCAGAGTTGTTGTCAAAGTTTCGTTCTTCAGGCCTCTTTTTCAAATCAAATCCTATCGAATTCGGGAATCAGAACAGCTATTCGATTCTGTCACTGCGTAGACCCGTAGGAAACAGAGCCACTGAAGTCGCGTACTGTATTTGTACTTTTTGTCTAACAAAGCCACTTTTTTAACATTTCTCTTCGGGTCTTCCATGTTCTAAACTAGTTAATTTCTAAATTCTAATTTGCTTCTTATGAAACCTTAATTCGACTCATCCCATGTTTTGTATTTTCCTAGGGGCTAACAAAAAAAGAAAAAAAAAAGTAAAACAACCAAAAACAAAGATTAGCGACATGTCTTTGATTTCTGCTCCATTGGAAAAATGTCCCGATCAAATCCTGGGTTTCCCAGACTGCATTGCAAAATACAAACTAAAATAAAAAATAATAAAAAAAAGAAATAAAACACAGATAGAGTTTTTAGTAACATAACTCATATTTTCATGGATTTTGATGAGCTCTTAATCTATCAATGTAACTCCTAACCTCCTCTTTAATCATACGTTGCATGATCGTCAACAAGCAAGTTTCCTCCATCACCGCTCTACTTTTCTCCTCCTCGTCACCGCCACCGCCTTCTTCCTCACTTTTCACCACCACCTCCTCTTCTTCTTCTTCTTCTTCCTCCTCATCCTCCACCTTCTCCTCAACCTGTCCCGAGACAAAGCTCTCCCCCGGCGGAGACAGCGTCAACAACGTCTTGGGCCCCACCAACCCTGCATTCTCATGCTCATGCAACACCATTCCTAAGCAGAGCCTCTTATTCTCCGAGTCAGACTCGGACGCGTCCTGACTTGGCCTTTTCACAGCCGAGTTTGACTCGGACGACCCGGATGACAACTCAGTTTCTCGTTTCCGACGTAAAGTCGAGTTCCAATGATTTTTTATAGCGTTATCAGTACGTCCAGGCAATAACCTAGCAATGGTGGCCCATTTATTCCCATGAACAGCATGTTCTTGGATAATAATAGCATCCTCCGCAGGCGTAAAGGGACGATGTTGCACAGCGGGGCTGAGTTGGTTGCACCACCGTAGACGGCAAGACTTGCCGGATCTTCCAGGAATCCCAGAGCTTATCATGGACCAGTTCCTTGGGCCATGCTGTTCCACTAGCTTGATCAGGTTAGCATCTTCTTGTGGGCTCCATGAACCTTTCACCCTATCACCACCGTTGATCATCTTTATCAATGAAAAGAAAGAACGGAAAAAACCCAAAATCAAAATCAAATCGATTTTTTTTTTTTTAAAGTCTTTTGGGAAGAGAAAGAGGGTGGGTGTTTTTGAAGAGAAAATAGGGTTTTAAGTTAAAACGGTTTTTGAAAGGGTTGTTGGTGTGAGCCGTAAAACCGCTCCGTTGAACTAACGACTTTGGGCTTGGTACAAGCGCGTCAGTTTTCTGTTTCTCTATTGATATTTAAATAAATATATATTTTAATGTTTATAAAATAATAAATTCAGTTCAGTTCAGTTTGTTATTTGCATGGGTAGAGTTGGTTGGGGAGTGGAAAGGAGGTTATAACTGCCTCTTTTAAAAAAAAAAAAAAAATGTAGCTATGAAACAGTGGAAATGACGTTTCCTTTTTTGTTTTCATTTGATAAAAATAAAATGGATATTTTATGTTCTTTTTCAATTTTTGAATGAAAAGTACGGAGGAAGAGAAGATGTAACGGGTATCAGTTAGAGAAGGAGAGAGTACTGGAAACGGAGGTTACAGGCTTTCTTTTTTTTTTTAAGGGATTTATGAATTTTAACATTCATGGTAAGTTGGTAACTGTGATATTCTTTTTCTTATTCAAAAGTGACAAAATGGTCGGGTAAATTATGGAGGAGAATTAATTACAGCGGATACTGGGTGTTACTCTATCAAATGACAAACACCTTGGAATTTTTTTTTTTTTAAGGCAGTTGTAACTTAAGAAATAAAAGAAAAGGTTATCGATTTTAAAATTTAAAATTATTAAAATTTAGTTTTAAAAATAATTAATTAAATTAATTTTGAATTGGATATCATTTTTTTATATAATATCATTCAAGAGTATTAATAATTTCTTAAATTTTTTTTAAAGTGTGAATTTCTTATTAGTACACATGGTAGTATTTTTTTAAATAATAGATGACAAAATAACAAAATATGATAAGGCTTAATAGTATTATCAGTGTGGGCCTGAAAATTTGTGAAATAATCATTATCGTAAATATCTAATTTTATTCTATTCAATTTTTTTAAATATGATCTGAACGTCTTAATTTAAACCGACTTAAACGTTTAAATTAAATTGGACTCCTCCTGATTGATTTTGGATTAATTGTTTTTTGAGATTATTTTGCATGTCCAAAGCCTAATTCAATTTGATTTGAGACAATTAAAAATTCAGTTTGATAGGGTTTAAAAACCCAATAAAAAGACCAAAATCCAAAATTAATTTAAAAGCCCTTAACCATTTCGTTAGATTTTAAATTAAAAAATTAATTAAAAAAAAACTGAGAAAATTAAAGGGTAAATTTTGGTTGCCACTACCAGGAGGTTTTACCCTTCGCTTTCTCTCCACCCCATAAACCGGCAAGGCACAGTTCCTATCTCCAGCTCTTAATTTTTTTCACCTTCGATTTTAGGTAATTGACTTCTAACACAAATCCACCAAACACTCCACACCCCCAAAAATCAGCAGCTCTGTAATCAACCTGTAACAAGGCTCCAAAATGCAATTACTTGTTGGAAGGCTGAAGTTCTACAAGAACCAAGAGATTGGGCGTGGGAGGCACTCAGGGGGAAGGAAGAATACAAAGTGGGGAGTCTAACAGCAGAAAAAACTTTTTGAGAGCAAAAAATCTCTGTTGACAGCACCCTTCACCACCACACTAGCTCGTACCATCATCACCCAAAACCACCATCACAGCCCCAAAATCCCTGCCAGCCGAACCATTACAACCTAAGCCCATCACCCACCAACGACAATCCACCACCAAAACCCAGGTACCACCCACCGCCAGCCTAGAACGCCTCAACCGAAATCAAACCTTCACCAGCCTCCAATTAGTCCCACTCACTCAGCCACGCCACTGCCATCAACAACAAAAAAAAAAAAACCAAAAACCACAGTCCTCACCAACAAGTGAGGACTCCAATCAAGCAAAGAGAGCCAGAAAAAGAAAAGGAAACCCAAAGCACAGTAAAAAAAACAAAAACAAAAACAAAAACAGAAAGTTGGAACGGGGTTCCAGATTCGGGCTTGTTCTCAGATTTGGAAGAGTTTGGTTTTAGGAGGGTTCTTTTCAGGTCTAGGCTAGAAAACAAAAAAGGTAGTAGAAACACCACCGTCGGCGGCATGACAGGCGGCAGTGTAGGCGTTGGCAGTGGCGGCTTAAGTTTTCGGCGATCAGAACGGTAAGAAGGGAAAGGGGAAAATGAGGAACAATATACTGAAAATGCAGAAGGATCGGACAGTGGAAGGAGGAGGTTTTGCGATTTGAAGTTTCGAGCTTTCAGCTTAGATCTAGAACTTTGGAGCTTGATTTTGGAAAATCAGAGCTCGGATTAACGACCAGGAACTCGAGAAAAGCTTGAGTTCGAAATCTGGGGCTGAAAAGAGAGGGGAGGTGGCAGCGTCCGGCGGCCGACTGGCAGCAACAGCGCCGGAATCTGGAAAAATGGGTGGCTGTTCTTGTGTTGGTTGAGGAATTTTCCTTGCTAGAGAGAGAGTGAGATTTCCAGAGGAAGCTGAAAAGAAGAACGAAGAAAAATTGACCTTTTCTTGGCTTATATACCATACATGGAACGGCGTAGTTTTAATAGGATGAAGAGCAAAAATTGTAGTTGAGTTGACCCGACCCGAAATCTCAAGGCTGGTCTGACCCAAAACAATTCCTGGTCCAATTGCCAGCAGGCTTGAGCCATCTTCACTTGGACTTCTCTGGATTCAGGCCCACAAGCTTTGCATGAGTATATTTCTTTCTCCTTTTGGTTATTTATGTTATTATGTTAATTTTTTTATTCTTGTTAATATTATTTGAGCACTTATGAAAAATAATAATAATAATTGTAGTAATAAATAAAATAAAAATACATTCTTGAAAATTAATTTGTTTGTGGATGCTTGATAAAATAAAATAAGATTTGAATAAAACATAAAGTTTTAAAATTTTATGATTCAAAAATGATTTTCAAAAAACGGTTTTGGAATAAAAAAAGAATAATATTTAAAATATGATTTTGAAAACTTTATTTAAATATTGGAAGGAATTCAAAATAATTATTTTTGCAAAAGAATATTATTCTAGTTTTTCAAAAATATTTATGAAAACTCCTCAAATAAAAAAAAACATAATTTTTTTAAAATTTCATCTAGATATTAGAAAATTAAAAAAAAAAATCCAAAACCAAAGATTATCATTTTTATAACTAAGTATTTTTTTGAAAGGAAAATAAAAAGTTGATAAATAATAAAATTAAAAAGGTTTGCAATGTGAGAAATAAAATTAATTATTTGTATTTTTATTTTTATTTGCATTATCTTGCGAATAAAACACTACAAGAAAATAAATTTTTAGTGACAATGAAAATGGTCACTAAAAGCTTACAATTTAGTCAGTAAAACTTATAGTGACAATTTTTTCAAGTCTTCACTTGCCATAACAAGTAGCTCCATCACTAATTTTACTAGTGACTCCTTTCATAAAATCGTCACAACTATTCAGCTTTTTAGTGACAACTCTTTCAACTCAAAAAATATAATAATAGTGGCAAAATTTTATGGAAACTACTATTATTCTTATTAGTATCAAACATCTGTCACAAAAATAAGGTATCATATATATTAAATATTATTTGTGACAAAAATGTCATAATTAAAAATTTAAATTATTAAATCAAATATTCAAATTACAAATTTAGAATTACTCTATTTGTGACCATTAAGGTTATTATGTCACAAAAACACCAACTTTCACTGACAAGTTACTGTCACTAAAAGAATCTTTCAAAATAATAATAATAATAATAATAATAATAATAATAATAATTTCTATATTTAATATTATATGCCATATAAATAATTAAAAAAAGGTGCAAGATTAATTTCCAAAATATTCCATGTATATTCAATAGGATATAAGAATAATATACAAAATAAAATTTGAAATATCCTTTACATTCCATTAATATTATATTCATGAAAAAAATCTATACTGTACAAATTTCAAATTTATTTACATGAAAATAAATGAATAAAAAAAAACACCAAGCTAAACATCCACAATTCCAAAGAAAAGGTAATTTACGTTTGATTCTCTGCAAAATAAGCAAACATAAGTAATAAAAATAAGTCAATAAATACTATTCGAAAATGAAAATAGTATAGCAATCAAGAATGTAAAAATTGCAATAAATTTCATAAACCAGCTACTGGCTACTGCAAGACCAGATCTATTGTCCAATATCCTTTGCAACATCAATATCAACACAATTCATCTACTTTACTACTAAATTTATTGCAAAAGTTGAAATTACTTTTCGACTCTAAAGATTTAATGAGCTTTGCAACGTTTAGAACGTCATAAGCCTAAGAAAAAGGAATAGTACTATAAGTTGATAACTTTTAACCAAAACTCAATCCCAAGTACTCAATTTCAATTTTATTTTTAATTGATTACTTCAAACAAATACAGTAGGCTAGTCAAATAACCGTTATAAATACATACATACATATATATATATATATATATATATATATATAAATTAGAAGCAATGGGTTTAAGCTCTACCTCAAAAATAAGTTAAATCTTGCTACAAATAATCTGACAAAATAAATAAATAAAAGTATAAATAAATAAATAAATAAAAATTAAAAAATACCTACAATATTCTGCCCAAATCTTTTTGAGTTTTTCTTGACCAAAAAAAAATACCAAATTGAAGTTTTGATTTTTTTTTTAGTGGGTTTTGGTTTTGGGTTGGGAAATGAATGTTTTAGTTTTAGGTGGGGGATGGGAAGGTCATCGAAGTTGTGAAGGGGAAGGAGAGATGCAAGGTTGGAACTGGAATAAGACGTTGGCTTTTGGGGAGGGGTGGAGGATTATGAGGATGGAGGGATAGCAGCTAGAAGGAGAAATGAAATAAGCTTAGAGTGAGAGAGAAAAATAAATAAAAATGAAGCGGGGCCTTTCCCAAATTTCAATTTTAAATTAAGCGGCATTTAAACCGCACCTTCACTTTTTAGGTGCTAGTATATAGTTTTTTTTTTCTTTTAATTATTTAACAAGTATATATGTTAATTTTTAATTAATTTTAATTTTATTATTAATAAAAATAATATTTTAAAATACTAACAGCAACAAAACTATAAATTTTTTGTCTATAATCTATAATTACACTTATAATATATATCGTAATGGCTTTGCATCCACCCGACGAATTTGAAAATAAAATAAAAAATAACGAAGTCGCTATTAATTTTTTTTGATTAGGTGTGATTGGTTACCTATTAAAACATGTCCTTTTAATGAAATCTTAAAAGAGTCCTGCTGGTGATTATTTGTTGGGGTCATCTCGAATACACAACTTTCAGCTACCTGTCTTAGGCTGTCAGGTACAGCACATCTTGCCATGACCTGTGGGACTGAGCAGCCAATCTACTCCTGAATTTTTTTCTTACAAAAAAAATCTTAAAATTAATTAAAATTTATTAAAAAGATAATTTTATGATTTACGAAACAATCTGGATTCTGAAGTCGGTTACGTGTGAGAAATGATTAGCACCCCTACAGTGCCCGTTTAAAAACGGTACGATTTAACTAAGTATTATCCTTTGATTTTGATAAAAAAACAGTATTATTTTTTATGTTTGAAAAATAATTTTTTTGATTTTTTCATTTATTGAAAATAATTTTTTTTATTGTTTCATATTTGTTATTCAAATTTTATTCGAGAAAAATAAATTAGAATATTTTTATTGAAATAATTCTTAAAATATTTCAGTACGTTGGTAACATTAAAAGAACTCTTTTTTACATAAAGATTTCTTAGGTATCGCTTCTCGGAATACTTTAGAATCTCATTCTCGAAGGCTCAAATTTATTTTTCGTAAAAAAACTATGTCATGCATGCAATGCAGAATATTATCATGTTGATGCACACATTTATTATCTTTTTTAGATATTTTATTAATTGTTTTATTTGATTTTTTATTTTTAATTTAAACTTTGGAAGAAAAAAAGAATTTTTATTATATTGAAGTTTTTCTATAAATATTTTAATACACTAGTAATATTTAAAAAAAAATCTTCTCACTTAGAAATTTCGTAAAGCATCACTACTCAGAATATTTTTAGAATCTCATCATTGGATAAAATTTTATTTGTCCTTATTTATATTATTATTATTTTTAATTATTTTTTAATAAATTAGTTAATTTTTACTTTTTTATTTTTATAAAAAGAAAAATTTTATTGTATTAAAAATTTTTTATAAATACTCTAATACACTGGTAGTATTTAAAAAAATCTTCTCACTTAAAGATTTCGTAGGTATCACTACTCTGAGTACCTTTGAATATCATCATTAGATAAAAATTTTCTTTTCTTACATTTTTATTTAATTTATTATTATTAAAAGGTTTATTATTATTATTATATTATTATTATTAGTTTATTTTAAAATTATCAAAATTATAAGAATTTTAACAAAATAAAATTTATTCTAAAAGATTTAAACATTATAAAAATAATATATAAAAAATAAAAAAATTCAAAAAGAAAATTTTACCTTAACCGGACCGGTCAATGCAAGTTTGATCGATTTGGTGGCTCGAACCGGTTTGGTTGGTTCGACGGTTCAACGCCGGCCTAGTTCGGTTCAGCTGGACTGAACAGAGGTTGAGGGAAAAATGGGTTACGGATCGGGTGTGTGGACCTCGAGTCGGGTCACGGGTTAACATGCTAATACTCATGAGCTAAAACGACGTCGTTTTGGTCTTTATTGAAATGATGTTGTTTTGGCTATTAGCAACTTATATAAAAGCCCAAAATTTTTTTTCAGTCATTTCTCCCGCTTTCCTAAAAAAAAAACACTCTTCCCTCTCCTTCTTCAGACAAAAACCTAAAGGGGTCGGCTGGTGATCGTTACCGCCGTCGCCACCGTCGCTACTGGTCGCCAGTGATCGAAAAATCTAAACATACCAAAATATTCCTCTCAACTTCCTGAGTCCATATCTGAGCTTGATTTTACGAAAATAGGCTCCAAACGATGCAGATCTAGCCTGAAAGGTTTGACTAAAAATTTTTTTTGTTTATTTTTTTTGATGCTGTGGTCCTCATTTCCAAAGGCTGAGTTTTTTTTTTTACTGGATTTGTATTTGTTTCAAAAAAAATTTTCACAGAGCTTCTGGTTTTTTTTCAATCGTTTTCTTTTTTTTTTGTGCAGGCAATGAGCTCTATTTATAAAGCTTTCTGGGATTCAAATCCCAGTTTTTCAATCGGCTTGGATTTTTGGGTGGCTGAAATTCATGCTACCAGGTTAGGTAGGATGTTAGGTGACTATTGGTGGTGGCAGTGGCTAGGATTTTGGACTTTCAGAGAGGATGCATTTAATGCACTCGTATTTTTGTCAAACTAATCAGAATAAAAAAGAAAAAGAAGAAGGAAAAAGAAAGAAAGAAAAAAATATAATAATAATAATAATAATATAAATAATATAAAATGGTGTTTACAATTGCCCCTCTTTGCTTATTTTTAAGAATAAAAAATAAGGTAAAAACAAACAAACAATCATTTTGTTCGGAAAGAAGAAACATTAAGCACAAAATCATTTTTTTTAAAAAGGTCCTATAAATAAAGGTTCAATAACATTTTTAAAAATTTAAAAAGCTTCTCTGAGTAAAGGCTCAATGACTTTTGAAAATTTAAAGAGGCTCCTCTAAGTATAGGTTTAACGACTTTTGAAAATTTAAAGAGACTCCTCTAAACAGAGGCTCAACAACTTTAAAAAAATCTATCTTGAAAAAGCTCATTAACTAAAGGCTTAATAACTTTAAAAATTTATCTTGAAAAAACTCCTATCAGCAGAGGCTCAACAACTTTAAAATCTCATCTTGGAAAAGCTCCTCTCAGCAAAGGCTCAACAATTTTAAAAATTTATCTTGAAAAAGTTCCTCTCATGAGAGGTCAACAACTTTAATTTATCTTGAAAAAGCTCTTTTAAGCAGAAGCTCAACAACTTAAAAATTTCATCTTGAAAAAGCTTATAAGCAGAGGCTCGACAACTTTAAAACTTTATCTTGAAAAAGCTCCTTTAAGCAGAGGCTCAACAACTTTAAAAATTCATCTTGAAAAAGCTCCTCTAAGCAGAAGCTCAACAACTTTAAATATTCATCTTTTCTCGAAATTAATTTTTCATCTTTAAAGAAGCAAATTTTTATCTTTTGACATCTCTTGTTTGATTATTATCTTTACCCGAATATCAAAATCTTATTTTTTATTGGAATGGAAAGTCTTTGTCCTTATTATAATTGCTCATGAATGCATGTACTGAGTGCTTTAAAAACAATGAATGTAATGCAATCAAAATTATTCATTGCAGTAAAAAAGTTTTCAAAATCTCTTGCTTTTTGATTCTTTTATCAAAATTCTCAACTATTGCCATATGATCAATCTATTCTTAACAACTATCCATTGTATTCTTCTCTAACAATATTTTCTTTTTCAAAAGTCTACAACATCAATGTCTTGCCATGCTTTTCTAATTTTTTTCATAAGCCTTTGTCAACTTTTAAAAAGTAATGCTAAGATCTTTCGTGTTTGTTTTTCTTTTCATCATTTTAAGTTCAAGACAAACAAAATGCAATCACATATTTCTCTTACTCAATTGTAAAGTGAACAAAAATATCAAATGCGAATAAAGGAATGGATATACGTTATTTTCAAAAAAAAGATAGCAATTTCATTAAACTGATACTAAATGCATAAATAGGAACAAAAACACCCAAATAATGATTACTAGATAATCATGAACAAAATATTCTCAGATTCTTTTTCTAAAACTAAATCAAATGAATTTTTTGATTTTTCAGAGCTCATCAAACTACACTTGCCCATATTTTGTAAAGTCATCTCTCGATGATGCTTCTTCTTCACATCCAAGTCGTCTTTTTAGGTTTTTAGCTTAGATACGTCATCATTTTTCTTTTTTTTTTTTAAACAAAATATTTCATTACAGCATCTAAATTTATTGAAGTAGGTAAATAACCTCCATCTATCTCTGTTAAAATCAATGTCCCACTAGAAAATGCTTTTTGCACCACGTACAGGCTTTTCCAATTTAGTGTCTATTTTTTTCAATTGTCATGTTGATTTGAAAAGATCTGTTTTAGCACTAAGTCTTCTTTCCTGAAGCGACGAGGTGGATTTTTTTATCATGTGCTCTCATAATCCTCTTTTGATATAATTGACCATGACAAAGTACTGTAAGTCTTTTCTCTTCAATGAGGTTCAATTGTTCATAGCGATTCCGAACCCATTCTACTTCTTCTAACTCTACCTCCATCAGGACTAGTAGTGAGGAAATTTTCATTTTGACTTGCAGTACAGCTTCTATTCCATATACCAAAGAGAATGGGGTAGCCCTAGTAGATGTTCGGACTGACGTTCTATAAGTATGCAAGGTAAAAGGTAACTTATCATGTCAATCTTTATAAGTATCGATCATTTTTTTCAGGGTTCTTTTGATATTCTTGTTCACAGCTTTTACTATCTCATTCATTTTTGGACGATATGATGCAGAATTACGATGACGAATCTTGAACCGAGTGCCTACTTCATTCATCATTTTGCTATTCAAGTTTTTGGCATCCACAATTTGGTTTTCCTCTCTGGGTAGATGCTCAAACTAAATTTCTTTGAATTGCTTTACCAACTCAGAGATGCATTTATGGTACTGAAGCAACTTGGAATCTCTTGTCTCCTATTTACCTCATAACTGATAAATGACTATAGCTAAATCTCTAAACACATCTAACGCTTTGATTTTTTTTTTAATTGTTGCTTGCAGACCCATAACACAGGTTTCATATTCGATCACATTATTTGTGCAATTAAAATTTAACCTGGCTGTGATGGGGTAATAATGTTCATTAGGAGATATTAAAATTACCCCAATACCATGACCCAAAGCGTTAACAGCTCCATTAAAATACATCTTCTAAGATTTTTTGACAGGTTCATTTTCTTTAATGGCCATCACATATTCATAAGAAAAATCTAGTTTCATTGGCTCATAATTTTCAACTGCACGATCGACAAGGAATTCGGCTATTGCACTATCTTTAATAGCCTTTTGAGTTACATAAACAATATCATATTCTGAAAGCATAACTTATCACCACGTTATTTTTCTTATCAATGAAGGCTTCTCGAAGATATATTTAATAAGATCCAATTTTGCTATAAGGCAAGTGGTATGATAAAGCATGTATTGTCAAAGCCTTCAAGCTGTCTAGGCCAATGCATAACATATATTCTCTAATGGTGAATATTTGAACTCATAATTAGTGAATTTCTTGCTCAAGTAATAAATTGCTAGTTCTTTCTTATTAGTTTCATCTATTTGCCCCAGCACACATCCCATAGAATTTTCATGCACTATTAAATACAAAATCAAAGGTTTTCTCGGGATTAGCGGCATTAACACAAGTAGATTTGATAAGTATTATTTGATTTTATCAAAAGTTTATTGGCATTCATCATTCCATTCTTTTAGATCATGTTTTATAAGAAGCTTGAAAATGGGATCACATTTGTAGGTGAGTTGAGATATGAAACGAGCAATATAATTCAATCTCCTTAGGAAACCTCACACTTCTTTTGGGGTACGAGGATGAGATAAGTTTTGGATGACTTATATCTTATCCGGGTCCACTTCAATTCCTTTTTTACTAACCACAAAGCCCAATAGTTTTCTTGATTTGGCATCGAATATACATTTAGCAGGATTCAACTTCAGCTGAAATTTTCTCAACCTGTCAAATATCTTTTTGAAATTGACTACATGATCCTCTATTTCATGAGATTTTATGATCATATCATCCATATATACTTTTATTTCTTTAAGCATCACATCATAAAAGAGAATCACCATTGCTCTTTGATAAGTGGCACTAGCATTTTTCAACCCGAAAGGCATGACTTTGTAACAGAACATCCTTACATAATCACGAATGTTATTTTTTCTATATCATCTTGAGCCATCTTAATTTGATTATAACATGAGAAGCCATCCATAAAGGAAAATGTAGAATACTTAGCTATATTATTCACTGGAGCATCGATATAGGGTAGAGGAACGTTATCCTTGGGACTTACCCTATTCAGGTTTCGATAATTAAGACACATTCTTATTTTTTCATTCTTTTTAGGAACTGGCATTATATTGGCTACCCATTCAGGATATTTTACCACTTTTAAAAATTTTTCATCAAATTGCTTTTTCGCTTCCTCTTTAATTTTCAACAGCATCTCTGGTTTTATGCGTCTTAACTTTTTTTGTACCAGCTTGCATTCTGGTTTCAAAGGTAACTTGTGTTTTACAATATCAATGCTGAGTTTTAGCATATCTTGGTAAGATCACGCGAACACATTTACATATTCTCGGAGTAACTCTTTTAGCTTCTGCCTTTCAGTTGGTAAAAAAGATATACCAACTTTGACCTCTATTTTATTTTCACCGTCTTTTAAATTCACTAATTTGGTAATTTCCTAATGGGGTTAAATTGGCTTATCTTCATGTTCTATTAATTTTAACATATTAGGAAGTAGTATGTAATTATTTGAATCTTTTTCATTATCAAGTTCGTCAACATGAATTAAGTTTTCAAAATCAAATATGAGATTATTACCATGATTATCTTCGTATTCATTTTTTGGGACCCTACAAAAGGTAAGATGAAGAGAATGTTGACACACAAAAATGAAATGGTAAGAAAATCATTAAGACAGAGTGAAAAGGGAAATGATTTGAACGAGTGAAAATGAAAACAAATAGAAGAAATACGAATGCATCTTCTAAGTTTTTTATTAAAATGACAAACACAAAGATACCACAAAAGATCTCCTAATGCTCATAGAGAGTAATTAGAGATTTAAAGTTTCATAGTACATTACTTTTTAAAAGTTTTAAAGGCAACAAGTAGCTCTATAACTTTCTAATTATCTAGCTTAAAATCTGAAGGATGGGTGCACGAATAGCTCTTCATTTTGACTATTCTTTTTTCATCATCCACCATTTAAATGGCTAGCTCTGAAAACTCCTCCATAAATTCTATATTCAGGGCTCCAGGCAAATCTGGGTAAATATATCCTCTCGAACGAAAAGAATCATAGAGGTATGGAATAACCATAAGCTCTGACTCTAGCTCATATCCTCTAAGATTAGCCATTCTCTTATCTTTTTTCTCATTCACCATTTACATTTTATCCCCTCTTATTGGCTTATATCTTAAGCCAAATCTGTCTTTCTTGTCATATATTATTGGTGGCTTTATAATCCCTTACAGGTTCTTTCCTAATCCAGTTCCAGGTTGCCATCCCATCCTACTAAGCTGCTTAATGACCATTTTAGTAGTCGTAGACAGGTGTGATGAATATAATTTAGATCTTTCAGCTACATATGTTACGTTAGCAATCTCGAAAGATCTATATGAGCATTTTAGGACTTTATTTGTTACTTCTACATAAGTAGTATTTACCGGTTGGGTGACTAGTAAATCTTTTTCTTCTACCACACATGTAAATTTTTCATTAATAATGAATTTAACTTTTTGATGTAATAAAGGTGGAACAGTACTTGCCATATGAATCTATGACCTATACAACAAGCAACTGTACGAGAAAAAAATATTCATAACTTAAAATTTCACGTTGAAAGTGCATGGGCTAATCTGTAATGGTATTTCTATATCTCTTAGCACCTCTCTTCGAGTTTCATCAAAGGCTTGAACTATCATATGACTAGGCTTTATATATGATCCATCAACAAAAAGTTTTGCTAGAGTAGTCATAGGTATAACATTGATGGATGAGCCATTATCAATTAAAATCTTAGCCATTATATGACTCTTGCACTTTACAATAATGTAGAGAGTCTTGGTACTTCCTCGACCTTTAAGAGAAATCTCTTCATCATTGAAAGAACAAGAAAGAAGAAGAAAGAGAAAAAGAAAGAAAGAAAGAAAAAAAATAGAAAAATAAAAAAGAAGAAAATAATAATAATAATAATAATAATACAAAATGGTGCTTACAATATATATACAAAAATAATTGTATTTCTTTATAAATTAAATTGGATAATGATTTGTTTAAGGTTTTGGTTCTCAAATCAATTATTCAATCGTTGAGTCTTTTGGATCAATGTTGGATTAATAAAAAAATTTTAAATATTATAAATTATATAAATATTTTACATAATTATATAAACTAAAAATTATTATTTAAGAATTAAAATATTCATTATTATTTTAAAACTTACAAAGTATGCTTAGCTTACAAAGATTTTTTTACTTTTTAATTTTATAATATTTTTATTTTTAACCTCTTTTAAAAAAATTATTTTTGTGACAATTATGAAAAAATAATTAATATGTAAAAACTACATTAAAATGATTTGAAAAGTCATATTTAATATGTTCAGATCAATAAATAACTTGATAGATCATCAATTTTCTCATAAACCTGATGGATCAATGTAAGTTTTCTCAGATCAATTGTAGAAAGACTACAATTAAAGAATTGACTCGAGAAAAGAATAGTCATTAGGTCGAAGTGTTAAATTGTTTAGATTTGATAATTATGATCATAAAAACCATTCTGATCATTGTATAAGATAATAAAAAAGTAATTAGAAAATGTTATGAAAAGCTTTTGAAAATCTACTAAGATTTTTCAACTATCTTCTTTGTTGTTAGAAAATGATAAAGATTTCATAATAACTATTTTATTCATTATATAAAAAATAACAACATTCAATTAGGCAAAAATTGTGAAAGGGTGCAAATCTAATAGGATTTCATGATGAATTATTTGTGGTTAAGAAAATTTTAAAGATTTCATAATAATTTTTTTATCGTTGCATAAAAATTTAAAACAATTAATTAGGCAATGATTGTGAAAAGGCATTATGAGTATGAAAAAAATTTATATAAAACATTTAAAAATTTAATTAGGCAACACCTAGTTTCTAATTGCTATAATTGTTAGTGTAATAAAAAAAATAAAATTGTTGATATATAAATTATTATTGTAATAAAAAATTAAAATTTTAATTTTGTCAATGTAAATAGTGACAAATTAGTTTCTAGTCACTATAATTTTCACAATTATGACAATTTCAATTGTCACAATAGCAAATGCATTATTGTGATGACATGTAGTCAACATTAATTTGTTATAATTAATTGTTACAAAATTTTTTTTATAACAAATTGTAAATTATGAAGTGATGGATAAATTTTGTTATCACAGTAATGGTCTCAAGTAGTGACTACTTTATATGTTGTCACTAATATATTATTGCCCTCCAAAAATCAAGTGGCGCTAATTTCTATATTTGATTAGTGACACATTTTTAATGACAAATTATTTTGTGTTACAAAAAATACTATTATAGTGACGATCTAATTGTGAAGAAACTTAAAAGCCGTTACAATTACTATTATAATAGTGACCTAACAACAATGCATCACAATTACTTATGACAATAGTGTCACACAAAAATTGTCACAATAAACCTAATATTTGTGACGAAATTGCTCATGGTCATAAAAAATTTGTCACTAAAACCCATAACTATTGTAGTCAAAGTGAAATGAAATATAATGATTTTTTTAAGAGAAAGAGGGAGATATATTTTTAGAAAAAATAAGATAATATTTTGAAGTAAAATTAACTTCGAAAATCTTGTCTAGATATTAGAAGAAATTTAAATGTTTATTTTTACCAAAAAATGCTATCATTATTTTAAAAATTATTATAAAATTTTAAACGAATGATTAATGTTCCTAAATTTCATGTAGATATTAGGGAATCAAGGAAATTTTTGTCATAAAAAATTTTTATTTTTAAATATTTCACCAGAGAGATAATGAAGAAAGACCTAAAAATGAAAGATTGGAAAAGAATGAAATGAAATTGATTATTGGCAACATGTGATTTTAATTTATTTAATTTTTTATTTGTAACATTTGTTTTATATCGCATCATTATGCATAGTGCTTGTTGAGAATACAATTAAAGTGATAAAATAAAAATTTGACAAAAGGGTTTTTATAATTAAAGTTAATATTTCTAAATAAAAAATAATTTTGGATACCCTGGAGGGATTCATAATAATAATTATTATAAAGGAATCTTGCACTTCATTTTAAGAATTATTATGAGAATCCTAAGTGAAGAAATATTCTTTGAAAATTTACCTAGATATTGAAAAATTTAGAAAATGTTTTGAAACTAAAGATTTTCATTTATTCATAAATAAAATGTTTGAAAGGAATTTTGAAAAAAATAAAAAATAAGGAAATTATTTTAAATATTAAAATTAAGATCACTTTTATATGTACAAAAAAAAAGATAACATGTGATCAGTTGGTACCATTTTTAAAATGGATGCTATAGGAGGTGCTAATCCTTCTCCATATGTAATTGAATTCCCGAACTCAAATTTGTTTTCCCAAATCAAACAAAAAGAATTAACTTTTAATAAATTTTAATTAATTTTAAAATTTTATTAGGAACACAAGTTTTTTCAAGTGGTCAATCATACCTAACAAAAAAATTGGTGGTAACTCCATCGATTTTGAAATTTTTAAAATTTGTCTAGTGGTTCCCAAAATTGTTATAACATTAAGGAAAATTTTAAAAAAATGCTTTTTAGAATTTTTATGTTTTAAAATAATATATTGAAAAGAAAATAGTGTTTAGTTTTAACTAACAATTAAAATATTTTCTACTATTGAAGCAAAAATTTTCATTAGAGGTGTAAATAAATGGAGTTTTTAATGGATCATTTGTGAATATGTTCGGTTTGTTTACTAAGTTCAACAAACAATCTTAAACAATATTTTTTTATTCATTTATTAAACAAACTGAATATGAATAAAGGTTTGTTTGGTTTATTTATATTCGTAAACAAACTTGTTTAAGGATCGTTTAAAACTCGTTCATTTAGAGTTTATTTATTATTTAATAATAATAATAATAATAATAACAAAATTATATTTTTATCTTTTATCTCAATCTTATTTTAAAGTTTGTTAATGTTTGTCTAGAGTTCGTTTATGTTTATTTAGAATCTATTTATTTAAATTTATTTAGTTTAGATTTATGTATTATTAATGAACATATTCATTTATATATAGTTTGTGCTGAGTTTCGATATGGGGGTATTTCTGAATAAATAGAAAACTAGAAGAGAGCAGTTAGATGTAAAGGTAGGGAGTGTTCCCTACATTTGCACTTTAACGTGTAAGTCAAAAATCATGATCAACAAGGTCGAAATGAGAGAAAAATAAGGGATTAAGATAAGATAGAACCTAGGATGATAATGCCTGAATGCCTATACTTATAGATGAGTGATAGTGGGCCAATGGGAGACAATAATAATGTAATCGAGCTTATATGACATTGAGTGTGTTAGGTCAGGTCGGCATAAATGTTCAAAATGTCCCTGGCAGATTAAGAAAGAAAACAACAATTATACCCTTTGGACTACTAACTACCCCCAACATTTTATTCCCCCACCAAACTATTCGAATATTATATTGTTAGGTATGCGTTTACTTCATTTTGTATAGGTTAGCTAGCTTAAAGGAGACCATATGAAATCTGATCTCTTATAGTTGAGGTTAGCACAATGGTCAGCATTAAAAGACAATTTGCCTTTTACTATGACCCAAGGTGATGTGGTGTAGGTTGACCTGGTGTGAATCTAATCTTACGCATGTGCTTTGGATTGAGTGCATGGCTAACTTGAAAGTCATCGAAGTGTCATTTATCCAAGATGATCCGAGATTAGGATGGGAGCTCGTTTGATTAGTGTGGGACTTAGATTTTTTTTTTGGAAGTTTGAATTTGAGTTTTTGTTTTAAATTCTGGTGATGAACTGGCTGTCGGTTCACTAGGTTGGTTTGGCTTAAGGAGCCATCTACTCTGACTAGGTCTAGCAATTGAAGTCATATTAAATAAAGAGAAAGGTAGTTTGGATGTTAAAATTTAAAGTGGGGAAGGCAAAAAGACATTCCAACAGTATTTTAACATGTGGCATAATCTAAGCCTTTGATCTGATCTAAGGCACAACTATCTAAAGGGTTATTTGGGCCTTTATTTTTTATCTTTTTGCTTTCTTGCTCTCTATTTGATCTAAATTTTCTAATCTCAAAAGTTTTCTTCTTTTTAACCTTATCGTTCTCTTTCTTTCATCCGTTCTCTCTATTTTTTTGGTACATTTTCTCTTCACATGTCTTCTAATTTTAGTTTTGAGGAGGTCGAGACTTTTAGGGTAAAGCCTAAATGAGGTTAGCTCTAGCAAGACAATGATGACTTAGTCTTACCAATTATTGGAGGTTGAGACTATTATAAGAGCACTTACTGGCTTAACCTTATGTTTAAATAAAGGCAGCGACAACACGATGATAATGCTTAAGCAAAAAAAGAGTGGTTTTTGAGCACGAAAGAGTTATGTGCTTAAATAAATTTTGATTTAGAGAATCCACCTCTTTTTTTATCTCTCAGGTCGGTTTGTCTTCTATGGTTTACCTTTCCTCATCTTTGGTTATTCTCCCTTCTGAAGTTTAATCTCATCAATTTTTTTTTATTTTGCTTTCTCACCCATAAATGCTCTCGTAGTCTCTTTTATTCCTTATCGATCAATTCTTGTTGACATCATTTTTTTCCCAAAAGTCTCATCATCTCTTTTCTTCCCTCGAGGTCATGGCACTGTCGACCATTATTTCACGTTGGAATTTTGCTCTTGCTCAGGAGTCTGAATCTTCTAGAGGTGAAGACTCTAATGATGAGAAGGTTTCGAGAATGAATAGGAAAAAAAAAGGTACCCTCATTAAAAAGGTGATGACAATGAATGAAGCTCTTTGAAATATGATGAGTTGGTTGAGGTTTTTATATATACTCTTCGTGACCTTGGTATGACCTTCAAAGACGTGATGAGGGAACTAAAATGCAGGATCAATCCCAAAGACTACCCTAATATATGTTCAACTCATTACGTTTGTGCTCTAATGATGAATTTTCATTTTCCCAATGAGGGCTATAGCATATTAGTGATGAATTTCTCAAATTTGATCACTCATAAACTAGAGTTTCATTGACTCTTGGTATATTGGGATTCATTCGTGGTCGGTCTGATGTTCTCGCTTTATTCTTTATTTTGTTTCAATTTTTAATTCTATAATTTAACTATCATTCAGCTCATTTCTAACTCTGTACAGTATATAATAGGTTTTATTATTCTTTATTAACACTTAAATATTATTCCTGATCTCTCTTTATTTAAGGAATTTTTTTTATTAAAAAACACCCTAGTGATAGGAGGTGATACTACATTATAGTTAACCTAATAAGAAACTATTCATAGATTACCCAAGCTCTATAAAAAATTGAAAGTTGTTCTTCATTTGCCTCTAAAAAGAAAAAAAGAAAAACAAAATAATGATTATGAGATCAAGGTTGAGGCCAAGGTCAAGGTTGAAGCCTATGAGGTAATAAATGTTCTTGACAATTTTGTAGACATACCTCTTGCTTTTTTTATATTGAACCTATCAGATTGGGATAAAATAATGAAGTATGCTCGTAAGAAGAGCTCGTCATTGATAAATATGAGTGGACCTCCTCTAAAATAATAAATGAGATGAAGTACTGAGAAAGGTGTGAGGCAAACTTATCAGATTTTTGTTTCATCTGATTTATTTTCTAGCTCTTAGCTTGGTTTTGCAAAGATGCCTTCCAACAAAAACTTTAACTTTTCCCTTTTTCAACATGAACCCAGGCCTAGAAGGGCTAAAGTAGGAAAATTCAGCTCGGAGCCCCTTCTTGAGGGGGATAAAGTCATCAACCCCATAGTGAGTAAGCTATCGAGCTCCTTAGCTCAGCATTTTCTCACCACCAAGAAACACAAGACCATTGCACATTGAGAGCTTTCCTTGGTAACTCTCCCTTTTGCAAAGAGGCCGATATCAAGGCCTATTTTTTTACCCTAAAAAATTCAGAGTCTAAGGTGTTAAGGCCTAGCTCGAAAAAGGTTTGTATAAGTTTGGAGTACATACCAACTAATAACCCCATTGAGAACTCTAACGTGGCTAGGAGGTTTTGCAAGATCGTGATTTCTCTCAACTGTAAGTATTATTTAACTTCAGCTCAACCTTTTCGTTATTTTGTTTTTTTATTTTGCTAAGTCTGAGTTCATCTTATGTAGTCTATCAAAAACTCTCTCTTGTATCGGTAAACACCACCAGCCAAGCCTTTCACCATGCCATAGCCCACCTGCTTAAGGTAAAAAAGAATATGACCATCATGAGTGAAGAACACCAAAAAAACTCAAACATTTTAGGCAACGTAAAGTCTAGCCTTAGCACGTCTCACAAAAAAGAGGCTGAGCAGAGAAAAAAGATCAACAAGCTAACAGCCAGGCTAGAGAGTGTCCATATTGAGAAACCTCAATAAAGTCCATGAGGGAACAAGTCGAGCTAAAACTTAATGATGCCTAGGATGAGATAGCTAAGTTTAGGTCTAAACTCAAGACTAAGAAAAAAGAGAAAAATGAGTTGAAAAAGAAAGATATTAAGAAGTTTAAAGTGTCTGACGAATTCCTTAAGCTCTAGGTGGAGTTCTCTAAGGAGAATGTGCTCAGTGCTTTTAAGCTGGTGAAAGATGAGGTGTAGTTCAAATTTGCTAACCTCAACCTTAATCTTTTTGATATTGACCTAAACAGTATCAAATCAAAGCCTCTTTTAAATTAGTGCAACGAGGATAAAAGAGAAAAAGATAGAGATGATGAAGAAGATGCACTAGACATCAAGCTCGAAGCTACTCTAGGCACTAAGGCTGAAGAGGTGTAGCTGAAAAAGAACAAGTCGATATTGCTATTGTTGCTGCTGGGAATGCTAATGTTACTGCCACTTTCATTGATGTTTAATGCTTCCTTTCTTTTGTTAACTTTTATAAATTTTTGTTTAAGTGCGAGGTTAGGCTTTTGTTATGACCTTGAAGAAAAATCACTCTAAACAACTTCTGTCAATGATAATTCTTTTCATACTGTTTTGATTGTTAATGAGAAATTTATAATATTTTGTTTTAATAGTTTCAATTCAATTTTATTTAGTCTAAAATTTTCAAGTTTGAGCTCGGATAGCCATTTTTAAGATGACTTCACAACTTAAGTGTTAGGTCAGATTCCATTAGGTCGGTTTATTCCTAAGTCTAAGGATTAAGACAAACATTATCATGTTTTAACTTTAAGTGTCAAGTCAAATACACCAAGTTAGAAACATTTTTTTGAATTGGGTAATGAATATGATTATCATAACGTATAGATCCGTAGACCTACCACTAGACATAAACTTAAGAGTCGTCACCATTTTTTTTTGTTTAGCTGTGATTCGTCACCTAACTGAATCTATCCCATTTTAAAGATAAGTCCCAAACTTGATTCGAGTACCTTAAAAGGTAGATTCTAGTCTACGAAATCAAATTTTAGGTTTGAAAGTACGATTACGCATGAGAAATGTTATAACACCCTTACCGCGCCTATCTAAAAGATGGTACTAGTTTGATTTCAAATAATCCAAACCTTAACCATACTTATGATTTACCAAAATATTTAATGTTAAAAATTGATCTTAAAATTACTCCAATAGTTTAGTAGCAATTTAAGATAATTCTCTCACCTTAAAAGTATTCATGAAGACTAATATCCCATTTTGAAGAGGCTTCGTCGTTGGATTCATTAATATACTTTTATTCAAGAAAATAATTAGTAAAATCTTTCCAATAGTTTGGTAAGATTTACTTTGATGCAGAACTCCTAATAATTTGGTGAGATTTCCTTATAAATTTATTTTTTAAAAAATGTATTAAACCTTTCAATTGTTTGGTAAGATTTAATTTAAGATGCAAATCCTCCAATAGTTTAGTAGGATAAAAACAAACTATTTTATTAATAATAATTTTTTATAAAATTGATTTAAGAAATTCTCCAATAGTTTGATAGAATTCATAAAACTATAAATTTATAAAAAATCCTCCAATAGTTTGGTAGGATTCACGAATTTATTTTAGAAACATCATTTTTTTGAAGTAATAAAAATAAAGTTCATAAAGGTATCTAAATAAAGTGTTAAATGAAAAAAAATCGTGAATAAAATAATAATTAAAGATAAAATAATAATAAGTAAAATCTAAAAAAATCTAAAATAAAATGAAAAAAAATAGATAAAATAAAATAAAAATAAAATCAAAACATAAAATAGAAGGAAAAAGGAAAAGAAATTACTTGTGATCAAGTCAGGTCACTTAACAGTCAAAGCACATATCCTATTTGAGTTTACCTAGGTTAAACCTGTTGCCAAAATAACATCATCCCAGGTTAGTATAAAAAAAATTATTTTCCTCAAAATTAGTCTTTCCCTCATTCTCTCTAAAATCCTTTTCTCTATTTGTCTCTCTAAGCTCCCTAAATCTAATCTCTGAAAACTGGGTTTTGTCATTGGTTTCTGAGAAACTTGTCAAAATCTAGCAGGAAACTTCAAGTCTAGATGAAAACTTCAACTAGCAAATTCAAATCTTCAACCCAAACTTAGATTTTTTTCTAGAAATCTAATTTTTTCAAATAAACTAGCAATAAAATAAACCAATCCTTTCAAAGTACAACCCATAAACAAATTCTTCAAACAAAACCTGGATTTTATGAAAGCAATATCCTAGAACAGAAAACTTTTACTTAAAAAAAAAAAAAACTAAAACCTTTGCCTAGAAATTTCCCAAGAACTAAATGAAAACACAACCCCAAATTAAGAAACAAAACCCAGAATCCCAAATTGATTCATAAAAAAAACTTAAATGTAAAAAACCTCTTAATCCTCTCTTCATTTCTTCTTGCCCTTTCCATTGATTTTTTGGTGCCTTTAATAGGCCTTTTTCATCAAAATTTTAGGACCTTTATTGAATAGATCGAATCTACCAGATTTGATTAAAATTTTATTAATCAAGAAAAATCAATCCTATCAAATTTAATCCTATTTACTGCGTGATTTAATTTAGGGCTTTGATTATAATCAACATATAATCTTGTTTCTAAATTCCAGCTTCCTACAAGCATGATTTCAAGATTGACCAAAAAAATTTGATTTGATTTGATTTGATTTCCTTTTTTTTTTTGAGGTTTTTATAAAATAAAAAAACAAAAAACACAAAAAAAATTACAAGGCCATAATCCACATTAAAGTAACCCAAACAAAATAAAGCCCTTAGTTAGGCTTAAAATCTAAATTACCTGTCAAAGTAGGCTACCTAAAATCCAAAAGGCCTAATAGATGTTTTAAAGGCCCGACAATCCTAACAATCAAAAATTTCATGTAAGCCAAGCGAAAAGGGGCGACTACAATGATCATAATTTTATTGACTTTTGGATTATAGGTATGAGCTCCGTTTAATCCGAGCTATTGATAATATACTTTCAAATTGTTCAGGTTCTATGTCTTCGATAAACAATTGTTATTTATATCATGTAATCTGTAAGTCACATAATGGACAACCTCTTTAACTGTATATGGTTCTTCTCAGGTCAAAGCTAGCTTGCCACCATGGTCATCAACTCTTTAGGCTTCAACCTTCATAAATTCCAAGTCATATTTCTTAATATTTTTACATCAAACCATTTTGTTGTAATAGTTGGATACCCTTTATTGGTAAGCTACTATTCGTGTTAGGGTCGCATCTCTCTGTTCTTCAACTAGATATGGATTAGCTCTTAGGGCCTTTTCATTTCTTTCCTCTGACTTTAACTCAATTCTTAAGCTCGAAAGACTAATCTCGATGAGCACAATGACTTTTATTCCAAATGCTAGGTGGAAGGAAGTTTCTTTTATGGGAATCTTGGTGGTCGTTATCAAGGCCCATAGTATGTTGGGGAGTTCATCGGCCCACTTTCCCTTTGTCTCATCTAATTTCTTTTTCAGGGCCTTCAATATTATCTTATTCATGACCTTAGCTTGTCCGTTGGACTGAAGGTGGATGACTGACGTAAATCTTAGGTCAATGTGGACACTTGAACATCATTATTTGAAGCTCAAAATTTTCAATTGTTTGCTTATCCATGACTATGGACTAATGTAGGCCAAACCTGTAGACTATGTTCTCTGACACAAAATTTTTAACCCAGGCCTCCATTGTAGTAGCTAGGGCCTTAACTTCAAGCCATTTTTTGAAATAGTCTATTGCTGCCAGAACAAATCTCTTCTAGCCTGTAGCTAGGGTAAATGGTCTGATAAGATCCATTCCCTACTGCATGAAGGGCTAAGGGTTGATAATGGGGATAAGCTCAATTGATGAAAGATGTTGCACGTGGGCTAGCCTCTGGCACTAGTCACATCTTTTCACTAGGTCAATCTCATCCCTTTTGGTGGTAGGCCAGTTGTAGGCCTACATAAGCACTTTGTAGGTAAGCTACCTAGGTTTGAGGTGGTTCTTACATATTTCTTCATGGATTTTTGTTATGAGGTAATTTGCTTTTTTGTCATCTACAAATTTCAAATAAGGATAGGTTGAAAGATTTTCTATACAATTTTTCTTATACATCTATTTTCACTAAATTAAGCCCTCAATTAGACAAAAACATTTATCCATTTTTCCTCTAATAAGGGCTCAATTAATGAAAATAGATATTTGAAAGTTTAATTGATTGCAAAAAAATAATAAAGGTTTATATGATTATTGAATTTTAATTTAGGGGCTTTTGACCTTTCTGCCTTAAATTTTTTTATGTAGAAGCCACTTGATATTAATAATATATCATGTTTTTTTTGTTTTTTATTTTTTATTTACTTAATAAATAATTTTTAGATTTTAATTTATTTGTAATACCCACTTGATATCAAGGCTATGCCACATGTCAAGCCCTTTTTTTTCATTTTTTAAATTTATTTTTCTATTTTATATTTAATAAATGTTTTTAAATATTTTTTCATTATTTTTTAAATTTAATAGTTGTTTAAAATGATATTAAAAAAAATGTCAGCGTCACATTCCAATTTGATTTTTTCGGTTTTTTTTTTATTTTTTAAAATCAATTATATAAATTTTTTAAGAAAAACTCATCATTATTAATTTCACATGGCAATTCAACTTTTTTTTCTTTTTTGCTTTTAATCTTTTCTTATTTCCTTTCTTTTTAATTAAATCATTTTTTTAGAAAAAGGTTATGTTTTATTTCCTTTTTTGTCTCACTTTTTTTAATTTTTTAATTAGATAAATTTTGCACAAAAAAAACTAATAAATAAACTTTTAAAGAAAAAATTGTCAATGGAGATATGTATGGCAAAACAACTCAGTATTTGATAGGTTTTGGTTCGTCTAGATTCAATAAGTACGTGTTTTTAAATTTTGGATCGAATCAAGTTTTCTCCCAAAAATCAAAGTCAAGTCAAATACGAGTTTAAATTGTTTGGTCTTGTCTAGATATATATATATATATATATATAAATATATGTTTTATTATTCATTTAATATTTTATTTATATATTATATTAATAAAATTGTTATTTAATATCTTAATTTAATAAATTTATGTGCAATCTCCATTTGGCTTCATTTTATTTTCTTTTATATTTGCCATTTTCTTTGTTTTTTTAAAAAATTTGACTTTTTAAAATTATATAAATTTTGTAAAAAATTCAATGAATGTAAAGATGATAAAACTACTTATATCTCATAGTTTTTATTTTGTCAGATCTAATATATGTGGGTTTTTAAAAATTCAGGATCAAATCAAAAGTTTTTTCTTTTATAAGTAATCAGTACCTGATGTGTTTTGATCTATTTTGATTTGATAGGAAGCAATCTTTTAAAATCGAGATTGAGTTAGGATGGGTCGAGTTTTTTTTATAAGGTAAGAGATTGGGGCAGAAATGTATTTAAAGTGCTTTATCCTATCTAATTTTGGAGTATATATAAAAGTATATATTTTATAATTACTTTAATTATATATTTATATATTATATATATTATATTCGTAAAATTATTTTTATTACTTTAATTTTAGAAGTTACTTTAATATATATTATTTGTTACTTTAATTTAATATTTTAAATTAATATTTATAATTTATGTTTTATTTTCCTTTTTTTTTTTTTTTTTGCTTTTAACAATCTTTTTGTTTTAAATTTTTTTTATTAGATGTATTTTGTGAAATAAAAGGTCAATTTAAGTATTCAATAGTTATCCTTGATTTCTTTTTTTTTTTTTTACTTTTCTCTTTTTTTTTTTTACAAAAAAAAAAAAATCAACCGCGCAGGTATTCACTTGTTGACAAAAATAAATGGTAACAAATTTAATTTAAGTATTCAATAGTTATCCTTGATTTTTTTTTTTTTACTTTTTTCTCTTTTTTTACAAAAAAAAAAAAAATCAATCGCCCAAGTATTCACTTGCTGACTATAATAAATGGTAACAAATTTAAGTGCATAAGGGTATTTTTTTTTTTTTTTTGGTCATTCAAGGGGAACAGAACCCTACATTAAGGGAGAGTGGAGAAGGCTGGGGTCTTCATGTCTTCTTTAAAACTATCTTCACCACTAAGTCAAGCAGTTGAAGACATGCATAAAGGCATTATGAATTTTAGGGAAGAGTTCAACTGGCAAGATATTTGGTCTATCATAGGCTTTTGTCTTTTTCCTTGAAGAAAAATTATTGGTTAGATTACATAATAGTAGAAAGTAACAATCCTCTTTTATCTGCCAAATTGATTTAGATACAAAGAAACCACCAATTGTGGAAGAAACTACATGTTTGCCTATTTTCAAGTGAATCGTCTTCCTCCATCTCCCATTTATTGGCTTTAGAAAGAAAGATGTAGAAATGACAAGGTCAGGATCCAAGCAATGATATTGGTTGAAGAAATAATTGATTAATTAATGGATCATTATCAAGACAACTCCGTAAATGCTTATATCCCTTTCGCGGTTGTCTGATTATAGCTTCACATAATGGTGGGGGATGGAAAGGAAAACCATTAAAACCAACATCAGTATTGATGTTGGTACTGATGTTGGTGATGATCAGGTAAAGTGCTGGTTTTCAGGAAGCAAAAAGTGGTCACAGCAAGAAACCCACTTAAGCTTTTTTCTTTCTTGTTTTTTAGAAAGGGATTCAAATCCTGTTCTTTTGAGTAGGATATAATGTTTCAATTGTTACAACCAATATCTGAAAATCAAGAAATATATAAATATTGGAATTTTGAAAAAAAGTTTTATGACGTGTAATAATGTCATTTTTTTAAAAATTTTATTCACTCCCATCATATTAATTTACTTAAGAAAAATTATATTTGATAAATTTTAAAGATACAATAAAATTCAATGATTAATTATATTTTGTACTAATGAAATTAATCCAGCTAATAATAACCAGCGAATTACAAAGTCACCACACTCTTATAAAAATTTTATGAAGCAAAACATTATAACAGAAATTTGAAATTTATTTGAAGAAGAGGGAATAGCCAGAAAGATTGTTTTTTATCTATATATATTTTTAGGAAAAAATAAAGGAGTTTAAAAATAACTGTTTGACTATGAACAATCATAAACCGTCTGTTTTTTAACAGACTTGTCTTGTCTGTTTTTTAGCATGCTTATCTTATGTGTTTTGAAAAGAGTTATTTTCTAAGCACTTAATTAACTTTTATTTAATTAAAAATAATTTTTTTTAAAAAATAATTTATTTGCTGCACATATCAAATATAATTAATTCAATACCAAATAAGCTTAAAGGTCCAAATCCATGGTGCAACCTCGCATTTTATCCATTTTGGTCCAATTACATTGAACTTTCACTCCCTGTAATTTAGAGGGCTTTGTTATCTTTTACTTTTCCCATATGCGATTACTTTCCGACTTTATTTTGAAAATCTCCAACACCAATCACTATGTCAAATGTTGCATGCAACCTTAGATAAAATTTATATAAAATTTCGTAACTAAAATTCATAAAATTCTTTATTAGAAATGAATAAATAAAAATTTTAATAAAAAATCTAAATCGATAGATTAATATAATTTAATGTGAAGATCAATAATAAAAAAATTATTAAAAAAATTATTTATAATTTAAATTTGATCAATATTTATTTAATGATAATTTTTATTAATATTTTTATTAAAATATTTATTTTATAAATATGACAAAAATTTTTAAATTTTTAAGAAATTTTGTATACTTTTTGGATGCTCAAGTGGAATTTGGAGCATTCAAAAAACTTGGAGATCCAACTACAAGAAGACAAGTAGTCTAATGCAAGATTGCTTTGTTATTTTTCGCTTCTATTTTCTGTTTGTGATTTGACATAGGCTGCTGGAAAAATCTTGATTAAAATCGCTGTCTTTTCTTTGATTCTTGTTCTTTCGTTTTTCGGGAGATGATTCTAAATAAATAGGTACGAAAACTATAATTGTAAACCACGATCGAATTTAGGGAAGCATTGGTTTATACATTCCTTTTAGTATCTACTCTAGGGATAATGATCTATACGATGAAAATTTTCAATCGGTTTTAATTTTTTATTTTTATTTTAATTTACTCATTTCTAATAAGTAACTTTACTTATAAACTTTTATGCAAATCTTTTATCCCTAATTAAGCTTTCTTGGTTCAGTGTTGTGATGATTTGGCCCAACTTTCGTGTGCCAACGCCGCCCTGATTTTTGTCAGCCAAGGTAATGCAAAGACGAAGCATATGGATAACTGTTGCAAACTTACAATGTTATTTGAAAATGGAGATTGGAGTGTATATATGTTTGAATATATATATATATATATATATATAATTTAACGTGTAAACTGAGAAGGCAAGAACAACCTTTGCCTTTTGCTTCTGATGCGACAATTTGATCCTGTTGATGATGAAGCAATCCTGCTTAAAACCACATCCAGGGACTGCTTTAGAGTGCTTGGTGAAACACTCTGATCTTCATCACTGTTTTCATTGCAAAGGATCAAGTTGCTTTTCATTCTTCCACCTACACTTGAAATATCAGCTTTAACTGTGCTTAGCCTTAGGCCTTTGAGGACTCGGAGGACCTCCGCGAACACTCCTGGCCGATCATCACAACAAACAGAAGCCCTGATGAAGATCTTGTCCTTGCTTTGATTGGTATTGGTGGGGCTTATGTCTTCAGGAAGATCACAATCTACAGTTACTTCATCAATTTCTGTCGGTATATTGAAAGCTTTGCTGATTTCTGTTGCTTTTCGCTTTAAATCCTTTACATGCTCTATTGCACTTCCCAATAGAGCTGCCTTGTCCATCTGTACAAAAAAGAATTGATCTTTTCAAATCTTGAAAGCCAGCCATATTTGCTTGTAAATCTCAATGGTTTATTTGTTTTTAACAGCTCTAAATATCAGTTCAGATAATTGTTTTTATGGCTTTATTATCGCAGAGGGTAAAGGCATCGCGTGGTACAGTTTTGATGAAATCAAACTAACAGAGACGTGTATGTGCCTGAAGCGAGTACCTTGTCAGACATGGGAATCAGTTTCCTGAGAGCTGCAAGCTGTGCATTAATTCTGTCCCTACGCCGTTTCTCAGCTTGTCTATGGCTCTTGGAAACAGTAGTAGCTCTATCCTCTGCAACTACTTCAGTCGGTATTGCCCACAAAGGGAAATCATGGCATTTAACTGAACTAGAGGCAGAAAAATGAGGCTCTATCGGCCATGGGACTATGAAAGAAGACTCGTTGCTTGGTGCAGCACTGAAATCAGCCCAATTTTCAGCGTCAGGCCAGCTAGAATGATAACTATTCTCCATAGCCAAAGTTAACAGTAAGAGTTCTAAAATCCAACAATCCGGAATCCACCTGCTTTTATCAGGCATCTAGAGCACTGTTCCTTGAGCTAATAATGTGTGATCTTCATATCCCGATAGTGATTGGTGTGATATCTTTTAACTTTTGATGGGTCAAATGAAAATTGTGTTTGGCCGTATTCGGCTGTCAACTCAACAAGGATTTATTTAGATAAACTTTTTCAAGCCAACTGAAGCTTTATAGATCATGAAGCAGGGAGAGGAAAAGGTCATTTTTTGTGATATGTTCCCAGAGAGAAGTAACGACTCTTGGCTCGTTTGTGTATTCGAATTCGATTTGGTATATAAGTGTTATATCGTCATTGAAGCATTTTTTGTGAATTAAAATTATAATGTAATATGTTGAAGTGGATAATTTTTATAAATTAATTTAAATCGTGATATTTGATATATTAATCGATTGTATGATGTTAATAATATGTCATGAGAATGATAAATTTTTATTAAAGTGTAAAAAATATGATAATCTTAAAACTCATAAAATATTTTTTATAAAATAAAATTATAAAATTCAATGAATCAATGTACGATAACTCATATGAACCAGAGCAGTCTAACAAAGCATTAACTGCGATGATTGTTAAAAATGGACAACAAAGAGAATTTCGCGGAAATAAACGTGGAGAACATGATTGTTGGGAGCGGCTGTTCACTGTACTAGCAGATATCTAGAAAGAACATCTTCTTTATCTGCAGTCTTCTTACAAGAATTATTGTGTCATTCACATGTCTGAAATTGTAAGAAGTTGGAGTGGTGGAACTTGGCCTGTTTTAGCTTTTGCTGCCTTATACTTATCTATGAACCGTTGTCTTTTTCTTTCTTCAAGAAGAAAGAAAAAGGTGTCATTGAACCCACAAATGAAATTAAATTAAATGCTCTATTCAGCTTTCTTACCTTGGGTTATATTTATGTTTATCCATCCACTCATTATGCATGATCTTGGCTCTCTTAGCTAGTTTTTTTTTTTTTTTTTTTTTTTTTTTTTTTCACCTTAATTTGTTAATGTAAAAGACCAAAGCCTAAGTGTGTTGGTTACTTGGTTTTGTAATACATCAAATTTAAAAATTGTGAAGATTCAGTATAAAATATACTCATGAAATATTTTTCACGGAACAAAATCATTACTCTTTGATTCTTGATCATTGCAATATTGGATTCTGATCCCGACGATAGATGAAGTGTTTTGGGATAAGGATTAAGGAGAGATGGAATGAGTTGTATAGAAAAATTACCTTTGTAATTATTAGGCTTTCTCATACATTATTTGCCAGAGTTTAATCTCCAATAAGGCCAAGTTTTGGTGGCTTTATTTGTCCTTTCCCACTCGATTCTCTATGCTTTAAACATATCCCTGCCGTCCTACACAAGCAAACAAGGTGACTTAAATTACCATCACTAGTTAGTCCCCACGTAGGACCTCAATCACACTCAAATTGCAACTCATCATTAAAGACTTTAGGAGATTGACACGACCTTTGATCAACCACTCATCTTTGCACACGATTATGTGGTGCCATTGATTTTTCTCCCCTTCTGTTTACCTGCCCCAAACCTCAAGTTTTATCGTCGGCAAGGGTAACAATAAAAATGTGCAAAATGTAGGTTTGTGTTCGGAAATATGTACTTAGCCGCTAAGGGTTTTATCAAGCAATTAAATCTGTCAAAGCAGTATTACCATTGAGTAAAGGCCATGTTCATGAATAAGATGCTTAATGGTGGTAAAAGCCACATTATAACAAGCTATAATCATATGTTTATCTTCATTCCAACAAGAAGGAAAATTACAGGCTAAGCTGATAAATTCGAAAAGACTAGCAAATTGCTCAAGCCAGAATTGGACGGGTACTCCCTTGTCTTCTGTCTGTAATCTCATGTAAAATGATTACGACGTTGTACAGAGCAGTATAGCAGATAAACTATATGCAATAAAGCAGCACAACGACAAAGGAAATATGAAAATAGGACATTAAAGATGTATTTAATACAAAATATTATGATAAGATAAGATAAGATAATATTATGAATATGATTATATTAAATAATATTATCTTATCTTATATTTGATGTGTATAAGAATTAAGATAATATAAGATAATTTATTTATTGATCAAAATTAAGATAATTTATTTATTTATCAAAATTATCTTTTCACAAAATTTATACAATTTAAATTATTGATGTAATTTTTAAACATATAATAGGGACATGTAATTTCAATCCCATGAATTAAAAATAATTTTTTTTACTTTGAAAGGAATGAATCATCATATACCAAAAGAATGATTAATCATTTTTGCAATTTTATCATTTTCTTTAGATATAAATAAAACATAATAAGTATAATTATCATCTTATCTTATCTTATCCATTATTTTATGCACCAAATATAACCTAAAAAATGTGAATCAATCAATGGGGAGACAAATGGAGGGCCTTTGCAGCATAAACAAGGCAGTTTGATAGTAAGCAAAAACCAAATTTGACACGTTTTCTTAAAAACATGCTTCATTGGTTATAAACATAATGCCAATAGAAAGTTTTAGTTACAAAGAGGCTTTTAGGAAAAATGTTGACTTCAAAGCCAAACCTATATCCATAAACAAGCATATGCAGACACTTTAAATTTCATTTTGAAATCCAAAATGGGTGCACTAAATCGAACATCGTGACTCTAAATCCTACCAGAAGGCTAACAGACAGTAAAGTCACTTAATCTGGCTAGCTGGACATTGAATTGTTAGGAATAGTAACTCAAATCCCATAACATATTTATTTATGATTGGCTAGATATTGCTTGATGGGTAAGAACACTTATAGAAAAAAAATTCTAAGAGGAAAGGGATTCTTAATAGACAAATTTGTATGCTTATAAATAAGTGAAGTCGTTAAAGGGTTAGATATGAGAAAGAAATATAAGAGAGTTATAAGATTTTATGGGATGATCACTTTATAGGATTACAGGAGATTAACATTTTTATAGTGGTGTGCATGTTTATGAGTGGACTAGAGGAGCCTGAAATGGTTCACATAAGTATGATGTATGAATGCATATGGGTATATGTTTGTTTGTGTTGAAATGATGCAAATTGGTATGTGTTTGTTTGGGTTGAGGATACTTCATAGGATTAAAAAAGATTGAGAGGGTTTATGGGTATTCATTGATGTGTTTGATATGATTATATGTTTATTATTCTCTACAACTAGTGGATCTTTTTTTTATCTATGGATATAGGTCGGTTGAGTTAAACTACGTTAAGTTGTTATCTCTTATGTGATTGATTAATTATTTGATTTTGCTTCCATTGGTGTAATAGGATTTGAGCTTTTTAGCCTAACAAATGATATCAAAGCTGTGGTGATCTTTAACAGTGATATTAGAGCTGAAGGTTCAAGCCATAATTAGAGGTAAGTTTAGAAGAGCTCGATTCAAAGAAGAAGTTTGAGTTTATATTTTGAAGATTGATTTGCATGAAGCATAAAGACACAAGAGAAGATGATTGTGGGACTTTCATTATAGGTAAAGCTAAATATGTCTAGCATGAAGATAGATGATTGGATGAAATTTAAGTCAATGTGGAGATTGTTAAGAATAGTGACTCAAATCCCATAACAAATTTGTTTGGGATTGGCTATATATTGCTTGATGGACAAAAAGACTTGTAGAAAAAGAATTCTAAGAGAAAAGAAAATTCTTAATAGGTAAGTTTGACTTATTGAAGAAAAATTTTAAGAGGAAAGAGATTCTTAATATGTAAGTTTATATGCTTATAAATAGATGAAGTCTCTATAGGGTTAGTTATGAGAAAGACATATAAGAGAGTTGTAGGGTTTTATGAGTAGACACCTTAGAGGACTATAGGAGATTAACGTCCTTATAGTGGTGTGAATGTTTATGAGTGAACTAAACGATATTGAGATAGTCTACATAGGTATGATGCATGAATGTATATGAGTATGTGTTTGTTTGTGTTAAAAATGTACACATAGGTATGTGTTTCTTTGGGTTGAGAATACTACATAAGACTAGAAGAGATTAAAAGGGTCTATTGGTATTAATTATGAGTGATTATTTTATTATTTATTTATAATTCTCTATAACTAGTAAATTTTTTTTTCATCTTTGGACGTAGGTTGGTTGAGCTGAACTATATTAAATTATTATTTTTTATATGATTAATTAATTATTTGATTTTATTTTCGCTGGTCTGATGGGATTGGGGCTTTTTAGCCTAACATGAACAACTCTCCATAAACTTTCTAGGGGTTCGGTTCATTCATAATCACATAATAGAAATGCAATTGGAAGTAAAAAAAAAAATCTACTAAAAATTCTAGAACCAATAGGAAAAACCTGAAATTTGGGCAATTACAAAACTTAATTCGAGAAAAAAAAATAGAGGAGCTATTTACCCAATGCAGAACACTCTATGGAGACAGCATCTCAGCTTTAACAAGGCAGTTAATACCATCTTAATTGGCTATTTAGCAACAGTTAAGAAATTTCATTTTTGCAAAAGACACATAAATGTGCTAGCTTATCTATGTCAAAGAAGAATTACCAAGTTATGAACAAAAAATGAGAAAGTATAGTCAAAGAGAGATTTAGAAGTAGGCATTTATTGCTAAAAAAAATTGAGATTAGAAGTTGTAGGGATTACCTAGCCTTTATCATGTTAATCTAAATAGATGAACAAATTGAAAGAAAAAGAATTAAAAAAGTATACTAGGCTGAAAAGGTTGAGCATTGATAACAAACATCAAACATGTAATTCTTTATACATTCATGTATTGAGGTCTCATCAAAATGTAAAATCTTTGCCATGTAAAACTTGGGCATCTATAATACCTACAATCAAGATGCAATGTGATCTTCAATGATGTCTCAAAGAGTTAGTTGATCTAACAATGCAGACCCTGGTTACTGTCCACCTTAATACTTATTAAATGTATGGTCCCAACTTTTCATACCATGTAAGTTTTTGTGAACATTACTATGCTGATAAAAACAAATGAAGTCAAACACTTCATTACCCCTTGGAAACTGAAAAGTAAGGCCTTGTTTTGGCAATCCTCGCTTGCTATCATCAAACAAATTTATAAGTGCTTCTGGAAGGCGAGATTTTTTCTTTCCTTTGTCATTTTCTCTTATAGCATCCAATACTTTATTGCCTATCTCTAATTTAGATAGCATTCAATACTTTACTACCCATCTTTCTTTTGCTGTTAGTGGTACCTTTTTTATTGTAGATCGTAAGTTAAGAGATGATGATGCCACTTGCTTCAGATTGACAAAACCATTGAACCATTAATAGCCTCACAGGTTTGAGAGTGGGATTCTTTCACAACATTAATATGTGAATACAATGATGGAGGATTCATAATTGAAACTTGATCATTAGAATTGGTTTCTCAGCATCTCCAAAACCCTTAATACTATTGTTCATGGCTAGATGGTCACTGTGTGCAACTGAACATAATCCCCATCTTTTTTTGCTGTATACGTCCCCTAAAGCCATATATTGCAAGGGAAATATGATTGGGTTCACCTCGAGCGCCGAAGCTCTAACAAAAGTTCTCAAGACATGCTAATGTTTATCTTGCAACTTTAATCTAAGAAACATTTTCATAAATAGTCAAGAGGATAAAGTAACCAAAATATGTATAAACTATTTTATATTTAAAACATGAAGGAACAAAAAGAGAAAGATATACTGCTAATTAGGAATACTCAATACCAAGAGAGAAAAACTATATATATTTGAAAGATATGTTGACCGATGCATTTGCAGTTAATTGTTTCATTAATAGAAATGAAAAGCAATGATACTACTAGTAAACAAAACATTCAATCTCTCAAATCAAAATCTACATAGACTAAACTACTTTTTGAAGCATTAAATTCTCCTTTGCATGAAGAATGGTCCTGCTTTTCTATGAAAAAAAAAGTTTAAGTTTTGGCGCATTAACTTAATAACTTTCCATTCTATAACTATACCACTTCACTTGAAGCAGGGCAGGACCTCAGTGAAAAATATGCATATTATGACACTGCTCAGAGACAAAGGCAACAAGATTACTAGAAGACTGAAGATAAATAAGTTAAACATAGCAAAACACTAAAAGTGCATTTAGTTCGGGGGAATCCATAATTTTTTCCTAGAATTTTGATAGTAGGTATTTGATTCTCACGTTTGGTTCAGAGTAATTCGATTACAGGAAAAAATGCTAGATTCTCAAAATTTTTCAAAGTCTCAGAATTAGAAATCTATCACTCTTATAGTATTCTAGGATTCTGAGAAAGAAAGTTGCATTATTTTCAAATTTGACCAGAATAAAAAATGATGAAATAGCCGTTACCCTTTTAAAAAGTATGTTTGGAAGTGACTGAAACTCAGTTGTACATTTTTATGTAGAAAAAATATTTTTTATATTGCAATTAGGACGTTTAATATAAAAAAATGCTTTAAATAATTATTAGCTTCAATTAAGGTGTTTCCTTCATTAAAACAACTTAATTGATAATTTAAAATAATTTTTTTTTGTTTTCATATACAATGTTATGACGTGAATTATTTAAGTCGTTTGGGTTTAAAAAATGCTATAATTGATGATCATTTAAGGTGTTTCTATGCATAAATGCCTTAAATGATAATAAATTATGCTATTTGATGCTTAAAATACCTTAACTAATCACTGGCATCAATTAAGGCATTTTCTTCATTAAAACACCTTAATTGATAATTTAAAACAAATCTTTTTTGTTGTTCTCATAGACATTGTTATGACATTGATTATTTTTAGTCACAGTATAAACAAACGATTAAGGTGTTTGTATGTAAAAACACCTTAATTGGTTATTAATTTTTTTCTTTAGAAGACTGTGTTCTAACAATATGAATGTTTTTACTTCTAATGGAGATGTTGAATAGCCTATAATTTATTTATCAAATAATGTGTTTATATATATGGAATGCCTTATTTGATGTCTTCATCATGTTTCAATAACTAATACATTTCTGATTTATATTTCAACATATATTCACTCATAGCATTTACTTTTCTCTTTGAACCAAATTCACTTTTAAAATCCATCATTTAATCTTTGTCTTGTTAAGTTTATCTTTTTTTTTTTACATAAAATGGTGTGTGTACTTTCTGATTGATCTTTTATAATTGATGTTGCTTCCAATGTTTTTATTTATCATTTTTTTAGATGTCGTTTAGATCTAGATTTATATTTATGATATAAATGCCTTGTTTTATGGTTAATTTGTTTTAGCTCCTTCCAATCTTCCAATGTTTTGTTTCTAATTTATATTTTATTTGATGATGTTTGATAGATTCCATCTACCATATGCCAAGATTTACTTTCCATTTATGTTTTTAACTTTAATGATATTCTATCTTATAAACAATTATAGCTAATTTATCACTAAGAAGGAATATGCAATTGGTTACATTGCTTTTTATGCATTTGAAACAGATGAAGATTTTGTTACATATGTTATGTTATGTTGTTGTAACTTCATTACATATGTATGTTAAAAAATGACGTAGATTATCTTATGGTGGAATATCTTATGATAGGTTACATATTAGAGAGTTAAATTTAAACACAATGATCTTTAAGAGTGATAGACAATGTTTAGATAATACTAGAATTGGTAGGAAAGTTTTTGCAAAATTATGTTTTTTGCTTAAAACTAAAGGGGGTTATAGTCATCAAAACATATGTCAATACAAGAACTAGTAATTAGCTTTTTTCATATCATTGCCTATCATGCAAAAAATAGTGTTACGAAATGTCAAGTGGCCAGATCTGATGAGATGATTAGTAAACAATTCTATTATGTGTTGAATTATGTTTTAAGATTGCATACATTATTTTTTAAAAAACCTAAACTAATACTGAAAAATTCAACGGATGATAGATAAAAATGGTTCAAGGGTTGTTTGGGTGCCTTTGATCAGATATACATTAAAGTCAATATAGATGCAGTTGACAGGTTTAGATACAAGACTAGAAAAAATGAAATTGCTACTAATGTCTTTGGTAGTTGCACCCCAGATATGGAATTCATATATGTTTTATCGAGATGAAAAGATTCTACAATAGATGGCAGAGTGCTGAGGAATGCCATTACACGCAGGAATGGGTTAATGATCCCACAAGGTGTTATTTTTATTATGTTCATGTAATGTTAATCACAAAACAACTTTTTTTCATATTATTAATGTTGTTGAATAGATAATAAGTAATTACTATTTATGTGATGTCAGATGGGTAATTTAAAGGGAGAAGTCATTTTATTCAATTAAGACACAGTGTAAAATCATTTCTACTTGTTGCTTTCTTCATAATTTTATTAGGTCTGAGATAGTTTTGGACCCTATTGAAGGTGATGTTGCTAAAAGAAGTATTAACCAACCAGATGAATCTGAACATCAAGATTTAATTATGCATGTTAAGCCATCTGATTCTTGGACTCAGTTTAGGGATAATTTGGCTAATGAGATGTTCACCCATTTGCTGCAATCTTGGGGATAACAACATTATAGAAATGTTTTATATGTTATAATTTGTTTACCTAATGATTTTTATTGTATGTACCATATAGTTGAATGTAGAATTTGCTTTATATCAATGTTGAATATATGTTTACATTATATTTTTTTATTCTTGAGTGTCCAATGTGTATTACAGTTTAGACTACACGCTTCTTTGTTTTCTTTCCATGTTTGTTCATTTATTTCATTCCCTTAATTGTTTTTTATTTACTATATTGATATTGTTTCATAATGTCCAACCGTGTGATTAGGAATTGAACATGTCTTCATCACATGCCAATTTGCAATTCGTTCGAGGCCAATTCAGAAGAAGAGTGGATAGTTCAAGCATTGGTAACCATTCATGGACTCGATATGAGGATTCTTATCTAGTTCAATGCTTACATTCTTTGGTTGAAGATCTTAGATGGAGAATGGATAATAGGACATTCCGCATCGAATATCTAGGTTATATTGAATGAATGCTAGAGCAACTCATTCTTACTTCACAACTTAAAGCCACTCCCTATATCGAATATAGGGTTAAGCTACTTAAAAGATAATATCATGCAATTTGTGATAAAAAAATTCCAATAAATTTGGGTGAAATGATCAAGAAAAATGTATCACAGCTGAAAAATAAATTTTTTATAAATGGGTTCGAGTAAGTCTTTTAAGATTATATAATGCCTTATCTAACTTTTTTTATGTTTTTTTTTTCTATGGGTTTTATTTGATTTATATTTGCTTAAACCTTTTTCAGTTACACCTACATGCTAAAGGTTTAAAGAACAAATCTTTCTCATTTTTTAATGATTTTAAAGTGATTTTTTGATAGAGTAGTTGATCAAAGAGTTAAAATAGTAGTGATGTGATTGAATCATTGAATGCTAATAAGGATGCTTACTTTTTCTAGAGTTTGATATCCATGCCAAAGAAAATGTGAAGAGAGGAGACGATGAAGAAGAAATTGGTTCTGTTGCTTTGAGCAATGCTAGGATGACGTTATCAGGCAAAAAGCATTCTAAGAGCAAAGATGGACCAATATTTGAATTAGTTGATCAAATTGGCAAAATCAATGCTTTCATATGATATGGCTGTGAATGTGATGAAGGGTATTTCAACTTACTTTTATATGAAAGTTGAGAACACGGATAGAAGAAAGTCATTTTTCAATGAAATAATATAACTCGACGAATTCACGCCTAATGAAATAATTACTGCTGGTGAGTATATGTTGAAAGAAATCACAAAGTTAAGTTTTTTTATACTCTATTGGCTGTATTTAGAAGTAATTACATTAGAAAATAGTTAAATAAATATAATGCATATTGCCCTTTGTTTGACTTTTCTTCTCTTAGACACATGTAGACTACATTACATTTTCTATACAGATTCATATAGTAATTCTATAAACCTATTTATTTAATTAAGGCAGGAAAGGGAAGGTAGTAAATATGAAAATTATGTGGCAAGTTATATATGGGTTTATTTATAATGGATCATCGTACTTATGTGAATCAAATATATATTTGTGATACAATGAATTTCATATTTGTTTTTAGAAAATAAACATCGTAATACTTCAATATGACCCTACAATTTGGATTTATAACTGATAACATTGGCATATAAAAACATGAACATTTGGTGGTCAACGATGTATGTGTCTTTATATAATGCGAATGATATAAAACAAATTTATATAATTAAAATAAACCAATAAAAAATAACAAATATCAAATTATATTGCCTTTACAAAAAGATTAAATCAATGTAATGCGTATATTTATAACCAATCAACATTCTCCAACATCAAGGTTTAGCAAATGATAATAGATAATCATACCATTTTTTAGAACTTCATTAAGTTTATCTTCATGAAGCTTCCTTTATTCTCTCACTATAAATAAAAAATCAGAAGTCAATGTTATTAAACATGCACAAACTTTAGATTTTCTTATTGAAAGATATTACTATTATATGGAATTAATACTAACCTTGAATAGTGTGCTCATAAAATCATATAAGACTATCTCCCTCATAAAATGAAAGACATAATATCCACATTCAATAACTCTTGGTTGATGAGGTACTTGAAAAATAAAATTGAATGGGTTAGTAAACATTTATCTAAACAAACTTAGCATAAAAGAATATATTTCACACTTGCCGATAATGACACCCAATTTATCTTTCTACTCTTATCAACTGTAGCCATTTCCCTAAATTGAACAGAAAATAATAATAAAAAATAATTATAAAGAAACATAATATAATTTAATTATCACTTATTAATAACATGTAATATCTCTTTATTAAATTATTAATATCAGTTTTAGGCATCGCTGTTGTTTGAGCACAGTTAAATAATTATGGCATCCAGGAATTGGTATTAATTACAATAAGATGCCAATGACGCTTGCAAAATAATAGGCATGATATACAAATATTAGGCATGGTATTAGATGTCATAAATGATATAATTTTAGTAGTATGAATAGAACTTACGCAACATTATTAGGCACAAAAAAATAATCAATCCCATTTTTGCATGCATTGACCCACATAACGATTATGAATAGTGATAGTGCCACCCTCCTAACTAATCACATTTGGGTCAATGAATTTGAATCTATGTCATTTGTCTCACCTTGATCTCTTTGTATAGGAGGTTACAATATCAATCAATAATACCAGTTAGTAATACATCATAATATAGAATAATTGATATTAACTCTGAATATTTAAATTAATTGATAAGCTAACCTCATATAGGCAACAATATCAGAAGGTGATATATCATCCAAGGTACAAAATGCTTCAATTTTTGGCCCTTCAATGTAAGAAATAGATGGATGATCAAATAACCCATATTCGGACTCAACGGTAATGACATTTCCTCCAGATAAATGATCAAGTGCATAATTAGATAATGCATTAATGGTAGCTTATGCAGGGCTCATCATCTGAGTCCCAACATCCTGATTTGTGATATAATGAAATGTAAGTATTAAAACCAAATCAAAAAATATAAAATACAAATAAATATAGAATGAATAAACAAAATGAAAATAATGATTATTACCAAAGTTTGGGTTTTTTGCCAAACTTGATTGCGAAAGCATTTCCATGCTAGATGTCGATAACATGCTACCCTCCAAGCATGCCATCACTGTTGATCATTCAGGCATTATTCTTGTTCATCAAGTATTTATTGTTATTGCTAAATGATTGCTTCATATTTTGCAATTTTCATTGGAGGGAGTTTGGGTTGATTACTGAAGAACTTTGATGGCAACATAAATCTACCAATCCCCCAAACTTGACTATGTCTTTTTTTAGATCCTAAAAGTAAAGATAAAGGATCTTCTCCATAATCGGTTGGCAGTTCACTGGATTCAAATTTTGTAGCAAATTCATCTTGAAACAAAAAAAGTTGTTAGGTAACAAAAAAGTTATACAATATATAGTCATGCATACAAGCACAAACCTATCATACGTGATAAATTGATCAATTATACTTATAATTTTTGTAGCAATATCTTTAGTTGCTTCATCTATGAATGTTCCATTCTTTTGCATATGTCTTTTTTTCCACACAACTCATCTAGAAACTTCAGTTCTAAAGCTAGATGATTCTCGAAACATTAATGCCATATAAGAATCAAAATCTATGTTCACATGTTTCTCAATATTCATTTATGAGTATAAAACAAGCATGTGAATACTTACAAGATCATGTTTGACATTTGCATAACCTTTTTAAATGTTCGATGGTGATATACTTGTTTAACCTGAATATTTTTTTATTGTTTTTTGATTTTTTAAAAAATAAGAAATAAGATAAATCACCTATTAAGATATCGAATATATTATACAAAATATTAGAAACAATTAACAAATTAGGTATGCGTACCTAAAATTCATTTTATAGACGATCTCGAACAAACCGCATCCATTTTTCATAAATGATAACATCTGCATATGATGATGGAATATGAGCTAACAAATCAAAATTATGAATAAATGGTAAAATATATTAAGTTGTCAATCTGCTCTTAAAGTCATCGAATGCTTTTTTAGTTACTTGCAACACAAGCTTTTTATACTCATTTGAGACTTCAAACCGTTCTTAATAAATTTAAAACAATTAGTATGAACACATTAATTGAATTCAATTTCCAAGTGAACAATATTTGATATTGTTCAATAAATATTTCACAATCAACTCCTATATACTATCCTTTTTATCATCAGAAACCATCCACCAATTATAGTATGTAATAGAAATACTATATCGAATGACCACTCCAATGTCACTAGCTAACTTGGAAGCTCCATACAACATAGGATGCTCACTTTAATTGAACTCAACATGAATTTTTGTCCTAATCGCTTTAATTTGTTTACTACGTACCTTTAATTTTTTTTTCATTTTTGGTGTGTCTTCTTCATGTTTAGTAATAAAAGACATATGTTCTTCGAATTTCATAATACCTGTGATTTTGATTATAATTATATGAAATATACCAAACTATCTTTCTATATATCACACAATAAAAACAACCAATATCCACTATAGTTAATAAACCAATATACATAAAACATCCTAAAACCAATAATATTATATAGATACAAGCCATACTATGTTTCAACATATCATAAGAGTTCCATGCAAAACAAATAAGTATAAATATAACAACTATTTTCCACAAAACCATTCAGCAAACCATAATACTAAAACCAAACAATAAAGAAAAAACCATACATGCAATAAAGGAAGGTTGTGCAAAGTAGATGACAGTGGAATATGCATAAAAATACAAAAATATAAATATATATAGTAAGGAAAAACAAAAATGACATATATAGAAGAATATAAATAGTACAAAAAGGATAAAATATGCACATACTGGTAAAAAAGAGGTGCAACAACATTGAATGGTTGATGTTGGCGACAACAAGAAAGATAAAAAAACCAAAAGGCAAAGTAAATAGGTTGATGGGTTTAGGGAAATACATACATTGCAGCCTTTTATCATTCAATTGTATTAGCTTTTGATTTTTCAAGGTTCAAGAATGAGGAAGAAACTTTTTAAATGATCATTTAAAACGTTTATTTACAGAAACACCTTAAATAATTTATTAAACGTTTTTATAAAAGGATCATTTAAGGCATTTCTGTACCATTTTTTATATAGAAATACCTTAAATAATCCTTTTATTTTTTTTTTTGTAAAAGGATCATTTAAGATGTTTTCTGCACAAAAATGTTTTAAATAATCTTTTTATAAATAAATTAAAAGAATATTTTTCATTTTTTTCATGATATAAAATAATAAAAGGATCATTTAAGACATTTTTGTATAGAAAATGTCTTAAATGATCCTTTTATTTTATAATAAAAAGATCAATAGTGCAAAGTGACAAACATATTAATTGATATTTTTTCTAACAATTTTTCCTATCAATTTCTATTACTAAAAAAAAATGCCAAACGCCTTAATTGATGATATTTTATAAATAAAAATGCAATCAAATAAAATATTTCTTTTCTTTTACTATTAAAAACACCGTTCATCGTTTAGGTCTTTATTATTAATAAAATAAAATAATAGTTGCAATTATATATGTCACAGAGATTATGATAATTATATAAAAATTAATATACGTGAATTTTCCTCAAACAAACAAATGAATTTGAACACATGATGCCTTGAATATGAAAAAAATTCAAATATTGCATTTTCTCAAAAATCACATTTTTTTTTCAAAATTTAAAATTTTGCGAACAAAATATCCCTAGATCAATGCTATCACTTACTCGTCAAAATAATGCGTACAGTGTACTATAATCCAACAAAATACACATTACTTTTTGGGGCTTCATCTATAGAGTAACTTGTCAAAATAATGTGTACAGTATATTATAATCCAACAAAATTAAACAAGTTTTTAAAACTAAAATGAATTATACTAAAATCATTAATAATTGTGCAGATGCTTAATGTTTACAGTGTACTATAATCTAACAAAATTAAACAAGTGTTTAAAACTAAAATGAATTATACTAAAATCATTAGTAATTATGTAGGTGGTCCAAAAGTAATCTATTGCTTCAGCCATTTAAGTGTTTAAAAGGATAAAAATCTCAAAACAAGAGAACCCATATGCAAAAACTACTGTCAGAGACAATACAAGAATTTTTTTTAGCCTAAAAAGGCTTTTATTTATAAAAACAAAAGAAATATATATCCCACTGTAGACATCAAATTTATCCGATTTTTAGTCAAGTCTCGTTTTAAAGTTCATCGCGTGTATCGAATTTTCAAACCCAAGTCTAATTCTAATTCGACTGGACTCCAGGCCTAATTTTGATTCAATTGGGCTCCAGACTCGATTTTGACTTAATTGGGCTTTAGGCCTAATTTGATCCAATTAGGCCTAAAGCCTAATATGGTCTTGTAAGCCTAAAATATTTTTTTTATTTACATTTTATTTAACAAAAAATACAACAAAAAAATTAAAAAATTAAAAATTAAAATAATAATTAAAAAAATAAAAAACATAAGGCTGGTGTACGGCACCGCTGTCGCCCTTGTACAGTCCTCTGCCTAATCCCATCAGACCAATCACCCCTACTTAGTCCCATTAGGTCAGCCGCCCTCACTGGCCATCTAACCAGCCAACCTATAGTCACCCTCTAGCCACCACCTACTTCACTTTGCACCACTGCCCAGCCCTATAAAGCACTCAGCCTCCCCTTCTTTCATCTCTCTCAGACACACTTCCATTCCCATAAACACAAAACTCCCATGCCCATAAGCTTAAAACCATTCCTAGAAACCCAAATACGTCTTCATCCCCACCTATCAAAAAAAAAAAAAAACCAAAACAGACCCACAAAAACAAAAAAGCAAAACAAAACACAGTTATCCTCGTAGGGAGGAGCCTTAGCGCCAAAGCCACTTGCACCAAAGAAACTAAAGATCATCAGTTAATCCTTAATAAAAAAAAAAAAAGAACACAGAAAACTTTAAATCTCGATCTACGATGATCAGGGCTACCTCTCGCGAAAGGGCGATAGATCTAAGCTCAGGAGGTCGAAAAGAACTTTTCGATGAATTTTGAAATTTTCAATCACCGGTGACCACCACCAGCGGTGACCCAAACGGCTGCCGACGTGACAACAGGAACTGGACCCCACCCGGAGCCAAAGAGATTTTTTTGGTTTTGAAATTTTTTTTTCTGAAAAAAGAGATGAAATGGACAAAAAAAAACTGACTTTATATAGAAAAGCCTAAAAGCAAAATTACGTCGTTTTGAGTATATGAAGGATCTGCGTGTGCCCGTTACTTGACCCGAGATCCCCGTAAATCGACCCGCCAACCTGCCTCAACCAACCTTGAACCAATTCAACTGAACCGTGCGCTGAACCGCCACTAAACCAATTTAACTGAACCATTAACCGATCCAATTCAGGTAAAAAAAAATTTTTTTTTCAAATTTTTTATATTATTTTTATTTTTATATATTATTTATTTATATCATTTTAACTCTATTATTATTGTTCTTTATGCATGCTTTAATACTATTAGAATTTATTAGAATGATTATATGTTGTTTTATAATAATTAATAATAATAATTAAATGACAATAACAATAATAATAATGTTTTAAAAACTTTTAATTTCTTTTTTAATAATCCAATTATTAAATAAAAAACATAAAATATGCATAATAAATAAATAAAAACTTTTTTTTGCCTAGATGTTGGAAGGACTACAACTATGCTTTAAATAATAATAATTTCGTCTAGATGTTGAGAAATTATTATTAAAAAATAAATTAAATAGATTAATATTAACTATTTATAATAAAAAAATTTTATTTTTTTAAAATTCACGAAAATCAAACTTGTTTCGAAAGTTTACCTATATCTTGGAGATTTTTAGAGATGTTCGCGTTTTTTTTTTTTCAAAAATCAAAATTTCGAAATTGAAACCCTAAATCCTTCAAACCCTAAAACCAAATTCTAAAACTCTTAAACCCTAAACCTTTAAACCATAAAATTAAACCCTAAACCTCCAAACTCTAAAAACGAAACCCTAAACACTCTAAACCCTAATTAAACCCTAAACCCTCTCAACCCTAAAAACAAAACCTTAAATCCTCTGAACCTTAAAAACAAAACCTTAAACCCTCTAAACCCTAAAATCAAATCCCTAAAACATCCAATCCCTAAAATTGAAACCCTAAATTCAAAACCCAAAAATCCAAAATCCCAAACCTTAAATTCAAGCTCTTAAACACTAAACCCTAAAATCAAACCCTAAATCCTCTAAACCCTAAAACTAAAACCCCAAAATCGAAACCCAAAAATCCAAAATCTCAAACTCTAAAATCTAAATTTCTAAACCCCCTAAAATAAAAAATCCCAAACTCTAAAATCTAAAACCTAAAAATCCAAAGGTAAAGACCTAAATTTGATACACATTTTCGAATCTTCAAAATCTTGAGACCCTAACTTTTAAAACCTTGACTTAAGCTCTAACCAAAAGCATCTGAAAATCCTAAGGACACATGTAAAAATCTCACTTGAAGTAATTTATTCTCAAATGTCACCTAGATGATGGGGTATTTAGGAAATTTTATTTGATTAAGTTTTTTCACACGAATTCTTAATTCGCATTAATAATAGGATTATTAAATAAAAAGTACTAATAAAGATGAAATCTTAAATACAAACAATCGCACATAAGCTCTGTCTAGATATTGGATAGTCGGGGTGGTCTCATTATACTTAAGAACCCAACTTTAAAATTGCATTTCATCCTACATAACATTCATTGGCATACATACATTAGCGTGTTATCATTGATAATTGTCTGCATTCTTTTGCCTTTAATTTTTATTTACTACTTGATGATAAAATGTTCTATAATGAAAAAAAGACAATACATTTTATTTGTGATATTATAAAATAAAATAAAAATAATATTTCGAAAGAAATAATTCTTGGTACTCTACTTAGATGTTGGAGAGTTACCAATAATTATCTTCTATAAAGAGTTTTATTTCATTTTGAGGATTGTTGTGTTAAATCTTAAGCGAAAAGAGTTATTTTAAATTCTGCCTAGATGTTGAAAAATTTGAAAATAATTCTTTAACTTAAAGATTTTCTCAATATTCTTAAATAAAAAGCTTTAGCAAAATTTTATTTTTTCAAATGAAAGGAAATTAGTGTTAAATTTTAAATTGAAACTATTTTTATCCAACACGAGAAATAACGCATAATTAAATAGTACTAATTTATGAGCGTTGTGGGGGTACTAATCATTTTTCACACGTAACGACTCTCGGACTTAACTTTATTTTTATAAATCGAAATTTATTTTTTTGATAAACTTTAAATATGTTTTTATAGTTTTGTTAAAAATTTTTTTTTTTTTTTGTGATTAATCACTTCCTAACAAATATTAGTGACGATTCTTCTTTTATTTTTTTTATTATAAAACACTTTACATTTGACGATCTTAAAACTGTTACGACGCCCACTAAAAAATGTTTCACTTCCAAGAAACTGTGTAAAACATCTCTCTAAAATGCAGAAGGTAAAAAAGAAAAGTTGATTTCGTTAAGAGAAATAGCCATGCTCTGGTGGCAACCTTAGAGAGCGCTGTGTTTTTGTGGCGACGATAAAATAACGAAACGAAATCAAAAGAAATCAGCTGTTTGATTTTAGCACCACAGCCGTTTAATGAGCGTTAAGGACAAGCTCTGATTTTTTTTTTCTTTTTTAAAAAATAAATGTGTAAGAATATTGATTCATTTAATTAAGTACACGTTGAAAAAGGAAGTCTGTATCCTCGAAAAGTTGGAATTAAAATTTAAATTTTGAAAATTTTATAACATAATATTCAATTATTTTTAAAAATTAATTGATTATTTAATAAATTTTGAAATTGTAATGTACTATATAATTTTAATTAACTGAGAAATTTTTTAATAAAATAAAAATAAATAACAAACTATTATCTTATATACTATTTTTAAAAATTTTCAAATAAAATTAAAATATTTTCATAAATAATTTAACATTATATAAATCTTCCAGTTCGCAAATGATAACCTCCGTGGCATATAAAAATAATTATTTAGTAAAATTAGATATAGTGAAAGTAATTATTTATTAATTATATATATAATATAATTATATTGTAGCTGTAGTTGATAATTTGGTGTGCATTTTAATTTTTTCAAAATATTTATATTTTATTACAAGACTTCATTTATATTGATTTAATAATTTTATTTTCATAATTTTTAATAGTTTTTACTTTTTTATAATTATTTATTTTTTAAATTAATTTCATAAATTTAATTCATTCAAAAAATTAAAAACTAAATAAATAAAATAAAATTCAAAAAATGGCAAGATATCTCATTCACAATTGGATTTTGATCTAACTTAATGGATCCAAATCCTTTTTGAATTGGCGTTGGATCCAACCCATCATTTTTTTTTTTAGCTAATTTTTCTAAAATGTATTTCGCAAGCCAAATATATATTAGTGTGGCGTTCGTATTATGCTGCAGTGCTTATGGTTAACTATAAAAATAATCCTTATACTATATATTTTTTAATTAATTTAATATTTAAAAAACTAAAACGATCAATTTGATATTTGAATTTTTATTTCATCATTATTTTGGTATTTTGAATTGATACTATTAGTTCACTTATTGACGTAACGTAAACATTCAATAAGATGTTGTAAAAAATTATATAAAATTTAAAATATTTTAAAATTATAAAAAAAATAAAAAAAATTATGAAAACTTAAAAATTTAAAAATCTCTAAATTTTAATAAAGAACAAAAAATTTCAAAAAATTATTAAATTAAAAAAAGAGAAAATTTTAATAAAAATTAAATTTTCTTAAAATTTAAAAATTAAAAAATATAAAAAATTCCTAAAAAATAAAAAATAAAAAAATCTAAAACATTCTAAAAAATTATAAAAAATTTTTGAAAAATAAAATATTAAAAAATTAAAATTTCAATAAAAAATCCAAAAAATAAAAAAATCCAAAAATTTTCATAAAATATATAAAAATTAAAATTACAAGATTAAAAAAATGAAAAATTTTCATAATTTAAAAAATTTTAAAATTTTAGATTTTTTTATTTTAAATTTTAAAAAATTTTCTGAATTTTTTTTTTTAATTTGAAGAAAACTTTATTTTATTGAAATTTTCAATTTTTTTTTGTTTTTCAGATTTTTGTTGAATTTATGGAATTTTTTGTTACAATTTTTAGTTTTTTTGAATTTTTTTAAAGTTTTCATATATTTTTAAAATTTTTTAAATATTTAAGTTTTTAAATATTTTAATTTTTTAAAAAATATTCAATTTTGAAAAAAAAAAATTAAAATTTTTTTTAGAACTTTTGTAGATTTTTAAAAATATTTCTTTTAATGTTGACATAACAATTGATGTTATGACATTGAATAGACTTTTGATATGTATTAACGTCTTATTAGATATTCATACCATATCAATAAATTAAATCACAATGTTAATCTTAGATACTAAAGTGGATAACAAAATAAAAGTTATAGTGTCAAATTGACAATTTTATTTTTTTCGATATCAAATTGACAGAAAACATATAATATAAGGATTATTTTTATATTTAACCCTATTATTATTGTACAAATAAAAGTTAACATAATTAAGAAGTAATGTATTAATATATGTTGATACCAGTGTTTGTACATATTTTAATAAACAAAACACATATGCAAAACCACTTTCACAAATTGAAAATTTTCACTTTCTCATAATTAAAAATTTTAAAAAAAATTGAAAACAATTTAGAGGTGCAATATACGAAGTATAATTAAAAATTGAGCTTGGCTTCCAAAATTCAATCAATAAACATAAATCAGGTCCACTTATGCTGTTATACATGTACGGGACGATGACATTTGAAAAACAAAGAATGCAATGAAATGACAAAAAAGAAAATTAATATTAAATCAAAATCAAAATCAAAAATTAAAATTAAAATAATAATTGAATAAATAAAATCATACCATTCTTGGTTCCTTTGATCGTACACTTTGATCAACTTACGTTTTGGCTCTCCAAAGCCAAATCAATAAGTAGAAGTGCTTCCCTATCTTTCTTTTGCGCTTCTTCGTTTTTTACCATCCTTGTCTATCTTCATTTCTTTGATTTTCTAAGCTCTTACCGGCATAGTTTTTCTTTTTCTTTTTTTCTTAAGCTATTTACAGCAATGTTTTATAAATAATTATTCTATTAACCTTTTCATGAGTTGTCAAAAACGCCCAAAAAGCATGGCATTCTAACTTTGACAATTTGATTTTTTTGCATAAAGAGTTAAGTTGGATAGATGGTGATGACTCATTGTTAAGATCATTTAGTAATAGAATTTACAATAGTATATGATAAGCTATAAATGATTTTATAATGTGTTGCAAGACAAGGAAAAAATAAGGATGAATAGTGAAATGAGATTAATTGTAGGTAAATAACCATGGAGACTTCACTAAATATGATGCATAAGCTTGAACAAAAATCAAATGATGGATCATTTATCAATATAATATAACTACTGCCACAATACTCAAATGTTTAAAATTCACCTCAAATGCAAGCTTTTCCAACAGTAAACTTTCCATTACTGTTTGTCACAATTAAAGTAAAACAGCTATCCACACCTAATTGAAACTATTATAATCAAACCAAAAACCAAGCATCAATTTACTTTACAAAGAACTTTCCAAGTTCTCTACATTGTACGAATATACAACAATACCCGATTCAATACCATTAAAAGATCTTATCCCTCTCAATTCCTCAAATATTTCAAAAAAGATAAAGAACAGTATAAATAAAGTTGTTTTTTTTAGTTGAAATCAGCTTATTTATTGGGTCAAATTGTATATTAGATCCTTCTATTTTAGTTAAATGATAGAATTAATCTATTTATCTTAATATATTTAAATTAAATCTTTATACTTCAATTCATTGTTAAATTTAGTCAAATTATTAACGGTTTAAACTTTTTTCGTTAAAATTAATGACGTAATATTTTTGTTTACATGGTCGTTGGTTTTGTTAATGTATCAAGTCTATGTGATCAAAGATGATAACATAATAAAATTTTTGGACATGTCTACATTTTTTCACGCCAATTTTTCTCAAATTGTATGACTAATCTCTATACTTAGGTTAAATGATGAAATTTAATCTTTCTACCTTAAAGTGTATTTAAATTTAATTCCTATATATCAATTAATTATCGAATTTAAGATTTGACATAATATAATACATAAAAAAACATAAATTATTAATTCGATCATGATAATTTTTTTATATATAGATAAAATTTTTTGGATATTTAAATTATTAATTGGACTTAATTTGACAAATTGGGTTAATATCAAATTAGATTTTAAGTTCAATATAAATTAAATTATATATTTCTTGAGACTAAATTTTAAAAAATAAAAAAATGAAGCAAATAACTTGACACCTAATATATATTTGGCATCAAATAGGTCACACAAACAAATTTTAAAATGTTTAAAATATTTATTAAATATATAAGAAAAAAGAAAATAATAGAAAAAAAGTAAAAAAAAAAAAAAAACTCGTGACATAACCTTAGTATCAAGGACATCTCATACAAAAAATAAAATAAAATCTTTAACAAATAGTACAAAAATTTTCCAAAAGAAAAAAAAAGCAAAAGCAAAAGAAAGAAAGAAAGAAAAAAGATATCGGTATAAAATGGGTCCTACCTTTAAAAAAATAAATTAAAAATATTTATAAAAAAATTAAATATATATATTAAATAATAATTTTATTAATATAACATGTGTATGTAAATGATGATTTTTTTTTTTTTTGTAAAATTTATATTGTGGATGTTAAAAATAAAAATAAAAAGGATAAAAAAATCAAAATTGGGTGTGACACATTGGCACCTCTGAAATGTCCTTTTCTTTAAAAATTATCAAATGAAAAACAAATACGACAAAAAAATTCTAATCAATAATGTTAAATAGGTATAACATTTTAAAATGTAAAATATTTAAAATTTTATTAAACATTAAAAAGGAAAAAAAAGTGAATACAAAAAATTAAAAAATAAAAAAAGTAAATAACTTCACACATAACATACCATCAGTATCAACTTAATCAAACAAAAAAAATTTGAAGTCTTAACAAATATTTGTTAAATATATAAAAAAATAAAATAAAATAAAAAAAAACACATTGTCTACCTTTGGCATGTCAAAAAAATTGTAAGAAAAAAAAAGAAAATATGAAAAAAATAGCAAATGATTTAACATATGACATAACTTTAATAAAAAATAAGTGAGACAAAAAAATTAAAAATCTTAAAAAATATTTATTAAATATAAAAAATAATAAAATAAACATGTGGCACACCTTTAATATCAAGTGGATCTTCTAAAAAAATAAAATTAAAATTTAAGAAATATTTATAAATTTTAAAAGAAAAAAAAAGAAAAAAGCTTAAAATAAAACGGATTCTACGTTTTAAAAATTTAAATCATTGGAAAATATTTATTAAATATTAAAAAATTGAGAAAAATATTAAAAATCAACACAATAATAAATTATAATCTAAAAAATATTTATTAAATTTTTTAAAAAGAAAAAATGTAACAAAGGAAAATAAAAAAAGTAGTATAAAGCGAGTCCACCTTAAAAAATTTAAATCATTTAAAAATATACTTATTAAATATTTTTAAAAAATTAAAAAGAAAAACAGAGGAGCTAAAGGAACGTCGAAAAACACCACGGCCTTCATTTTTTTTTTTTTCTTTGTCTAACAATCCGTCCTTCTCTTTCCAAAAACCCTAGCATCTTTCCATTTCAATTTCATACTTTTTTTTTTTTTTGTAAATAAAACTTAAAATTTTAATTCAACTGACTAATCAAATAAGTACTCTCAGTTTATCTAAAAAAAAAAACAAATCCTCTCTCTTGGTATTCAACCATTAACTTCCACGAGTTAATATGAATTTATAAAAATTCATAAATCAAGAGAAAATTATTCTATGTTCCAATACTTGCACAGCAGATCAAGTGTTCGGTTAATAGTAAAATTATATATTCCGCTGAACATGTTAGAAGAAATACAGTAATTTAGTTCATACCTTTTTATCATTTGGGTTGTTCTTTGCTCATGCATTTAACTTAATATATATTTATGTCCGTAATTTTACAAATCGGTGAAGGATAATTTTGTTAAGAAAACTCTACTCCGTGTCAGAACTATTTTCTTCACTAGGGTAAAATAAAATATTTATCGACACTTCTAATCTAATTTCCCTGTATGGATTCTTTTTTATCCCCGTCACAAACAAACTCCCAGTGTTCCACTGCTCCTTCCCATGTATTATGATCAATGCAACCAACCGAAGCTTCTCTTTTGATGTGGACCCCAAAGTGAGTAAGAAATATGCTGATCAAGAATCGACTCTAGGGGAAGATAGGCATGGCCCTTGCTATCCTCCCTCTATCCCTTCACCTTTAGATCAGAAGGTGATACGTAAAGGTTTTTTTTTTTTTTTTTTAAAGAGAGTACCGTGGGGAGCATAGGGGCAAGGGAACTTTCAGAGCGACGCCGGCCTTGCAAACATGCCACTCCTTAATTATTCCAAAAATAAAGCCCAATATTCATGCTTGCTTCATGAATTTCTTCAGCGAGAAATAGGGACGGGCCATGATTACAGTATTCAATATAATTTCTTCAACGAGACAAGGGAGAAAGGAATTCTACAACGAGACCAAAGGAGGCTTTTGGATGGGGACTCTTTTGATCTCTGACTGATTTTCAGCTTTGATCTTTTCGGGATGGTGGGGAACCGTAATGCTTAAGTTCACCGAGATAAAAGAGAAGATTGGAAGAGATCGAAGAACTATAGAACGAAAGAAAATTTATGAACTGAAGATTGGTGCTCGGTGTCGATCTCAAAGAAAACTGAATTAGAAATCAAATTTGCTTCAAATGATCAAAAAGGCTTCAATTATCCAAAAATAAAAAGGGGAGTTCTGCTTGTTTTGCTCTCATCTTCTGGCTTACTCCTTTTGACAGTGCTATCAATGTCCATATCTACTACTCCATGCTCGCTATGTTTCCTTTTTCCCATCTCCACCTCTTCTCTTTGTATGGCCTCCTTAGCCAACTTTTTCCATTTTGTTCTTTGTTGCTACCTCCCAACACATCTATTTTTCTTCATCTTATTGTAGCGTCATCCATACCATATATTATCCTTTTCTATCAGACAATCATTAGCATTTTCAGAAGTCTGGTAGGCATGTAAACCAATTGTGATGTCAGAACCAGAACCTGCTTGTGTCTTTTTACTGTTTCGATTACTTTGATGATTTGGAAAAAAAAATAGATGTCGCATGAAATATATATTCCATTTAGGGAAATAAGATTAAAAGTACCCTTACTAGGTAATTAAGGTTTTATTTTACACTAGGGTAGGAAACAACTCAGCACTTTGAATTGCTATTATCGATAGAGGAGTCGGGATTGGTAATTCTGGGAATTTAGGGGATGGGGGATCCCGCAGAATAGCCATTCTTCAGTGTAAAAATGAAGCAGACATTAAAATACCACCCCATCAGTAATACAACAGGAATGGAATGACCATTCAAGTGAACCAAACAAGACTCAAGTAAGAGGGAAGCAAAGGCTTTAAATGATGAGGAAGCCACTTCTCAATTGTCATTCAAAAATTGATATTCCTTCAATTATGTTTTAAAATAAAAAACTAACAGCATACCTATTTCTTTGGCAAACCTTTTTCTAATGACTGGATTTAAACCATAAACAAGTAGAAAAAAAAACTATAACTACTGTTTTCTTTCTATTAGTCTATAGTAATCCTATCACTAGGAAGAAGAATGACATGTAACTGGTCGGATAGCAGCTTTGAGTTCATCGTAAAATCTTTGCTCAGAAAATTTGTTGGCTCTTCTCCTTGCAGCTGCAGCTATCTTAAGTCTTTCACACTCGGGCATCATCACTATTTTCAGGATTGCATCTGGATATTCTTCTACACTTTGAGCAAGAAATCCTGTTTGCTGACCATCTTCATCTAAAACAATGTCCATTTTGGGGCCAGCGGAATTATGAGCTGAAGAAGAGAGCAAGCAAAATTAGTGCCATGTAAAAACATTTTATAAACAGATAAACAAAGTAGCTCCAATCGGAAAATGAAATATCAGTTGCCATGATCACCAATTGGTATGGCTCCTGCAGTCATGAACTCTACAACACTGGTGCCAAAGTGCTCATCTATCATGGAGTGAATTCCAGCAAGAGCACCACCACCCAAAAGTCTTACCAAGTCCCTGTATGGTGTAAGAAATTGATGAAGCAAAGGGTCAAATAAGAAAACATACACATTCTTAAAACATATATAAGCTCCTAATAAACCATAAAAGCACAATGCCCAATCAAGACTTTAGCAATCAGACGTATAGCAGTTATGCAAATGCAGACAAAGTTTATTCTCTACAGATCATAAATTTTTGGATAATTTTCATATAGAGAGAGGATCCAACCAAATTTAGATGTAATTGTCAAAAGGATGTAGTTTATTTGCCAGTACCTACCTATACAAAACATTTTTATGGAATTCAACATGCTCATAAATTTTCAATTGCACTGCTTTGTCTTTCAAATTCTGAAGTCTTTCCTCATCTGATTTATTTCAACAACTACCCACAAACTGCAGCTTAGGTCTTGGCAAGTCTTCATCTAGCTTTTGTATGGCAACAGAAAAGGCCTAAAGTTGAAGATTATGTGCCTGAGTCAAAAGAATCAAACAGTAAAGGGTTTGCTAGAACTAATCAAGGTCGCAAACTTGAGACACAAGAAATGTTGTACCTTTAGCTTGAAGGCTTATATAAGTATGCGCACCTTCTCTGGATGAAATTGAGCAACAGATATGATTTTTGGAGTTACCACCGATCTTTCCAAAGGAAGTTCCTGTTTCAGACGTAAATTGCTAAGAAATTACAGATAAATGGCATAAAGCATGACAAAAACATAAAAAAGTGTACCCAGATTGTGAAGAATAATGAGAGACAGAACCTGAAGTCCTGAAGTATCACAAGGTGGATAAACTCGCTTAATATGTTCAGGAATTCCCCAAAGCTTCTGAATGTGAGATTGAGTCCATGAAGAGTTGACCATTACAAGATGTGCACAAGAGCCCACCATTCCATACATCCAGCTAAAAACTGTATAATAGATAATTTTGCACCGGGATTGCCACATGCTGCCACATAAGGATAATGTCAGGATCCAGGTAACCAGATGAGAAGCCAGATATATTGCCAAGGTCAAACCGTTAGGCTGCTCTATTAACAAACTACATTAACATCATTTATGCATATCAATTTTCTGCCAATTTAAAAAAGAATGGTATTACTAGTTGTTGACCAGGAAAATTAATCAAACATCGATTGAATAAATCGTTAAAAGTTTTTGACCTGGAACAATTGCCGAAAGCAAATCCAATATAGTTTTAGACAGTTGATACTCATACCACGACTTCGAATATGGCAGGTAAGTAGAAGTTTAAGAATGCAATCTTAACAATCACTAATTCATCTCCAAAAACCATAAATTCAACTAGAGTAGAACCAAACCTCTGATGCAGCAGATACACATAAACTGTTAAAAGCTTTTCAACATGGAATCATTACTAAAACAAAACGAAAAATAGTTTGAAAGAAGAGAATACGCGTAAACTACCAATGCAACCAACAACAGTATAGAATCATAATCCAAAACATAAAACATTCCTATCATTAAATTGAGCTAAACAGAGTAAGCAACAGCAAACCTTCTAGCAATTAAGGCATCATTATTGTACACAGAGGTTCGTTGACGAACTCGAGAAATCATGTCTAAACTGATAGTAGGATAATGAATATAACAAATAACTTTGCATCCAAATAAACGTGCAATTGGGTACGTAAGAGCGTATCCACTCGTATCAAAATAACACAAAGGTATAAACTTGCTTAAGGCTTCCCAAGATAAATAAACTATCCCAAGCTTTGACCAATCATTGTAAATTGTGGGTACGTTGTTTCTTCAATCCCTTTTCTTTTATTCAAATGCACCACCTGAAAAAAAAATATGAACTAAAATTCAACCTAAAGAATATAAAAAAGAAAGAAATGGATTTTTTTTTTTATGTAATTCAAAATGGAATTACTTTTGGGGGGTAAAGGAGGTGGACGCCCAAGCGATCGGTGGCGCGTGACATCAAGGATTGAGAGGAGGCGTCGTGGTCGCCGATGAAGATAACGGAATCGAGATCGGGGTTTTGTTCTTGGATGGATTTGACGGCGCACCAAAGGACTCTCTCTCCGCCGCCGCCATCGTTGGTGTAGGGATGGAAGAATCCGACGGCTCTTTTCTTGTTTCTTCGGCGGTTGAGAATTTCTGAAGCAAATAAAAGGATTGTGGCAAGTGGGAGAGTGATTAGAGACCAACAAAGAATCCAATTTATCATGATCTGATTTTTTTTTAAGAAGGTTTTTGGAGTCGTCCAATCTAGGAAGGAAGAAAAGGGAATTTTTTTTTTTTTTTCTTTTAAAGAAGGAAAAAGTTGAAAGTTGAAAGATAAAAGATGGAAACAGCGTCGTTAGAGAAGGGAGAGGAAAAGACGAAAGTTAAAAACTGCCCCAGGTTAGGGAGGTTGGCCCAGATTTGTGGTAACTGAAGCCCAAGTCCAATATAGAAGCAAGAAAAAGGAGGAAAGTTGGAAATTTTCTTTTCTAAAGCAAAGTTAAAATTTAGAAATAGAGAAATTCTAATTAAAAATTAAAAAAATTATTTTCATATATGGAAAATAAGCTAAAAACAAATCTATACTATAACAATATTAAGGTGTCGACTGAGTTGGTTTCACGATTTAATTAGACATCGACTTAGTTGGAGAAATTACAAACCAAATGACAAAAATAAAAAATATGTTAATGAAATATTTCATTTCCATTAGGTGTGATCCAAAATTCATCAAAAAAAAAGGTAGCGTTATCGATTTTAACTAAATCAAAATATAATGACAAATTTCAATATTCACCCGATGACTAATTTACCTTTAATCCTAAAATTAGGCAATGATTTTTACTTAATATTACACTCACAATGGAGTGAAATAAAAAACTATATTGAAAAATATATATATATATATCAATGTATGCATGGATTTTTTAAAAATAAAAGACAAAAAATCCTTAATTATATTTTGTTATTGTAACTTTAATTTAACTTTTAAATAAATTTACCAACTGGAATGATATTACCTAACTTATGACTCGATAAAATATTTTAATAATAGTATAGATTATCATAAAAAGTGCATGTAGAATTTTATTTAATTATACTTAATTCCAAGATGGTTGGAAATGTACTAATTCTATCTCGCAATCGGTAGCCCAAAAATTGTGTCCGATCAAATATAAAATCATAAAGAAATTTCTGTTTCCACTAGAAAAACGAACCAAAAAAATTAAAGAAACCAATGACGGGACTAAAGGAAGTTATGGGGAAGCACAGTTTAAATGAGAATATCAAATTCCGAAATATATGATGGGTGCGAAGTGTTTCCGTATATACTCGGTCGATTCCAAAGACCGGAAGGAAATAATACTACAAAATACAAATGCATGAAATCCTCGGCTTGCCCTCTACCAGCAACCCAAAAACGCCTCTTCTAACAAAAAATATTACAAGACATATCACACCTAAAACACAAAAAAATGGCATTAATCCATCTTTGATCTTCACCCAATCAGACGAGGGAACACGAAAGAAGAAAATGAAGACATCAAAGCCTGATGAAATTGCCACTATTAGAACCACATCTTCCTTTCCCTCAGAGCAACAATATGGATCCACTAGCTAATAAAATCTTCAATCAACAAACCTGTTTTGACCTAATAGCTGCCCATTGGTGGCATGCCGAAAGGTGGCATTGGAGGCATTCCCATTCCTCCCATGGGTGGTGGAGGAGCAAAACCTCGTGCCATAGTTGGTCCCCCCATGCCTGGCATGGGCGGTGCAGGCAAGGCAAGAGGTAACAACTGAGCATACATGTTCTGCAATAAAAGGCATTTGAATTGGTTAGATCGTTGAACCCATGGAAGTTTTAGCTACGCCCAGCAGGGGTAGAGAATAATTTTCAAGAAAACAGAGTTGTCGTTTCAAGTTTGAAAAGTTTTTATACCTGTTGTGCAATTACGTCCTTCTCTTCCTGCTCTTTAGCCTTTACTTCAATTTGAGCCTCAATCTTGTCCTTGACAAGTTCATCAACTTTGCCAGTATATTCACGGATAAACTGGAAAAATACAGAGTCAATTAAGGTTCCAACACTATATCTCCAAATTAAGAAAGATCTTGAAACCAAAAATATCTTGGTAAAATGGAAAGACGCACTAAGATCAATCATCCAAGCCTTGTAGCAAGGCAGTATGAAACAGAAAAGCCTAGCTAATAAAACCCCAATCAAATGATGATACTGCAAAAGGCAGCAAAAAAATCACCTGCAACAGATATGGGAATGCGAAATCAATCATATTATTTATCCAGGCTAGCTCAAGAGAAACATCTGGTCGAATTAAGTCATAACAGACAAAGAGGCATGATGCAAAGCATTCCTTCTTGCCCTGTACAAAGAACATCAACACCGAAATTATATCCAGTTCAAAATAATGACCAACATTACTGTGACAATACCAGAAGAAAAACCACCATAGTGCAAAAGCAAGCGTACATTAAGAATTTCACTTTCCATGTCCAATAGCACGGTTACCAACTACCATGATTGTATACATATGCTTGTTTACTTCATTTATTTATACTTGCACCCTAAAGGAACAAGTGGGAGAGAGCAGCCTAACATAATTAGATGTACTAGTTGACAAAGAAGGTGTAATACTTTATACCTCCAAAGAGATAATCATCATGATATTCTGCATATTTCGGAATGAGTTGAGTACCTGCTCAATGAAGTAAACAAGCAACTCTTCAGCAAGATCACGATCACCAGACTGTGAAGCTGTTTCCATTGCATCTTTGTAAAGGTTGTCTTTCTTCGACAAGGCAATGGACTGCTTCCATCTGCCTGCCTTCTTGTAAATGTATGCAGCAACACGCCTCATCTCCAGCAGCTCATGTTTCTCAATCTACACAAGCAATTTGGAAACAATATCAGAAACCAAACTAGCAGAAAACATAAAAGTAAGAACAACACTACTTCACCTTTTGTGCAAGGCCAATCTGATCAAAATTATCGTGCAAGTCAATAGATTCTCTCAGTCTATCATAATCTTCTTCCTCTACATAAATCTCATTCAACGCCTCATTTACAGCTGAAACATTGTTGCTCTGAACAGCAACCATGTATGGCTTCACAAGACGCAGATGATCAGCCTGAAATTCCAGAAGGAAATAATTGTCAACCCAAAATGAATTAAAATGATACTAAAGCAAGTCAGTAATATTTATTTAATTATTAGATCATTTTCTGCCAAAATTGAACCTTTCTCATAATGTCAACAACACGAGTGTGATCCACACGAAGTGCAAGCACATTCAGCATATCATTGATGAGATCAGGATGTTCTTGCAAGTAGAAGTGGACAGCCTTGTAATATAGCTCAACATTAGCAACTTTGACTGCAATATCTTTGAACTGCATATGATCCCATGCTTCAGGAGAGTGGTTCATCACAGTAGTTGCAGCATTATCAAACTCGTCATATTGGATATACAAATAGGTAAGTTCCTTCCAATGCTGCTGCTCATCGCAAGCTCTTATCAGCTTGGGAATATTGAGACGAGTGGAGAACAATTTAATGTGCTCCATAAGCTTCTCTGGACGATATCTGGCATACAGAACTCCCAACTCAGTAAAGATCCCCATGTGTGCACGTTCCAATCCTAAACCACTCTCCATGAGAGAGATCAACTCATTGAAGCATCCTCTATTCTGATAGTATTCACTGACCTCTTCCAAGTCATCCACCTACGAAATCAACAAACACAATGGTAAAAATCATTATCAACATACGGTCTCCCACATACAAACACCAGAAGACAAAAAGGAATGCATACATATCAACAACTTTGCAGTTTCCAAAAATTGTAATCCAACATAAAAGTAAACTCACCTGTACAATAATGTTAAGACCACATATCTGTGCCAATCGGAATTCCTCTGCATCAACACAAGCAAAGCAAACCTCCTTCCATGTCTTGGCACTGTTTGCTTTTCGTGCTGCATCAACAGCACCCTGGAATTGTTTAAGCCTCACCAGTGTAACAGCCAACTTGGCCCAGTTAGATATAAAAGCAAATATTATTTTTGCAGCTTCATATAGGGCTTCATCAAACAAGCGATCACCAACATTTTGAAGATTAGCCACATTAGGCATGAGAATGAATTCTTCAATTTCACCCAGTCTATCAATCTTTGCGTAGGCAAAAATGAGTTCACTGTCCACCTTGGGCTCCTTGACCTTCTGCCTAACCATCAGAAGGTACCTCACCAAATCAGGGTAGACATCAGCATCCTCAGATGCTCGGATAACATCAAGGAACTGCGTAGCATCATCTGCACGAATAAATGATTCAATTGCATCACTCACTAGGCCCTCCCTCAGTTGTGCCTTTGCCACCTGACTCCAAACAGAATCTTCTTCAACTCGGAATGCAAACTCCACAGCCCGATCAATGCTTCTAATGTTATCCAATAAAACATTGACAGCCTGAACATTTAAGTTGAACTTTTTGAAAATCGCAAAAGCTTCTTCGTATAGTTGGGCTTCCACAGCCACTTCTCCAACTGCAGGTCCATCAAAATTATCTAGCCTATTGATATAATCCATAACTCTAGATGGATCTGCCTTAATTGCAGTCAAAATAAGTAGATTTTGCAGATTGAAGTTCCCACTGAATGCAGAGTTTTGTAGCACAATCTTCTCAAGAAGCTCAATCAGTTCATGGGGCAGGTCAGCAGTCATGAAAGCTTTAACAGCTGCAGAGACTTGTTCTGGACTCTTGCTTTCAGGCAAAGCAGTCGACACAACCTGATCAATTAGCTGTCTTCTATATTCATTTTCAGGATTTAGAACCTTCTCCCAAAGATCAACATCCATCCTCTCAACAACATACCTGCAATCAAAGGATGATGCACCGATAAGCCACTTAGAACCAAAGATCCAATAAATTATCATAAATAAACTAAATAATTGCATACCTGGCCTGCAATTTGAACAATGAGTTCTTGTTTGTGACATTAATAAGTTCATCATCACATTGTCCTCTTCGGTAAGCCACAACTGCCAAGGTGGGATCTCGCTTCTCACAGTACTTACCAACAACCCGGGAATCATAGTAAGGGTTGGTTGTGAGGAAATGTTCTGGATTGTTATTGCTGTCAATGATGATTTTACCCAGAGCATTGTGAACATGCACATCTTGGCTTCCCTCACTTACAAGATGCTCCAAGAACTGTGTAAGTAATCGAAGTCGATTTCTGGAAACCACAAGCCAAAAAATGAGAATCACATTGTAATGAAAGGAAGGAAACAAGGATAGAAGATGCAGTAAAAAATCACCTCTTCTCACATTCGTCCACAAGGGGCTCAACTGGAAGCAACGAACGGACTGAGAGAATGAGACCCTTAATAAAATCTTCAGGGCATTCATCATCTAGCAACTGCCCCACTACCAAAGGAGCATTCCCTGGGTTCACCTATGAAAAGAAGCAAACAAGTTCACAATTACTTGAGTTTAAATTAAATTCATGCAGTGTTCCAGTAAACATATCCAAAGGACAATGTCACACACCTTCTGAACATAACCTTCAATGTAACGGAGCATGTTATTTGTGTAGAGGTAATGAGTGAGATCAGGAACAAACCCAAATCGATCACAAACATTAATCAGGGGCCTAGCATCAGGAAGCTTGGCCTCCATTAGGAAGTTCTTTGTCTTTTCAGCGTCATAAAAGTTTGATTCCCTGGTCACACGCTCAACCTCCTTTATTTGACCAGTTTTAGCAGCCGCCTCAATGTACTTAAAGTGTATATCAGGGTCCTCACTGTCCAATAATCAGAAGTAAACATCCTAGTAAGTACCATACTAGAAATAGCTGTGCTATGAGCAATCAACCAGGAAATTTCTAGTTTGTTAAATAGCTTACCTTGAGCTCAAATAAGAGCCCAGGAAAAAGTACAATCCTTCATATGACTTAAATTGCTCAAAAAGTTTTATGCATGCGTCAACACCCAACTGCTCACAATACTCCTTGGCAACCTGCACAGAAACACAACTTAGCCTTTGGTGATTTACTAAACAATATTAGTATACCATTATAAAACATCATTTACCTGAACAATTATTTGAAGGTTTCCCCTTAAATTAACCAGCAGAAGGTCCTTCATGCACTCCAAAGCCCATTCTCGTGAAACAGTACCAAAAAACTCAACAAGCGACTGAAAATAGAAGCATTATTAAAAAATGTCAGGAGGAACAGGAGTCTCCACTTTTACCAAGAGATAAAGATAGTAGAAAACATGTACCTGTGGCTCAATAGCATGTGTATTCACAATGACACGTTTAATATCTGGCAACTCAGTGTAATGCTGCAGAAAAGATGTTCCATATAATCAAGCAGATACTATTAATTCACTGTGGAAAATCACACAGTGCAACAAGTACTAATCTTAATAAGATAATTACCTGCAGAGCTCGGACATAGAGACCAGCTTTCTCACAGAGTTGTGCAATTCGAGGACGATCATAGTGACTGAACATTCCATTTGCTAAAATGGCATCAGCAACATTTGGAAAAGTTACTAGATTGATTTCCAAGACCTGAATAGAAAAGAATATTATGGAACTAGGTATATTCTTTTCAAAAAAAGAAAAAATAAAACCAAAATTAGACTAGCTTAGCCAGCACATTAAAGAAATAACCTTCGTTTGTAGAAAAGCATGCTCTGGCAGATTTGGCTTCAAAACATCTAATAGAAATGCAGTAGCCTCCCGTATCAAGTTCCTCTGAAAACAAAAAGCAGATATCCAACGAAAGTAATCTCATGTATTTCGTATAGAAAAATTAGGTTATTCTCACAACCAATTCCGTCAACAGCAGACCTGAAGAAAAAGATCAGTAATGGTGTTGTAATCAACTGGACAACCTCCCTCCATTTGAGACATCATCAATGCAAAATTAACGGCTCCCTGAAAGTAAAACAACAAGTGATAACTCATCTCCCTCTAAAAAATGTAATTTTTCCATGAAAATTACACAGATCCAATCCCATCAAAAAGTTCATAATACTAACATCTATTGATCAGTAAACAATAAAAAAAACCTTTTTTAATTTACTCAGAATATTCATAAAAATTGACTTCAAAGCCTTTAATGAAGATATTTATCACATTTGAACATATTCGACTTGCTTCAACATCACTAACTCTAAAGATTGCAGAAAATAGAAACAAACCTGCGGATCTGTACGAAGAATTGTTTGCAGAAGGAACAAGTAATCAGGAGTATACCCAACCTGAGAAAACAACTTAGTTGTGAATATTTGATGCATGCATTCACCAAAATGTAAAGAACAAGTGGGAGAAATAATCCCCAAACATCAATCACACCAGAAAATAACAATCCAAAAAATGTCGCAATCACCTGCTTTGAGTAAATCAAGATTTTGTCAAACTCCCTCCGTTCCGCAAAAGCTGCGACAACTTTTGGAGTTGCCCTAGCTTTAATATATATTTTCAGTGCAAGATCATTATCCACAGTCTACAACAAAAGCAAAGTGATAAATAGAGAAAAGCAAAAAAGAAAAATCAGTCTTAATTTTTTGAAGCAGAAATTTAGATAAATTTAAATAAGATGCTAATAGATTTCTATTCCAGTGGGTACAGTCAAACCTTCACAAGGTCTCCAAGTTCCTCACTGCATTCCAATTTATCTTCAGCCAACCAATTCTCCAGAAGATTCTTCTTGTTTTGGTTTACGACAAGCCGAGATAATTCCAATGACTCGAATGCATTGAGCTTTCCTCTAGTTAAAAGTGTACCAAAGTACTGCAACAGTGGCGGAGTCTGCCCAGCTTGCACAGGAACACTCTGCAGCATGGGAGTAAAGGAATTCACCTCATATAAAATCAACACAAACATAAAAACTGGTATCTGCATGATTAAGAAAGCAAAAAGTGACCTGAAACTTGGCAACTGTATCAGGCGTGCGAAGGACTCCTTGCGGAGACTCTGCAGCAAGCTCAGCAGCTTCTTTATACTTTGTCTGAGCAAACAATTCTTGAAAACGTTGAACAACCTGAGATATCCAAAATCACAGAGTCAACGTCCTACTATACAGAAAGAACAAAGTCATCAAGAACAAGGGTCCAAATAAAATAACAGATAAAATTGAATAACTTTAGATATTACTGTTAACATTTCAGCATCAGATATGTCACACAATAAATCTAATCATGCAGTACCAAATGAACAAACACATCCAAAAAAGTGGTACTAAAGTAAATCAAGAAACAAGAAGACAGCATATCTTCAATCTCAGCATTGACGCAAGATTGAAGAAATCGCACAATCCACAAAGAAAGTTACACAAAAGTATCCCTCCCCTTCAACCCCTTTAGTGAAAATAAATTTTTCCTTCGGATATTATTGTGTGGCAACTAAAATCTACAGTTGATGGTATCAGTCACTTCTCAATTATCATTCCAATGCAAAGATTCACAAACCATACATCAGAAAATATACAAACCAATCCACCTACCAGGTTCTCTGCACCAGGAAGGTTTCCTCTTTTAGCCAGATTGACAGCAAGCTCCAAATTGTTCAACTGAAAGAGCAACAAGCAGGAAAAGTTGTAAGCCAGCATGTCTCACCTTAGTGATACCATAAAACAAAACAGAAAGGCATAAAAAAACATACTTGACCGCTAACAAATGACACTATTGTTGCTTCGTTTACAGTAGCCAGCAACACCTGACCTCGCCTGTTGATGGCATAAAATCCTCCCACCGTTGAAGCTTCAGAGGTTAAAAATATTGGGTCTGGACTGATTCTATTTCTGTATACAGCAGTCGCTGTCTCTAGGTCATAAACAAACAACAGCCCAAGCTTGGTGATAACGTAGATCAAACTATATTTGTGGGAAATCTGCCAATTAACAGAAACTTCTCTTATTATTGGCACAACAATAAACAATTTAGAAGAAAAATAAGCAAAATCTAGGATATTATGCTACCTGCATCGCAACTGGAAAATCATCTTGAAAATCTGGTGGAAAGAATAGATCTGCCTGTTTCTTTGAAAACGATGGCTTACCTGGCAATACAGAAGTTCTGTTGAAAGATGAAAGATAGTAGACTAATGGACATACAACACAATATTATAGCTACTATGTTGTTTTCAAGAAGAATAGTTAAAAGTTCAAACTTAGAATAGCCTTGATCAGGATTTGGAGATTGCAATAGATAAAATTCTAGGATTTCAGAATTAAAACCCCACAAATATTCCAAAGAAGTGTCCCAACTGAACTTGCCACAAGTCAAAAGAACTTTTTGATTGTACTTCTGATTATTCCACCACTTGAAGTGGCAATGGCAAACTTTTTGCTTCTTCAATTTAATTTGTTTTGTATTCATTTAAAAAGACCTTCAGTTCCCCCCATATAACAAGGAAATAGCAAAAGTGTAAAAGATAGTATAGCCAGCTGACCTGGCTGAGCACCAAGCTCAATTACATGCAACTTTGATGTAATCTGGCCAGCATTAAAAGTCTTGGTGGCAAAGGAAATAAGAGTAGAAGGATTCTCATTTCCTGGAACCTGTGCAACACAAACAAGCATATATGATAAGCTGCTCATTAGAACAGAGCATATAATATCTACCGAAATATAGCAAAGCATAAGAAATTTGCTAACCTTAAATTGTGCAAACGAAGCAGCATGTGCTTCAAGTGCTTGACTACGTTGCTGATCAACAGAGAAAAGTTGCATGTTCCCCTTAACCAATTGTGGCCTCTAAAAGAGACAAGACCCATAGTCAATATCAGAATTGTATAGTGCCAGCAACAATGATTTTCTAAAGAGAGAATTTCATAACTAATAATGATTATGCAAGGAACTAATCTAACAGTAAAGAGACAGAATGGGGAAAAAGGAAAAGGAAAAGGCAAAGAAAACTAAAAAGGGGGTTGGAGGGATGTAAATAAAAAAGACACCTCAAGAGACAAAATAAATCACCTATAATGAGTTAATTAATTCACAGAGTTCATTTTAGCAGTTTGAACCATGGGCCCCAGAACAACCAGTCAGCTTGAGGAACTCCTTAGGCCCAGTTAGATTAAAGAAATTTTTAAAAATATAAATTCAAAGTTCAAAAGTTCTTTTCTTTGGTATACAACAAAATTTACTTTATATATGGCAGTTTTCAAATTACCAAAACTTAATTCAAATGAAGCAACATCCTCTTCTCACAGAGGAAAACAATCACCTTTAGAAAGCATTAATAAGGTAAGCACATACCTCAGGTGCACCAGGGGCAATGCCAATCAAAACCAACCACTTCTCTGAAGGCTCACATTTATAGTTTATTATCTGATTGTTCACTAAATTAGCTGTTCTCTCAAACATCTTAACTGGTTCAGAATCAGCTGCCAGGAGTAAGATGCAATGAGACACATAACACCAAAGAAATTATACAGTAGATAAAAGTTCATTCAAAAAAGATAATTTTTAGAGCTGAACAAAGTGGAGCTGCCTATTAGATAAGATAACAGAAAAACATTTTACCTTCAATTGACCAGTGATACACGGAGGTCTGTGTGACTAGGCCAAGCATTTTTGGGGAAATCCATTTCCAAAATACAACCTGGACATGATTCAAGGACAGTTTGCTAAGCTCATGCAATCAAGTTTACTATCAAGGAAAAACAATGAATGTAGAGAGGCAGATAGGTAATGGCAGAATGTAATGGACCATTACAAATAATAACAGACAGAGACAACAAATGGTTTTCACCTGTTCAGGCATCTGATGTGATTTCATTTTCGCTTTCATCTCTATGTTAAATATTTGCAAGTGATCTTGAGTTGTTCCTGGCAGTTGAGCTACAAAAGCAATGTCAAAGTCCATAAGCATAAAGCGCAGATAAATGACAAAATCAAAGGAGACATAAAATTAATACTAAAGAAATTGAATTCTCTTCTTCATTAAATTGAAGCAAATCACAGTAATGCCAAAAGCTTCATGACTTGCAATTTCAAGCATATTTTTCTTGTCTTAGTCAACAGAAATTGAGGCAAATTCTACTATGGGAAGAAACTAAAAAGCACTCAGCAGCGCTTACAAATTGTTCCTGGCAAACTAAACAAACAGATGTGCAAATACTGAACCCGATCAATATACTGATAAAACAGTGGAGCAGAAAAGTGGTAATCACTACAAACGCTGTAGTTCACACCCACTTTGATGCCATAAGAAGGGTCCTTGCAGTTAAAAGGTATGGTATCACATTCATTTGTTCATTTTAGAAAACAAAAAGCAAGTAGCAAACCAACAAGAGAAAGGAGCCTAAGTGTCAATTTGAACAAGATTATTCCACACAAGTAATCCATAATAAATAACATTCTCAAACACGACTAGGTTCTTGATCAGCCAGAGTCTAATATAAGAAAAAGTGTTCAACACCATTGATCCAATATGAGTTCTATGGACTATACAAAACAGACGTATTGAATATCCAATCCTCTAACCGATAACAAGAAAGCTAAATAGTCACAATCAATTACGACACACAATTCATGTGATCTAATAAATATAACCAACTACTGGTAGTTATAGTAACTGACCTTTCAAAGCGAGGATTCTATTATTCGGATTCATAAGAGCGGAGTCCGCTGTAATAGGCCGTCTCAACGGCTGCATTGGCATGTTCATGTCGATGATGACAACACTATTTTGCGGTGCAGTTTCTCTCACGCAAATATACTTATCAGATTCCATAGTTACGTTCGTGAATGTGATGAATTGAGGATTAATGCCAATGGCCGGCAACTGCAAACAGACGACATCGTTCAGATCACTCAAAATTTTTAACCATTTTGAAACGTATGGAGGAATTTTCGTACAGATCTAAGCAGATGTTACAGAAATTAGATCTAATAAGGTTTATGAAGTATTAAATTAAGCTTAATAACCGATTATTAACTATTATTCTAATGAATTTTCTGTAAAATCGATTGAACCGAAACGAGGAGTGAGATGAACGAAAGTGATATGAGAAGACTTACAGTTAAGACGAGGAGTGAGATGAACGAAAGTGATATGAGAAGACTTACAGTTAAGACCTCCTTCATGGCGATGGGAGCGTTTGCGGCCGCCATGGTGGCTCAGATCGACGTATGAAGACTCACGAATCAGGAGCAGATCTACGGCCGAGATTGAATCTTTCAATTGAGCGTCAAAACAGAACACTGGGAACGAGACTCGAAAAAAAAAAAAACTATGCTAAGAGATATAAAGCATAGATTAAAAACAGTTGAAAATCTATTGCAAGAAGCAAAGAAATGAAGAAGGGATTTTGGTGAAGAAATGAAAAGAAAGAGAAGCAGAGAGAGGGATCCAATCTAAGGCACCGGAGCCAATATATAACGGAAGAAGAAAAAAAAAATCACAATAAGGAGGAAAGGACGTGTAAAAAATGCGCCTTAGAGTGAGGTTTTTATAAAGACGACAGATTCGGGTAAAAATGACCCGACCTGAATTTCATTTTGATTTGATTTTTAAAGTATGAAAGGAAAGGAAATAGAAAATTAACCATTGAACGTGGGAACAAGTGTGCCTAATTTAACAAAGATAAAAAAAAAAAAAAACTTTTACTTTGATTTGACCTAAATAACAAGACAGCAAAGAATTATTAAATGGTGATAATTTATGTGAACTGATTTGAAGAATTCTCTTATTTATAACTAAAATCCTTCTATTAATTTAATTAAAAGATATTAAAAAAAACTTCAAATTTAACTTTTAAAGTTTTTAACAATCTTTCATCACACAAAAACCTCATTAAAATTCAATTATAAAATATAATTTTAAATAAAAAAATTTTAAACTCTGTCAACCTTAACTTGTAAACTTAAGTTTATTTCTCTTTATAAAGAAATGAAAATTTGTTCCTTTCAATAACCATTTAAAATTTGTAAACCTTTTTCTAATTATATGGAGTTAAGACAATAGCATTGAGATGTGTTAAAGGCATTCTATGGTTATAAAAGTATAATAAATTTTTTTAAAAAGATGACTTATCAACAAAATGAGGGTACTTTAGTCATTTTGACTTAAGCTGATGTGGCAAATCAACTTGAAATTTATGGATTCACATTAGCTTGACTTTTTACCTGAAGGCACATGAGTATATTGACTTATCATTCCTCAATTGGATTTCTACCTGCATGTCAAGTTAGGTCAATTCTATCAACCTTAAACTTGACTTTTAAAGTTTGGACCATCCAAGCCTAGTATTCTCACCTATAAGTATAAATAACCCATTTTATTTCATATATAGGTATTTAATTCCCTCTATATCTTTCTTAGATTTCTCTCATTCTTTTTTTTCAGGTATTAACTTGAATAGCAGAGTACAAACGCCCAAAAACCTCCAACCTTTGCTTCAAATGACCTCAATCTTGTGATTTCAAAATTTTGGCCTCATTGGACAACTTAGCACCAATATTTTGACGTACCAAGTAAAGGGCTTTTTCCATTCAGTAGAGCTAATCATGTCATTAGGAAGAGAGTTGCAAAAGAATGAGATAACATTGCTACAATTAGGATTGACACCCAGTTCAACCAATCAAGGCAAAACTAACCTATGCAAACCACCCTGACCATGAAATAGCTTAAAGCATTAACCCAAAAAATTGCAATACTTAAAGGACTAATCTAAAACCTAACCCCCTCACAGACTTCAAAAGAATTAGTCCCTACAGCGTCCAAAAACTCACCAACACAAAAATGCCAACTTATAATGATAGTGCAGCTGCCTCATCAACCTCTAAAAAAGATGAAACCCCTAAGAGCTATTATTCCATAAATACCTAACATAGACCACTCTCAAGTCCAAACAAGCTACCTCGGAGCCACAATTCAATAAGGACTTAGAAGCTCAAATGGAGGCAATGGAAAAAGAGTTAAAAAATAAAGTATTTACTTTTAATGATGAATGTTATCAAAGATATTAATTGATCTCTACCACCCAAGGTTTAAAAATGCCCACTCTTAAACTTATGATGTTTATTACTGACCCATTTAATCATTTTGAACTTTATAAAACTAACATACTAATATAGGGAGTCGATGCACCCTTGATATGCAAAGGACTTGCCACTACCCTTAAAGGAGTAGCTCAATCATGGTATATTAGCTTGGAACCCAAATCAGTCTCAACCTTTAAACAACTCAGTTACTCTTTCTTAACCCATTTCATCAGTAGCCGACGAACAAGAAAATTACACTAACTCTAATGTCCATCTACCAAGGACACAATAAATCCTTGAAATAGTATGTCACGCATTTTAACATTGAACTTTTCAAGTAAAAGACTTAAAGTAAGTTGCTATTGTGATCGCTTTAACAAGTGGACTGAATGACAAAGAGTATCACTTCAAGTTCATTCTTTCCCTAGAACCCCCGAAGACTCTAGCTAGCTGTTTTTGGTAATTGAAAAGTACATAAACACTAAAGCTACATTGAAAAATAGTTAAAGAGAGATAGGAACATCACCCAATTTGATAGTAAAAGTGGTAGAGAAAACAATAATCCCATAAAAAGAAAAAATCAATTTAAAGGTACCTTAGGGCAAAGAGATGAAGCAAGAGATATAACAATTATACTGTAATAAATACCTCTCAAAAAAAAATTTTGATATAAATTGAAAGTGACCCTTATCTCAAATGGTCTAAGCCATTGAGGTAGAATGGTAAAAAAGATCTGACTAAGATATGTGCTTCCACAGAGATCATGACCACAACGCTAAGGTTTGCATAAATCTAATGAATGAAATAAAGAATCTAATTAGAAGAGGTTGGTTGAACAGGTTTGTGGACAATTGAAGGTAGAAACAAAATAAGAGTAATTTCAAGAAAAAGATAAAAAAAAACAACCAAGAAAATAGAAGAAGAGGTGATGACCAAGTTAATACCAATTATAAAATCGACCAAAGAAATGAGTAGAGAAATGATATGGATAATCAACTTATTAGAAGGATTATCAATGTGATAATTGACGAACCTCAACATCAACTAAAAAGAAGTTTGATCAAGGAACAGTGATGGCCATTAAATTTACAACTGATAATTAGAAAAATTGGAAGGATGAGCCTATCTTATTCAGCTCAAAATATTTGAATAAAATTTAATTTTCTTATGATGATGCCATTGTCATAAAGGTCATGGTATATAATCATATGGTAAAAAAGATACTCTTTGATAAACAAAGCTTAACCGACATACTTTACAACTTTATTATGCTAAATATGGGAATCACCAAGGATATTTTGAGGCCCTTCATACCATTTTGATCGATTTTTAGAATAAATAGGTACTTGTGAAAAGTACTAACAAGATGTCGATCACTTTAGACTCTAAGCCAAAAACTATCACGTTAATTGTTAAGTTTATGGTGGTAGATATTCCCTCAATGTAAAATATGATTATAAGATGATTGAGCCAGTCTGTTATGATAGTTGTGGGGTTAGGTCCTCACCTTAAAATTAAATTTCTTACTCCAAATGGGATAAAATAAGTTTAAAAAAATCAGTTTACAACAAGATAATGTTACATCACCACTATAAAAAGAAAAACTCCAGAACAGACTTTAAGTTCAACTAGTGTCAAAGAGATAAAGGTCAAGGGGAAACAAAAGTCAAGGTAGTAAAAAATGAAAACTAGTTAAATGGTAAGACAAAAGCAACCAAGAAAAGAAAATCAACTTTTTTAAAAATCAAGAATGAAAATAAGTTCTTAAGTTTGAAACTTGTAAATAGTTTTTATGAAGTCAAGCTCTTAAAAATCCATATTGTGAACAGCATACCATTGAATCTAAATAAATTCATTTGAGTAAAGCTCACATTTAGCATCTTAATGCATGAGTTTATCTTCCTACCAATTGAGCAAATAAATCAATAAGTAAAAATTCATGTCAAAATTTATCTTTTTCTTGGAAATCAATTTTGACCTAAACAAATAAAAAGAAATCAATGATCAAAGGCATAAAACCAATCATACCCGACTAAAACCAGTGAAAAATCTCATACTTGTGCCATTTTTTTAAAACAATTAGGAAAAATGTATGCAAATAGGAAGCCAAGCTTAACCAAAAAGAAAATTTTATATAGTTGTTAAGAAATTATGTTGATCTGTTTACTAGACCTTATTAGATATGCTTAGAATAAACCCTTCAATAATAGTTCACAGGTTGAATATTGACCTAAACATAAAACTAGTTTGGCAAAAGAAAAATGTTTTGCCCTAGAAAGACAAAAAGTAATAGAAAAAGAATTCATTACATTACTAAAAGCTAGATACATCAGAGAAAAATATTACTTTGAGTGGAAAGCCAATGTGATAATGGTGAAAAAAATAACGAAAAATTGAGGATGTGTGTTAATTTTGCTCACCTCAATAAGGCTTGCCCAAAAGACATTTTCTTTATCAAGCATAAATAAACTTATAAATGATAATGTTAAGTATGACCTGCTCAATTTTTAAAATGCATACTCAAGCTACAACAAGATTAAATTTTGAAAAAAGATAAGCAAAAGATATCTTTTATGATCGAGAAAGGGTTATACTACTACAGAGTGATGCTATTTAGCTAAAAAATGTTGGGACAACTTATTAGAGGCTGGTCAACAAGATGTTCAAAGACCAGATTGATCATAATATGAAAGTATATGTTGATGATATGATATTTAAAAATAAGTGCTTGAATGAACACTTAAAAAACCTGAAAGAAACATTCAACATTTTAAGAAAGTATAATACGAAATTCAACCAAGCAAATATGCCTTCAAAAGTCACATCGAATAAGTTTTTGGGATATATGATAATATAAAGGTATAAAAGCTAATTTTGAAAAATCTAAGCTATTCTAGTTGTGGTCCATTATTTTCAATGAAGTACATTAGTTGATAAAGAAGATAACAGCGTTAGTAGGTATACGTTCAAGTCGACAAATTAATGTTTACTATTCTTCAAGATATTCATAAATATCTTAGACTTTTAATGGATACCACAATGTTAGCAGGACTTTGAAAAGCTTAAAATGTTTCTCTCTTCACCTCTAATATTGTTGAAACTTAAGCCTGATGAGATACTTTACCTTTATATTACAACTACTAATTAAGCCATCAACTCGATCCTAGTCTGAAAAGTGAAAGAAAAGAAAAGATTGGTGCATTTTGTCATTAAAGTTTTAACAAGGGCCAAGCTTGACTACCATAAGATAGAGAAACTAGCTTACACTATTGTGACATTAGCCAGGAAGTTAAGAACATATTTTTAGTCTCATACCATAAATATCTTAAATGACCAATCGTTGAGACAATTTTGCAAAGACCTGAGCTGTTAAGAAGATCGATCAAGTGGACAATGAAGCTTAGTGAATTTAACATACATGTATTACCCAGATCAACACTCAAATCACAAGTGTTGGCAAATTTTGTTATTGAATACACTTCGAATGAGCTTGAGAAAAAAATTTAATTTTACCAATAGTTGAAAAAATGAAAAGACATGGAAACTCTATGTAAATAGGTTGGTTATAAATGAAACAAGTGAAGCCAGCTTAGTCTTGACCAATTTTGAGAATATACAATTTTTAGGATGCATTGAAGTTTTGATTAAAGCTTCAAATAACGAGCCAGATTATAAAGGAATGATTATTGATCTAAAACTAACAGTCAATTTAAATACGAAAAACCTTCTCTTGCATAGTGGTTTACAGTAGTGGTCAAGTAATTAAACAGAGATTTCAAAGCCCAAAAAAAAAAAAAGATACCTAAAATAATAAGGACCCTATAGACACCTAATTTTGTCCGTTTTTTTATATTATTGGGTTTTAAATTTTATTTTGATATTCAATTTTAAGTGTTATTTTTTAAGCCCAAATTTAAAGGCCCAAAAGTGTTTTTATTTTTATTTTTATTTTGTTATTTAATAAAAAATAAATTTTAATTTTTTTTAAAGATTGTGATTTAAATATTGAGTTTGATTTTGGTAATTCTTGGAAATCTGGTTTTTACAAAGAAGGAAAATAAATTTTGATAAGATCTTGATAGATTCAGTTGGCATTAAAATTTTTCAAATTAAAAAGGAATTCAATCTTTATATAAAAAGCCCAATTCTTAATCAGAAATTACCAACAATTAAAGAAGAAGAAGCAACATAATCAAAATCATCAAGCAACATTGAGCTTTGAGTTTCGAGGGAGAAGTTTTTGGGCTAGAGAGGGAAAGAGAAAGAGAAAGAAATTCTGAAGGTTTTGTTTTTTTGCTTAAATACTGAAAGAAAATGACACTGTTTGGAGGAAACTTGACTCGCGCCTAAACTCATTTGACTCGTTTCCTGACTCAACCCGATCACAAGTTTTCTATTTTCTTTTTATTTTTGATTTTATTTTTGTTTTATTTTTTCTTCATTTTTTTGTTTTAGTATTTTTTAATTATAATTGAATTAAAAGTGATGAGAAAAAGAAAAAAAAAGGAAATTTTAGTAGGATTTTTATTATTATATTTATTTTTGTGATTTTTATTATATTTATTTGCATGATATTTTTAAATGGTTTTTATTATATTTATTTATATGAATAATTATAATATATATTTGCATGAATTTAATTTATTTACATGATTTATAACATAATATTTTGTATGAATTTCATTTACATGATTATGATAATATTTTTGCATATTTTTTAATATTTTTTACCTGATATCCTTGCGTGATTTTTTGTATGATTTTTTTAGCATGATTTTATTATAATATTTGTATAATTGCTTGTTTTGATTATTATTTTTTTTATAGAATTTTTGTATGACAATAGTTTGTAAATAAATAAAAGAAATTGAAATTTGATTTTTTCATAAAATATTTAATAAATTTGAAGGTGGAGCATCTTCAAATGAATAATAAGTTTATCTTGAATACTCTTGAGATGAGTTTTTTTTTTTGTGAAAGCCTAAAGATTTTTTTTCAAATATTATAAATATTGAAACTAATAAAAAATCCTCTTTGATTGAGGCTTAAATAAGATAACATGTGATTAATTTGGTACTAATTTTGGGCATTGCAGGTATACTAAAACCTTTCTTACACGTAATCGACTCGCAAACTTAGTTCATTTATATAGACCAGAACCTATTCTTTTTCGAAACCCTTAGTTTACACTTAGGATAATCTTAAAAGGGATAGATTCACATAGGTGGTCAATCACACCTAGGTAACAAAAGATTGGTGGCAACTACATGTTTTTATATCTAATTAATAAGTTCTCAAACTTGAACGTTATGATAATTTGATGACTCCACTGGGGACATTAAAGAGTCAAACCATTAGTTAGTCATGTGTTATCTTAAGCCTTGTTTTGATGGTTTCATTTTTATGAGTTTTCGCGTGTACTAACCTATTTGTTTATTTTGTAGCTTATGAATTTTTTATGTACTAATATATTTGTTTATTTTGTAGATTTTAATTTGATATATGTACCAATTTATTTGATTATTTGGGTTGGTATGTCCCTCAACACACACTACACATATATTCATACATAAGCTCTAAACTCGAGTTTTGTGAAGGAATAAGTACTTAACTATTGTAAAGTGATAACCTCTATATGGCTAACAAAAACTCTCAATCAAATTAAACATTTATGTTTGAGCTTATAATGATGGGTGAAGATTGGAGGTGTTTTGCTAGTCTATAATGGATGATGATATAAAAATAATTTAGCAACCTTTAGATTGTTAAACTTTTAAACCTAGCATGTACATAAACCTTAAGGATCCAAACCTAGGTTAGAGCTCTACCATTTCCCTTCGTATAGAAAACCTGAAAATAGGACACATGAAGGAACATGTTTTATCATTTATCTTATATTTGTTTATATTTATGTTTTGTTAAGATAAGTTTGAACTTGTACAAAATATTAAAATGTTTTTTATAATTTTTTTCTTTCAAAAAACAAAAAAAAAAGAGAAAATATGTGAAAATTTGAAATGTATTATCTTCTTGTTATATAATTTAGGATCATATCCATTACATACATGTATTTGTACATATATTTTTATTGTCCATTCGTTCATGCAATATTCCATGTCACTTTTTCATTTATAAAAAGATGTGAATGTCTAATTGTAAATTAAATAATAATTTTTTTTTTACTTTTTCTTCAATTTTATACATAGTTGTGAATATAAATTCTTGTTGTTACTACGCATTGTATACATGTATTTGCATACATACTTTATCCATGTAAATTTTTTTATATATTTATTTCATTTGTTTTGTACATAGTTTTGAATAAAAATTATTATTTTTACTATGTATTCCATACATGTATTTGCATATACATTTTGATCAATGTAAACATCTTTATATGTACATTATTTCATTTGTTGTCGTGATTTTTTTTTAAGTTTTGGTACATAAGTTTTAAATATGAATTCTTGTTTTTTTTTTTAATGATTTGAATCCATGTATTTATATATATTTTCTTCATCTTTTTGAATTTAAGATTGTTTGACAATAAAATGCCTATATAATTTCTTTCCATGATTGAAAAATATTCTTTTTAAAGGAAAAACTTTTGTGGAAACAATTTTAAAAGAATTGGTGATTACTGTAAAAAATGATCATACCTAGTTGTTTCACTTACCATTTCATACCTTAACTCAATTGAGCATCACACCACTCAAAGCTTGACTTTTCAAGTCCTATGATCCTAATTTTCACTAAGGCTATGAGCAATGAAATTTGCAAAATCCTTATAAGCTAATACATGAGGCATTCTTTTATGGATTTTAGATTTTGGTAATTTAATGATTGTCAAAGGCTATTCCAAACATGTCACCACCCAAGCTTCTTCACAAAGCTTAACCTCTCAAATTTCTTCCATGAGGCATAATTATTGAAAAGATCATATCCCATCAATATCTTTGTTCGATATCTTAATTTATACAACATTCATTTTTTTTCCTTCATTGCCTTAAAATTTTCTTTTGCCCACATCTTAGGCTAAATTTACCAAAAAGCTAAATTTACCAAAAAGCTAAATTATCCAATTTTTTCAATATCTTTTAATCTAGATGGCATTCATTTCATCTCTTATCGAATGAAGACTATATGAACAATTAGTGTGGGTTATGATATTAATGACTGATTGAGATTTCATTTGATGTAGTAAAATTATACACTTTGATTTTAAGTTGTAAAAAAAAGAGCAAAAAAAAAAAAATACAAAAGAATTGATTATAACATCATGCATATTAAACATTCAAATAATTCCAAAATCAAAGAAAAAAAATACTTCCAAGAATTGCTTTTCAATAGAGGTATCCATATTTGATATGATAAATGACCATATTTTATATATTCTTCATAAAAAGAAAATATCCATTTACTAACACTTTTGAACCTATTAAATTCTTTTTTAAGAAACCCTAACTAAGAATCACCTTTCACATTAAGGGGTAAGTATGAAAGAGGATTTATTTGAGAAAATATTTGATCTAAAGTTAAAGGATAAGGAAAAAACAAATACCTACAGTCAAAAGGCAAGTTCCAAAGTTTTGGGTTTAATTTGTTAGAAAGGAAACATAAGAGAAAAAAGAAAAGAAAAAAAGAGAAAAAAGATGAAAAATGTGGAAAGAAAAATGTCTTTGAGAAAGAAATGATCATTGGTTTAATTACCTTTACACACACTTTTAAGCCTATTTATCCTTTATTTTGAGAATCTTAAACCTTGGCCCACATTACGTCATTTAAAAAGCTTATTTTGATCAAGTGTGAATGTTAAATTAAAGAGCTTGTTTTTAGGAAATCACCATCACTTTTAGATTTTTAATGAATTTTGAGTTTTCAAATACATGATGGAATAGTAAAAAAAAAAGAAAGATTAAATGAGGTTTTAAGGTGAAAACCCAAAAGGGTAGTCTATAGCAAGATTGAAATTATGAAAGCAAATCGTGCAATTTCATTAGAGGAAGGGATTTTAAATATACCAATGATCATTGGAAACCTTTGAAAAACATAAAAAGATCAACCCAGTATGAAGATTTATTCTAAAATTTGAGTTTTTCTTTCTTTTTCAAAAATTTTGAGTCTGTCATAACTAGTTTGACATTTGTTAAAATGTCACATATCAAGAATTTAATGGAGTGCTGAAATGGATTATGCTTAAAAAAAGTTTTTTCAATAAATTTGAACTTTCATTTGTGAACCTAGATAAGGAAACATTGATCTTCATTTTCTAATTAGTGGCAAAATCTTTCTTACTAACTAAAATCTTAATGTGTCAAACTATTTCATCATTTTGGAAAGATCAAAATGCGATTCACCTAATTCATTCTAGTTAGTAATAACTAGTTTTTAAAAGATCTAAATGTCACATGTTTTTAAAGAATTGATATATTTTTGTTTTGGTCATGGAAAATTGTTATGTGGGGTGATCTTTTATTTGGGGTAATTGGTGTTATTTTTTAAAAACATTCAAATTTGGATTGTTGCATTTATGAATTTTGGTGGATAAGAGAAAGATAATTTTCAAATCAATATGACAAGAGTGACCTTTTTGGGGCAACAAGAATCTTTGTTTTAATAATTGCATTTGCATTATTTGATAAATATACAAATATTTATTTTCATAATTGCATCTACATAATTGTTTGGATAATGCATTTGCATCATTTAGGGAATTTATAAATTATATAATTGTTTGGACCATGCATTTGCATCATTTGCTGAAAATTTAAATAATTGTTTTGAATATTACATTTGAACCATTGTTTGTACCATATGTTTGCATCATTTGGTGAATATATAAATCATTGATTGAATATTGCATTTGCATCATAGTTAGAACCATGCATTTGTATCATTTGATGAGCATTTAAATCTTTGACATTTAAAAACATTTGCATTATTTAATTAAGATTTTTGAATATATTAAGAAAGATGATGAAAAATGATATTTTCATCTAATTTATTGGGATAGATATATTTGCATTTGCATTTTGGTGGAAAGCATTTACATTTATATTGGTGAGATAAGTATTTGCATTTGCATCTTAGTAAGATACATTAGCATTCATATTTACATTTTTTGCAAACATTGAGGTAAAGAAAGAAACAAAAATTTGATTTAAACCCAAAATTAGCTTACAGGTGATAAGATTTAGGTTGAGATTAACTGGCACATGATGAGACTTAAACCCAAATTAGCTAGTATTATTGAATCTTAAGCCCTTGACACCAATAGAGAATTTAAGCCCAATATGTTGGCTAAAGAAAAATGTTGATTTTTTAAAGTTTTAAAGCTTTTGTTAAAGATTAGTTATCTAAAAATAAGAAATGATTTGTAAGACCTCAAAACATAATCTTCAAGACCTCTGGGCATAATCTACAAAACCTCAAGTCATGATCCATAAAACCTTAGGTACTTTTTTAGTTTTTAAAGTTTCATAGCCTTTGATAAAATGAACTCTTTCCTTTTTTAAAGTTTCATAGCTCTCTGTTGGAATGAGCTCTTTTAGATTTTAAAATTGTTGAACTTTTGTTTAGATGAGCTTTTCATCACAAGATGAGAATCTCTGAATGAATCCTTGAGACATTGAATTTCAAATATGAACTTTTCGAATGCAAATATTTGATTTTGGGTGAGAATATCTAAAATTTTCAAATGAAAATATTTGAACTTTTTGAATGTGAATCTTTGAAATTTTAGATGTGAATTTCTAAATTTTTTTCAAATGTGAAAATTTTTAACTTTAGATATGAATCTCTAAAATTTTTAAATAATAATATTTGAATTTCAAATATGAATCTTTAAATGTTAGATCTGAAAATTTTAGAGATTCTGGATGTGAGTCCTTAAAATTTTTTGAACGAGAATATTTAAATTTTAGATATGAATCTCTAAAATTTTTCAAATGAGAATTTTTAAATTTGTGAATGTGAATCTCTAAGATTTTCAAATATAAGCCTTTGAATTTTTTATGTGAATCTCTAAGAATTTTAAAAGTGAATCTTGGAAATTTTAAATATGAATCTCAAAAATTTTTTGAATGTGAATTTTTGAAATTTAGAAGTTTCATTTGTGAATCTTCAAAATTATTTTAAATCTTTTGCAAACCTTTGAATTTTTTACAAATCTTTTAATCTTTGCGAATCTTGAATTTTTTTAAAATCTTTGAATTTTTTTTGTGAATCTTAAATCTTTTGCAAACCTTTGAATCTTTTGTGAATCAAATTTTGAATCTTGCGAACCTTTGACTTCTTTCAAATCTTTGAAATCTGGCAAACTTTTAGATTCTCATGAATTTTTCAATTCTTGCTTTGAGACCTTATAAATCTTTAAAATCTTGTGGACCTTTAAATTTAATTGCGAATTTTTGAATTTTAAATTGTGAACTTTTGAATTTCAAGTTTAAAACTTTTGAAAGGTGTGCAAATTACAAATTTTTAGTTTAGATGAGAATTTATGAATTTTTATTTTTAATCAAATTCGGACATAATGAATGTCTATATCTTTGCATAATTTTTATTTTACAGAAAATATGCAAAGAATGATAGCTATAAACACCTAATTTTGTCCAAGGGGTTTTTTTTTTTTATGATTGGGTCTTGAATTGCATTTTGATATTGGGTTTTAAATGCTATTTTTTAAGCTCAAATTTAAATGCCCAAAAGTGTTTTTATTTTTATTTATGTTTTGTTATTTGGTAAACAAAAAATAAATTTTGATTTTTTTTTAAATATTGTGATTTAAAGATTGAGTATAATTTTGGTAATTCTTGAGAATCAAGTTTTTACAAAGAAAGAAAATAAATTTTAATAGGATCTTGATAAATTCAGTTAGTATTAAAATTTTTCAAATTGAAAAGAGATTCAATTTTTATATAAAGAGCTTAATTCTTAATTAGAAAATCACCAATAATTAAAGAAGAAAAAGCAACACAAAGTTTTGAGTTTCGAGGGAGAAAACTTTTGGCTACAAAGAGAATAGAGAAGGAAATTTTGAAGGCTTTGGTTTTTTGGCTTAAATACTATGAGCAAATGACAATGTTTGGATGAGGCTCGACTTGTGCCTAAACCCGCTTTACTCATTTCCTAGCCAATCTAATCGTAAATTTTTTTTCTAATTTTATTTTTTATTTTTATTTTTGATTTCTTTATTTTTTTTCTTTACTTTTTCATTTTATTATTTTTAATTATGATTAAATTAAAAGTGATGAGAAAAGAAGAAGGAAAAAAAGTGAAACTTTGGTAGGATTTTTATTACTATATTTATTTGTGTGATTTTTATTATATTTATTTGCATAATATTTTTGCATGAATTTTATTATATTTATTTGCATGAATAATTGTAATATATATTTGCATGATATTTTGCATGAATTTAATTTATTTGCATGATTTATTACATAATTTCAAATGGAAGATTATGATGTTAGGAAACACCTTGGCAGATTCTTTGTCTAAAGTAACATAAAAAATTACAACAAATACCTTAGCTCATATATTGATCAAAGAGTTGTTTAAGAAAAGCATAAATGAGAAACATGTCAGGTAAATTGAAGAAAATGAATCATGGATATCACCAATTAAAGTGTATATGACATCAGAAGAATTACTAAAAAATAAAAATTTAAGAAAGATATAAATTAGGAAAACCCTTGGTACATATTATTATCAATGAAAAGTTGCATAAAAGGTCATTCAGTTTTCGACACCTAAGGTGTATGAATGAGGAAAAAATAGATTATATGCTTAGAAAAATTTATGAAAGAATTTGTGGGAATCGCCTTTAACCTCATCCTTTAGCTTATAAGATGTTAAAGTAAGGATATTACTAGCTAACTATCAGGAAGGATCAACTTACCTAGTTAGAAGATGTGATAAATGCAACAGGTTTGCCCATGCCCAACATTTTTCCTTAGTTAAGCTGACTTCAATAATAAGTCTATGACCTTTCTTGAAATAGAGGATGGATGTGCTCGAACCATTCATCTCAATCCTTAAGCAAAAGAAGTTTATAATGGTAGCTATTGATTATTTCACCAAATGTTTTGAGGTTGAAACGCTAACTACCACTATAAAGTCTAAAGTTGAAAATTTGTATGAGAGAACATCATTTGTCAATTTGAGTTACCTTAGTCTATAATAATAGATAACAGGAAGCAATTCGATAATTCAAAGTTCAAAGAATGGTTTTTTAACCTCTCTATTGACATGAAATTCACCTCGATTACTCACCCATAATCTAATGGCTAGGCTGAGGCTACCAACAAAGCTATACTCAAAGCTTTGTAGAAAAGATTGAATAATGCCAAGGGAAAATAAGCTAAAGAACTTTCTAGAGTATTATGGACATTAAAAAATACATCCAAAGTCCATATAAAAGAGACACCCTTTAATTTAACTTTGGAACAAAGGCCATGGTACCAGTTAAAACTGGCCTATTAAGCTTTCATGTTAAACTAAGCAATGACAAAAGAAATGAATAAGCTTTCAAAGCAAACCTAAACCTAACCAAGGAGCAAAGGGATGTAACTCTAACAAGAATAGCTACATATCAAGAAAAAGTTTTAAGCTACTAAAATAAAGGGGTCCAATGAAAAGAGATAAGCATGGGTGACTTAATCTTTAAAAAAATCAAAGCTTATGGTAGTGATGACTAATGAGGAAAGTTGGCATCAAACTGGGAAGAACCATACATTGTTAAAGAAGTTGCCTGACCTAGTACTTATAGGTTGCAAGATTTGAATGGAAATCTCATTTCGAGGAAATTGAATGATAATAATTTAAAGATCTACTATCAATAAGGGCTATGTAGTGGAGTTAGATTATGAATATTTCATCTACTTGCTAATTCAAGATATGAGATAAATAAAACTCAAAGTTGAAAGAATCCTACTATGAATGTCTGATGAATATCCTTTATGAAGTTCTTAGATAAAGTCGATTAATTCCTTAACCAAATTTTAAGAAAAAAAATCACATGTAACTACAACGACGAGGTCAATGATTTTATTTTATATTAACTTGAATGATTATATTAATTTAAATAATACCAAGCTTGAAGATGTAAAAAAAGAATGAAAATTAATGATTTCATTGATAGTAATAAATAATTAAATGATTTTTTTTTAAAAAAATAAGCAACAACAAAGTATATGTCAATAGATCTTAAAAATTTTCTAGAGAGCATGTTAGACTCCATCTTCAAACTGAGATTCATAAAGAGGCACCTCTAGATTTTAAATAGCTTAGCCCTTTTTCTAGTTAGCAGTGATGACAGCAACAACTTGGTCAATCTCCATTTCATCCTTATCTTGTTGCTGTTGTTCATCACCTTAAGCCTTTTCCTCAGTAGTAGTTAGCTAGTTCTTCAAGTTGTTTATGTCAATCATCAAAAGATCGAGATAAGGATAAATAAAGTTCACTTTTGTCAAAATAAGGTCAAAAGCATCAAACACCTATTCTTAAACAAAGTTTATCTGCATATTATAGAAGTCGTCAAACTAAAAAAAGTTTACCATAGTTCGTTACTCAACTTTTTTGGAAGCTTGAAGTTCACTTTTTAAACATTTCACTTCAGCTAAAGCATCAGCTAGTTTGAGATGGGATTGTTAATGAAGAGACTTAACTGTGGCTTTTTATATGGACATATCTTTAAGCTGCTAGGACAATCTCTCAACCTTCTTGTTGAACTCATTATTAGTCGTTTTATATTATTTAAGATCTTAAGCTTTTTGGTGCTCTTCTTAAAAGATTTAATGCCTTTAACATTTTTTTTTCATATCTTGCTTGACCTTGCAAAGGTGAGCAAAAACCTCATAAGAGTGCACTAGGGTTTAACTTTTATTCTGGGAGATAAATTGAAAGAGTCGATTAAAATTTGCAAGATAAAAAAAAAACCAAACTCAGACTTTGTATAATTTTTTAAAAAAGGAAAGAAAAAAATTGATTTGCAACTAACCTTTCTTTATGATTGATATATGCTTAATTTTTTTCACCACATTGAGGTCGTTAAAAGTATTTGCCCTGCGTTGAACTTTAAGGTGACAGAGTATTTATTTGACAAAGGTTAGACTTTAGATGTAGCACCAAAAGATGATGATTCAATTTTCAACCTCTTTTGAGGCTTTTCTATGACCATTTTTTACTCTAACTTTTGTATTTCTATAGGACACTTTTCTTAGTTTAAGAATGATAAAAAGGTGGGTTAATGATTTTAATGCCTTAAGATGGACTACTAAGTTGAAGAAGAACTTTTATCCTTCCTCTTTCTTTGGAAGACTGAGTAAACCTGGTCATGTCAAAGCCCAAGATCTTTTGACCATTCATATCTTCAACTTAAAAAAAAAAAAACTAACCTGAGAGTTAGAAGATATTAAACTAAAAAGAGTTATGGTAAAAGGTTAACAAGAAAATTACCTTAATATGCAACTTCTTTAATGACATTAGAAGAAGTCAGCTCATTTACATCTATTATTAGTTTCTCATCCTAAAAAAAGTCATTTACTATATATCGAGCCCTGAGCTTTTCATCGTTTAAAAAATCTATTTCAGCCTCCTTAAATAAGCTTAATGAATTATTTATTTTCTAAACCTTGTTGATCTTTTGAACACAAAGAAAGAACACTTTTTAGGCTTTTATAAAGCTTGAGCAATTGAAAAAAATTCTTTTTGAGGGACAAACTATCATACAATACTAATTCTTATCATGGGGATATTTCTTAATGGCAAAAAAATTCCATAAAAAAACCTATAAACGAAACAAGACCTAATTCTTTACAAAGAATAATAAACCTATTATACACTTAAAAGAATTGGGGGTGAGCTGAATAATAGTCAAATTATAGGATAAAAGAAATTGAATAATAAAAAATAAATAAGAAACCTAAGATTGACTAAAATAGAGTCCTAATAAACCCATAACCTATCAGACTCTACTAGATCAATCACCCTATCCTTAGACTTAGGCATAACAACATTGTAAGATTTTAAAAGACTATCAAACCTATCCTTTAAAGCTGCAACATGATAAACTAAACAAAAATTAGGGCATTCCTCAAAATAGCTCGATCTCTTAAATTTTTCATCATGTCTTTAGGATTGATGCTAAGATCGTAAAAAGTGTAGTAACGAATAAAGGTATCAACGTCAACGTCAGAACTTTCTATTTCCCTGATATTACCTTCACCCTTTTTTTAATGCAATCGGACCTATCAACCTACTCAGATCCTTAAACCTATTTAATTCTATAAACCTTTTTGCAAGTTTGCTCGACCACTAGAGATTGAGAAAATTCTTGAACCGTGTAAGACCAAAAACCTTCATGATGTTGGAAGAAGATAAAGATGACTTAAAAATAAAAGACTTAGAGTCAAACGATGATATATAATTAAAGTTTGAGATTGAAACAATGGTGGTTTAAGCACTAGAAATAATCATTAGAGGTTTAACAACAATAGAAGTTTGGCTAAAAGTATTTAGATAAGGAACTAAGAAGGAAAATGTTTGTATAAAAGTAAGAAAATGTTAGACGAAAGAGCCGAACTAACCATATTGGTTGGAATAGAAGGATACCATAAAAAACTTTTTCACCTATAGCTCTAACATTTTTCTCAAGTTGTTCTTTCCTCCTATAGACATTGGATTTAGCCTGTAGACAGCTCGACTATAGTCTCTTCCTACAATAATATAAAAGACCTTATCATTTGAACGAACCTTTACCTTTCATAAGCTTAGCTGACCTTTCCTAGCCTCTACCTTAAAATTAGATAAATCTAAACTAGAAGACATTAAAATTTAATAGACATACTGAGGTAAACAAAGGAAAGGAAGAAGGTCGAACAAAGAAAATTAAAAAAGTTAACAGAGATTGGCAAAATAATAGATCAACAAGAGGATAAAAAGATAATGTAAATACTAAAAGTGAATAAATTAAGGTATTAAGCATGCTTTATATAGGTAAAGTTCAAATCGGATAAACGATCCAGATTAAGTCATGTCATAACACATGAACTAATAATAACCTTTCAACTTATTTGGTTAAATTCAAAGAATTATCCAATTTTCCAAATCCTACTTAAATTTCTTTCTCTTCAATAAATGTTGATTTAGATAAATCAACGGTCAATTTATTCAAAAAATTACTCCAAATGTCATGTTGGTTATATAATACAAGCATTATTAGGGAAAACTTCAGGTTGGGAAAACTAAGGCCACTTGAGTAAACAAATTTTGTAAAAAACTAAGTAAGACCTACCAAGAAAACTATCTCTTTGCCACTACACTTGAAAAGTATTATAATCTTATAAAATCCATGCTCAACTCTTAACTCGGCTTGGTATTAATGAATTGACAAGAGCAATCTTTCAATTGTCTGACACTTTAGACTATTTGATAAGGGGACAAATTATTAAGGGCATTTTATGGTCATAAAGGTATAATTGACCTTTTTTTTAAAAGTGACTCATTAGCAAAGCATGGGTACTTTAGTCAATTTAATACGAGCTGACATGGTCAGTCAACTTGAAATCTATGGATCTATATTAGCTCGGCCAACTTAACTTTTCACCTCAAGGCACATGGGCATGTTGACTTGTTATTCCTTAATTGGGTTTTCACTTGTTAAGTAGGCTGGGTTAAAGGGTGATAATGGTTCAAATCAAATCAGATTCAATTAAATTTTTTTAGCCAGTGCAAAAATTATAAAATTTCAATCCAAATCTGAATCAAACTTCTATATGATTCGATTCGAATTGAATTTTACCAGTTTGGTTCATTGATTTTTAATTTTTGTTTATTTTTAATATGATTTTTAATATATTTAAATGATTTAGGTATAAAATAATTATTTTTATTTTATAAAATTTTAAAAAATATATAAAAATTAATAACAATATATAATTCGGTTCGATTTTTTTTTTAATTTTTAATTTTTGATTCAAAATCTGATCCAAACTTAATATATATATATATATATTTAATATCTGAATTTAATACGAACCAAATAAAAAAAACCGATCTAAACTTAACTTAATATTATAGTTTCTAATCAAGTTTTTTATTTTTTCAATTGTTTTCTCATCCTCATCAAGCTAGCTCTGTCAACATTAAATCTGACTTTCAAAATTCGGATTACCTAGGTTCAGTACTCTTATTTTAAAGTATTAATAGGCTTTTTATTTTAAGTATGAACATTCAGATCTCTCTATTTTTTAGATTTCTCTCTTTCTTATTGAACATTGACTTGAATGTTAAAATATAAGCATTAAAAAAAATCTTCAATCTTTTTTCTAATTGATGTCCAACTTTGTGATTTTTAACTTTTAACATCGTTGGACAGCTCCATACCAACAAAATAGATCACATCTTTAATAACCATAAGAATTAGACGTTAATATCATGTAATTGCACACAATCCAATAATTCTTACATCGTAAAATATATTTTATATTAAAAAGAAAATTTTGAAAATGACAGATCATTCTGTTTCGGGATTCTATTTAACTCCCTGTTGGTGTTGACCAGGGGTACATGGAATTATCAAAGTATGCTTGTAAGCCATCCGCGTCTTTCCGGCTCCTTAATAATTCCAAAAAAAAAATGTAAAAGCACTTGGGAATTTATACTTTCTCCATGAATATGAGTGATCTTTGAACAAACAATTATTAGAATTAAAGTGTTCGCCACCTTGGGTTCCCAATCTATACAAAATTTTTTATATACGGAACAAACTGTAATTCCCAAGCAAAGTTATAATTACTTTGATTGTCAATGAGATAGGAGTTGGGAGCGAATGACATGGGCGTTTGATATTTGAATCCCGTAATCTTTTGTCATTTTCTTTTGTTTGGAATAAGCAAAAGAATCTCTGGCATTCTTTTAGCCAAAATCCTTGACATGGATATCTAACAAGAAAAGTAAAAGCCCATGAAAATGCTGGTTTGCACTTTGTAAAAAGATGCCCAAAATTGTCTCTTTATTTGGGGTGGAAACGGGTTGAGCATGGGTCGAGTTATATTTAATCCCTTTGATTGTTGATGTCTTCCCTCGAGCCAGACGGTGGTTGGTTTGGTAGAATTGTTTTAGAAATTCCCAGTTGTTGTTGATGTTAAGTCAAGATTGTCAACTGGGTTTCTCAAAAAAAGATGTCAACTGGGACTTACGATTAACAGCCTCGGTTTAGCGAACATTAATTGGATAATTTAACCATTAATATCATTAGAATATGTCTAGATCTAATCTTTTTTAACAATCTAAAAGATGCACTCTTTCATATTTATGTTTTCAGACAATTTTAAAAATGTATTTTTTTTTCTCTTAATACTCCTTATAAGGATTAAACCTATATGGATTATACCCAAATTGACAAGAAAAGGAAATTTTTTACCGACCGTACTAATTACTTCTTGTGAAAAATGGATAACCTGCCGAGCTACTCTTTGGGTGAATTTGTTACGTGTTTTTTTTTAAATGGATCCCATGCACTGAAGCTTGTTTCTGATTCAAACAAATTAAAAGATACGTTTAATTCTTTAAAAAAAAAAAAAAAAAAAAAACTGAGACTGCATTTCAAGTTCTTTTACTAAACTCATTTTCAAGCTTTGATTTGTCCGACCTATTAGTTTCACAAAAGTTTGCACGGATGAAAACTCTAACAAAATACACATAAAAAAATTGATTTTGTTTGAAGTTACAAGGAATCAAAGATATACCAAACCAATCTGAAAGACTGAACCAACATGTCCTAAATGATTCATCATCCATTTCCTCAAATCCCCCATGACTTTAAACCACAATATAGCATACATTCTACCAATCATTATTTTTAAAGCATCCCATGCTAACAAGAAGAAATACTTCTTTTTTTATTATTACTTTAAAAAGAGCTAAATTGCATTTTCAACGGACAAAGAAGGCAATATGAATTAATTTAATAGCATCATTACTCATTACTACTAAAATAAAGAGCGTTCAGAAACCATTCATGATTCATCCATTATTGGAAAAGTGCCAAGCATGACCCGTCTGGTCTAACAACTATTCAGAAGCCATTTCTTGACTTTGGAACAATTGAATGCTAAGTTAGTCAACATGGCAACTTGTAGGGTTGACCATGGCCAGCAGCTACAAGTGCTCCACTTCTATCTTTAAGAACTATTATCATATCAGGGGTGCTAATGATTATAACAAACTATTTGAGGATCCCTGATCAGTCAATATCACCTTCTTTATTTTGACAAGGCAATCGCTGTCTTGCGGATAACACGGTGATGGGAACCATTGGACCTCAAGTATTGGCATGGGGAAATGATCAGTCTGATGATCTGCAAGAACTTTTGGCATACTACAATGGCATCTTTAAAACACAGTAATGTCCATGTTAAAACTACAACCACCACCCACAAAGCTGCCACCGCTACCTGCCATTACCACAACCAATTGCCATTTTCGACGGGGTAATGGATGATGCAATTTCAAAAGTGTATCTGGTCTTCTTAGCTCAATAGCTGCAAGTTTCTGATTCAAAATGGAAGACCTGCAGGCGCAGCAAAATCTTTCCCAATTCGCATCTAAACAAGTCTTCCCCCTGACAAGTCCAGAAACGAAGAGTTCTAGCGGAATTATCATCACACTAATATCATCAAAGGAGCCTCTCCATGATAAACAATTCAGCGAGCCTTTTTTGCGAGCAGAAAATGGCTTAGGCTTATCAACACCTACACAGAAAGGTCGAACTAAATCTATTGCCTCTTGGTTGGTAACCTGAAAGGCAAGACAAAGTTCAATTTGACATCATAATAACTCAAAAGGGATCATCAAAGGAGGTTCAAAAAAGCAATTATATAAGCATCTACGGTCTAACATATACCTTATTCCAAAGACCATCTGAGGCCAGGATCAAAAACTCACACCCATGCTTAATTTTTATCATTTTAGTCTCTGATTCTGCAATTATACATTGTTTATGATGTTTATCTCCAAGTGTTCTCGATACAACAAGCAACCCTTGAATTCTCCTAACACCATGGCAACAATCCACATAACCAACCTACAAATTAAACATCAAAACAGGAACTGTATTTTGACACGACAATCACCTCATTAGATGCAACAAGATCACCTTTATGAATCTCTACAGTAACACAAAGTACCACCACCCACATCTTCCTTCAGAAAATCCATGTCTGTGGTTAAGTAAGCTTCTTTAATTGCATCTTCAATTGAATCTCCGAAATTTTTTGACACCTCCGCTATTACCTTCTTATCTAAATTCTTTGCTGCGAATTCAGCTGCCTTTGAACCCCCAAGCCCATCAAAAACACCAAAGAAAGCCTGCAAAAAATCAAAGCCTTTAAATTTTTAATTATGGAGGCGTATTATCGGCTTTGATCAACGGTTTTGTCTAAAAAATTCTCGATTTATTTAAGCAAAAAGTAATAATACAGAAAAATTGATTCAAAGAAGAAAATTAGAGGCAGAAATACCCTTTTAGAATCTCCGTTAAGATCAAAAATAGCGGAGTAACGGTCTTCCATTTTCCCTCTTCTCCCTCTCTTACAATAAACATAATAACCTTCCCCTTCCACCTGCACTCCTCCTCTCCTCTCAGAGTCTCCGCCCCAGCTTAACAGCGTCGGTGTCTCTATCCTCGCAGACCTCTTCCTCTTCACCACCGAAAGCGCCGCATTGGCTCCTAAAGAGAGCTTTTTCTTTTGGACGCAAATGGACAACCGAGATTTTAGTGATGATAAAGACGACGGCGACTGCGACAGCGGTGTCGTAACGGAGGCGGACGAAAGTGGAAGAGGTGATTTGGGAGAGCGACGGATACGGAGATGGAGATGGAGATGGAGATGGAGGCGCTTGAAAGCCGTTGATGCGAGGAGATGACGGGAAAGATGAACCGTCTGATTTGCAGAAAATTGAAGAGGCTCTTTTGGTTTGGGTGAGAAAGAGGTAAAGGTTGGAACAATTAGAGACCAAGGCTTTTTTTTTTTTTCGTCTTCTTTTAGGGTAGCGAAAGGAGGGAATCGAGGCCGAGCCACCTAAATGAATTGAGAGAAAGTTTTCTATTAAAATAATAATATACGTGAGAAGACGAATGCGACGGTGCCGTTTTCTGGTTATTTTTCATTATTATTATTATTTTGGCAAGAGGTTTTTCAGGAAGTAGGAAGTTTGCCAGTTTGAGTTCTCTGGGTCGCCGGATTTAATATCCGCTTTGTTAGTCAAGGCCGGATGACCAAAGATGACCAAATGGCTGGGTTAAAAAGAAGAAAAATGCTCGGAGCAGTCATTTTTACCGTCACTCTTAAATACTCAAACAGTTATAGTTTCACGCCATCCCTAGTTTTAAGCTCGAAAACCTGTCATCTATTATTTCGGTAAAATTTCATCTTGCTTTTTTTTTTTTTTTATATTATTGAAAGAGTGAAAGCTGTTATAAATCGAGGTGTAATCGAGTCGATATAATAAAAATTTGAGTTTAAATTTAACTCTCAATTCGTAATTTTATATTCGATTTGAATTTAATTAAATTTTATTTTTTAGTTTGAGTTCATTCATAATTAAAATCGAATTATTCGAATTAATTCGATTAAATTCGATTAATATATAAAAAAAATTTTATTTTTATACTCGATAAAAATTCGATTATTTATGTTCGAATTTAAATTCAAGCTCGAATTTGAATTCGAGATATTTTATTAATTAAAATAATAAAAAAATTTAAATATAAAAATTCGATTAGGTTCGTAAACTACTTAAACATGATATAAGAATATTCGAATTCGACTCCATCGATGAGTCGAACTACTTGAGCTGAAATTCGACTCGATAATAATCAAATCGAATTTGAGTTTTATTTGAATCAAATTTGAATAGTTTATCAATACTAATATATCATTTACACTTTTAGTTATACTTTTTTTTCTCCATCTAAAATATTTTTTACAAAGACCAAATTATCCTTGTTATCTCTTTTCTTTATAATATTTTTTCAAGTACTAATAAATTTTTTCTCAATTTTAATCTTAATTTCTAAATAAAAGAATCATCTCAATTTTTTCTATAAGTCTAAAATATATTCAATCAATTCTATCTCAATTTTTTATAAATCCAAAATAAATGGAACATTAGTGTTTCATCATAAAAAGATATTATATCAGAATTCAAAGAAATAAACCAAATTTATAGTATCTATAAATTTTTTATTTTTTTCCTAACTAGACTATTTTCTAAAGTGATAAGTAAATATATAAATTTTATTTGCATGAAAAAGATATCAATTTTTTTATTTAAAAAAAGAACTCTCTTTTTTCTTTACAAAAAAGAGGAAAAAAAAGTAGGAGAATTAAAAAAATAATAAAAAGTTAAATGAGAACCCAATACAAGAAGAATAGGAGAATTGAAGAAAAAAATCGATGGATTTCTACAATTTAAGGGCTTGTTTAAGCTAAAAAACACAAAGAGCTTGAATAAGCGCATGTTTAGGCTGCAAAAACACAAAAGATCTTAAATACTGACAACTAACAAGTCAGTGAGCGATTTGAAGTGTGAGTCTTAGAGAAGGATCAGAAAAACTCCATTAATGGCGGATTGGAATTCTAGTTTCTAATCCCAATGTATAGGAAGGTCAAGAAAAAGAAGAAATAAAAGGTAAAAGTACTCTAGTAAAAGAAAAAAATCTAAAATAAAAAGATCATTTGTTATAAGTAGTTGTCTGTCTACAAGTTAAAGTAGTGAATGACGTTACTCTTTAGTGAACCGAGTGTTCAAAAGTGGTTGCTGGCGGTGACTGCTCCTAGCATTCCTCAAAAAATAATGACTTGCATTACGCATGCATATTCCTTTTTTTTTTTTTTTGTTCTGTCGTACTTACATTTATGTATGCTTTAATCTAATAATTGATATATAAAATAACACATATGGTAATGTAATTCAATTATTAGATTAATTAAAATTCTGATTATTTAAATTTAAATTTTACTGTATAGATTTGATTATTTAATTATATTTTATTTTGTTAGTTGAATTATTCAATCATTATAATTTTATTATAATAAAATATTGATTATTTAATTGATTATATAGTGTAATACTTAATTATGATTATAATTTCAAAAAAATATATATTAGATTAAAATTTTTATTTTATATTATTTTTTCTACCAAATGAAATTAGCTGAATATGAATTGGTTTGATTTGGTTTTAAAGTAAACTTTGAACCAAACTAAAATTTTTATTTCTAAATTTTTTAAACCAATCCAATTTAAATCTATACTTACTATAAAAGTAATCCTATCTCAATTTTGCTGCTCATGTTTTTAAAGTCTTAAAAAAATTGAAGGCTAGTTTAGGTCTTTACAGCTTTTTGTTTTCTTCTTTACACCTTCAGCTGTGCTTTCTCTCGTTTTCTCATTTTTGGCTACCATTGTTGTCTCATTTATCAAAGTTTGCTATCTTCTAACAGGCTTTTGAGGTGATTTTTTTATGGTTTTGTAGGCAAGGAAGGGAAGCTTTGCCCAGAAAGAGAAGTATTTATCGAAGGTTTTATTTCAAATTAATGTTCCAATTTTAGTAATTTCCAATAATTATCTTATTGCGAATATGTTTATCGATTCTGTTGTTGTCAAAAGCTGATTACTTATTGCTATTTGGTTTAAAAAAAAAAAAAAACAAAACCTAAGAAGGAATTAGATTAGTTTTTTATTTTTAATTATTAAAGTTGGCATTTTATTTGGTTTATCCTGAGATTTGATTAGTTTTTACAATTGGATTTTCAAAGATAAGAGAAATCCCATGAAAGAATCTGGGTTGAGCACTAAGCCAATTGGACAAAATCTGATAAAATTGATAAGTAATTTATGTTTTTCAATTTTTGTGTTTTCAGTACTAATAAAATTTTGTATGTCTAATTTTTTACCTTTTTGTCATATATGGTTGTTCATGTTGGGAATCACCATAGCTCTAATACTATTTGTTGGGCTAAAAGCATCCAATCCAATTATACCAGCGGAAGCGAAATCAAAAGTAAATCAAACACACAAGAGACAACAATTTAACGTGGTTCGGTCAAACTGACCTATATCCACAGATGAGAAACAAGATCCACTAGTTGTAAAGAATTACAAACATACATCAAATCATCAACCTCACTCAACAATCAATACTCATAAGACACTCTCAATCTCCTCTAGTCCTATGGAGTATTCTCAACCCAAATAAACACAAACCCAAACCCTTGTGCACCATTTCAACATAACCAAATACATACCCATATGCTCTCATACATTATACCTATGTGGACCCTCTCAATCTCCTTCTAGTCCACTCACAAACAAACATATACACCCATAAGACGTAGAGCCCCAATACTCCTATGGGGTGTCTATTCCACAAAATCCTATAACTCTCTTACATATTTTTCTCATATCTAATCCTGTAGAGACTTCACCTATTTATAACCATACAAACTTGCCCATTAAGAATCTCTCTCCTCTTAAAATTCTTCTCTTGCAAGTCTTCTTGTCCATTAAGCAATATCTGGTAAATCTCAAATAAATCTCTAACAAATCTCAAACAAATCTCTTATGAGATTTAAGTCAATATTCCCAACAATCTCCACTTTGACTCAAATTTCATCAATCATCTATCTTCATGCTAGACATGCTTGGCTCCACCTGCAATGGAAGTCTCACAATCATCTTCTCTTCTCTTGTGTCTTCACGCTTCATACAAACCAATCATCAATTTTCAAAACTTAAACTCAAACTCTTCTCTCGAATCGAGCTCTTCTGGACTTACTTCTTTTCATGTCTTAAACCATGCACTTCTCAAACCTTTAGCTCTTCCCACATCTCGAACATTCAGCTCTTTCACATCTCGAACATTCAGCTCTTTTCACATCTTAAATCTTCAACTCTTCTCACATTTCGAACCTTCAGCTCTGATACCACTTGTTGGGGATCACCACAGCTTTAATACTATTTGTTGGGCTAAAAGCCTCCAATCCAATTACACAAGCGGAAGTGAAATCAAATGTAAATCAAACACACAAGAGACAACAATTTAACGTGGTTCGGTCAAACTGACCTACATCCACGGATGAGAAACAAGATCCACTAGTTGTAGAGAATTACAAACATACATTAAATCATTAACCTCACTCAACAATCAATACTCATAAGACACTCTCAATCTCCTCTAGTCCTATGGCGTATTCTCAACCCAAATAAACACAAACTCAAACCCTTGTGCACCATTTCAACATAACAAAATATATACCCATATGCTCTCATACATCATACTTATGTGGACCCTCTCAATCTCCTCTAGTCCACTCACAAACAAACATATACACCCATAAGACGTAGAGCCCCAATACTCCTATGGGGTGTCTATTCCACAAAAGCCTATAACTCTCTTACATCTTTTTCTCATACCTAATCCTGTAGAGACTTCACCTATTTATAACCATACAAACTTGCTCATTAAGAATCTCTCTCCTCTTAAAATTTTTCTCTTGCAAGTCTTCTTGTCCATTAAGCAATATCTGGTAAATCTCAAACAAATCTCAAACAAATCTCAAACAAATCTCTTATGAGATTTAAGTCAATATTTCTAACAATCTCCACCTTGACTCAAATTTCATCAATCATCTATCTTCATGCTAGACATGCTTGGCTCCACTTGCAATGGAAGTCTCACAATCATCTTCTCTTTTCTTGTGTCTTCACGCTTCATACAAACCAATCATCAATCTTCAAAACTTAAACTCAAACTCTTCTCTCGAATCGAGCTCTTCTGGACTTACTTCTTTTCATGTCTCAAACCATGCACTTCTCAAACCTTTAGCTCTTCCCACATCTCGAACATTCAGCTCTTTCACATCTCGAACATTAAGCTCTTTTCACATCTTAAATCTTCAACTCTTCTCACATTTCGAACCTTCAGCTCTGATCCACTTGTTGGGGATCACCACAGCTCTAATACTATTTGTTGGGCTAAAAGCCTCCAATCCAATTACACCAGCGGAAGCGAAATCAAAAGTAAATCAAACACACAAGAGACAACAATTTAACGTGGTTCGGTCAAACTGACCTACATCCACGGATGAGAAACAAGATCCACTAGTTGTAGAGAATTACAAACATACATCAAATCATCAACCTCACTCAACAATCAATACTCATAAGACACTCTCAATCTCCTCTAGTCTTATGGAGTATTTTCAACCCAAATAAACACAAACCCAAACCCTTGTGCACCATTTCAACATAATCAAATACATACCCATATGCTCTCATACATCATACCTATGTGGACCCTCTCAATCTCCTCTAGTTCACTCACAAACAAACATATACACCCATAAGACGTAGAGCCCCAATACTCCTATGGGGTGTCTATTCCACAAAACCCTATAACTCTCTTACATCTTTTTCTCATACCTAATCCTGTAAAGACTTCACCTATTTATAACCATACAAACTTGCTCATTAAGAATCTCTCTCCTCTTAAAATTCTTCTCTTGCAAGTCTTCTTGTCCATTAAGCAATATCTGGTAAATCTCAAATAAATCTCAAACAAATCTCAAACAAATCTCTTATGGGATTTGAGTCAATATTCCCAACAGTTCAGATAATCAAATATGTCTATTCATCTTTTCTGGCTTAATTATTTAGCACGCTTTCACATTTGTTTTTGCAGGAGCTAAGTGTTTTCTACATACATATGAACATATAATCTTTGCTGGTGAGAAAAGAGTGTTAATTGCAAGAAAGTTGTGGATTGCGGGTTTATAAAAATATGAATGTACTTTTTTTCTATTAGGTATTATGTTAATATCTTTCCTTGATTTGTGTTGGTATACATAGTTAATTCTCTGCCGTTGCTAATTGATATACATACCAAGAAATAAAAAAAAGAATTTATTTTTCAATAAATTTATGATATAAAAGATCATTTTTTTTAATGATATATACACACCAAAACTATGGTAATGATATTTACAATTAACAAAATTCATATTTCAATAAAATCATATCTGTTGTCTTGATCCTTTCATTGATAAACAAGTTCTCTGCTATGAAGTTGGTTGTTCATGAAATGTTGGATGTTGGATGTTGGAACTAAAACAAAACTTTGCATGTTGTTGGAAGTTGACTGCGCAGCATATTTGAAGGAAAAAGCTATAGAAATCCATAGATCATATTTTGATGAGTGGTAAAAGTTTCCTTGCACTGATAAAACTCTCTTGACAAGGTATACTAATGAAATTCAATATTAGTTCTAAACTTATTATATTTACTTTTCTTATTACTATGTAATTGTAAACCACTATCCACAACCAATTATCACAATTTTTTCTATGCACATGTCATACTTGAATTTATATAGACAATTTGAACCATTGGTTGTGGATTTATACATTTTTTTTTTTACTTTGGTGATTAATTTGTTTAAGAGAAAATTAAACGGTTATAAATATCATCTAAGATATGCTTGAACTAAGTTCAAATGATTAATTTCTTTTAAATTTTGTTAATTGTAAATATCATTACCATAATTTTTGGTATGGATCGATCAAGTAATCAATTTAAATTTAAATATCATAGATATAATTTTTGACAATTTTCATTTGAGATCATATTAAATACAATAAAAATAAATTAATAATTTTTTATAGAAATTATACCAACAAACCTTCTTTGTTACTTGGATTTTAATTAAAAGAATTACTCTCCAAATATGTCACACTTTCAAGGAAGAAGTTGACAATTGTACAAAGTTCTTTCTCTCTAAAATATTTGTGAGACATGTATTTTATATTTGTTAACTTTAATTATGTTACTTAATTTTTAACATATAATGTACCTTATAAAAAATTTTCTATTGATTTTTCTTTTAATTGTCGTGAATTTGAGACACAAGGCTTGCAAATTTTGTCTCTTATTTTAGCTATTTTGCTTTCTTGCATCTTTTGTATTTTATATTTTTCTAACATTGCAAAGTGTCTTAGGTAGATTATGCTATTTAGGCTACAAAGAGAGCTATCACTAAAGCTGAGTATGAGTTTAAACAAGTCTTTACTCTCATGAAAAAGCTTAGGCTTTGACTTTTTACTTTTAAAGCTTGGATTTGGACCACTAGAATTGTGAGATTGTTTAGTCTTTTTTTGTTTTTCATTTGTATTTATGTTGAAAAGCTTCAGCTTAAAATTTTTATGCACATGTGCACACATGAACACAAACAAGTGTTTGAATATACAAGCACACATAAGTTTCTATCTCATTTTATCGTGTCTTAACATTTGGCGAGCCATATACACGTGGTTTTATAAAATCGTTTGGTTATCCCGATATTAACTTTAAATTCTTTTGTATTCGTGATTTTACAGATGTTTGATACTTTGATCAAATCATTAGCAATGATCTGGTGGCTACATGATAAAAAATTTGATGTTAAACTTTGGTATTTTTTATTTTTCCTCCTTACCTATCGTACCTTATCTCATCATTTTATCGCCTAACTTTTTCCATTGAAGAATTGATTGTAGTTGATGATATAATATGCTTTATTTTGTTTCCCATTTTCTATACTTGAAAAATTGATTGGATACAACAAGGATAGGGGCTTGGTTTAACATAAGAATACACTTTAGCAATATATAAGGGGTCATCTTAGAGAAGTTTGAGTTTTTGTATGTTTTTTATGCTTTTTTTTCAATTTGACATGTTTAACTTTTTCTTGGTATTTTTTTGCCTATGCTTCTCTTTATAACTTAAGAAAAAATATTATTATCATGCTCATACATTTAAATTAGCTTCATGCAACATAATGCGGGTCTCTATCTAGTTACAATAAATATCAAATCAAACCATAATAATTTGATTTGGCTTGATTTCTTATTTGGTTAAGGCTTTTTTAACAATATAAATAAAAACATGAACATCAAAATATTTGGTTGGTTATGATTTTACATAGCAAATAGTCTTAAAGGGGTGTTTGGTTTGGGGAAAATAAGATTTCTAATTGAATCTTATTATTCATAATTTAATTCTTTAGTTTGGTTTATGAAATGTGATTCTTGAAATTTTTTACCACTCTAATTGTGTCAAAAAAAAGGGAAAGTATGGAATTAAAAATTTTCTTTTCCCTAAATTTTTTTAAACTTTATAGGGAAAGTGAAAATTTTGCCTTATCTCCCCTTACTTAATTACTTTTTTAGATTATTTTATTTTTCTAATCTTCTAAAATTACAAAATAAATGTGATTTTTGTTTTCTATACCTTCCAACTCGTGAAAAAAACTTGTTATCCTTGTCATTATATACAAATACAACTTATACAAAGGGAATTATATATTCTAAATTTTGGTCAAACAAAGTGTGCACCTAATGCAAAACATTGAAAATATTATATATATATATATATATGTATATATGCATATTGTAGACACCTAATTTTGTTCAAGCAAAATCTCGATCATATGTGAAGCGTTTAAAATTTAACTTGGTTCAAATATAATATTTCTTTAATTTTGACAAGTTTCTAAAATCAGATTGGAGCCAATTTGAACAAAATGCCTCGAAGTCAAAATTAGTCAAACCTGATCAAATAAAATCAAATTTGATTAAAATTGGTCAAATTGATCAAAATGGATGAAGCTCGAGTCAATTTTTAAAATTCACAATTAAATTGGAATAACTGTGGATTAATATTGAAATTTGTGGTTTTAAAACATTAAAAAGTCTAATTACACTTAAAGATGTGTAAAATTACCGAAATACCCTAGGGATATTTTTGTAATCTGACCTCATCAAAATTAGTTTTTTGTGAAAACTTTTAGATCATAATTAAATTTTTTTAATGATTTTGTATGCATTAAAAACTAGATCACACCTTGGAAGGTAAGAAATTACAAAATACTCTTAAGGATATTTTCATAATTTGACCTTCCAAAGGTTAAAATTTCGTAAAAAGCTCTAGATCATATTTAATATTATTTAATGATTTTTGGAATGTTGAAAATTTTGATCGTACCTCGAAAGCTATGAAATCACCAAAATACCTTTTAAAGTATGTTTGGTTCAAGGGAATCTATAAATTTTTTCACGAAGTCTTGATGATGGGTATTTGTTTCCCATGTTTGGTTTAGAATAATCTGATTACAGGAGAAAGTGTCATATTCCCAACAATACCTAAAGTCTCATAATTAGAAACCCACATCTTCTTATGGTATTCTAGAATATCAAGGAGAAAAGTTATCTTATTTTCAAAGTTGACCTGAATAAAAAATTGATCACATAGCCATTACCCTTTTGAAAAACAAGTCTTAAAGTGATTGAACTTAGTTGTTGGGTTTTTATAAACAATATAATTTTTTTTTATTTTATGTTGCAATTAATGCATTTCAAGGCAGAAATGCCTTAATTAATGATCAATTAAGGCATTTTTTTCCTTGAAACGCTTTAATTGACAAAAGCATCAATCAAGACATTTCTGTTAAGAAAACATTTTAATAGATGATCAATTAAAGTGCTTCCTTCATCAAACACCTTAATAGTTAAGGAAATGCCTTAATTGATCATCTATTAGAATGTTTCTTAACAGAAAATACCTTGATTGATGCTTTTGTCAATTAAAGCATTTCAAGGAGGAAACATTTTAATTGATTATTAATTAAGGCATTTTTATAATTTTTTTTGTCTCAAAGATTGTGTTATGACATAAATGATTTTCAGTCATAGTTTGATAAAGAATGAAATGGCCATTAATTAAAGCGTTTTAATGAAAAAATGTCTTAATTGGTTATCAATTAAGGCATTTTTTCGATTGAACACCTTAATTGTTGCATATTAAAATTTTATTTTTTTCTTTCGAAGACATTGTTTTCATAATATGAATGTTGTAATGTCTAATCGTGAAGTAGAGGAACATATATTTTATACATCAAATAAGGCCTTACTCGATGTCTTCATCATGTTTCAATAACCAATACATTTCTAATTTTTATTTCCACATATCTCAGCTCAAAGCAAATACATTTCTCTTTGAACCAACTTTAACTTCAACATTCGTAATTTAATCTTCGTCCTATTAAGTTTATTTTTATTTTTTTACAAAAATGATGTATATGCTTTCCGATACCTATTTATCTTTGCATTATTTGTTGCATTCCAATATATTTTTTTTCATATTTTTAGATGCCATTTAGATTTGAATTTTTGTTTCTAATATATCAAACTTATTTTGTGGTTTATTTGTTTTAGCTCCTTCATCAAAAAAATGATTTGTTGCTGATTTACATTTTCTTATATAATGTTTGATAGATTCCATATACCATATACAAAGATTTGCTTTCCATTTATGTTTTTAACTTTAACAAAATTTTGTCTTCTAAATAGTTATGTTGGTTTATCACTAAGAACGAAGATGCAATTGGTTACAATGCTTATGATGCATTTGAATTAAATAGTGACTTTGTTGCATGTGTTATGTTTTGTTGCTGTAACTTTATTACATATGAATGTTAGAAAATGACGTAGATTATCTTATGGTGGAACATTTTATGATAGGCTATATATTAAAGAGTTAAACTTAAATGCAATGGTCTTTGAAAATGATAGACAGTGTGTATTAAATACTAAAATGTATAAGAGAGTTTTTGCAAAATTATGTCATTTAATTAAAACAAAAATGAGACTACAATTATTTAGACATATGTCAATACAAGAACTAGTTATTAGCTTCCTCCAAATCATAGCCCATCATATAAAAATAGGGTTATGAAGCGTTAAGTAGCTCAATCTGGAGAGACGATTAGTAGACAATTCCATTATGTATTGAATTCTATTTTAAGATTACATGTGTTGTAATTTAAAAAATCCAAACCAATATCGAAAACTTCAATAGATAATAGATGAAAATGGTTCAAGGGTTGTTTAGGTGCCTTAGATCAAACATACATCAAAGTTAATGTAGATGCAATTGATAGGTCTAGATATAGGACTAGGAAAAATAAAATTGCTATCAATGTCTTTGGTGTTTGCACCCTAGATATACAATTCATATATGTTCTACTAGGATGGAAAGGTTCTATAACAATGGCAGAGTGTTAAGGGATGCCATTACACGTAAGAATAGGTTAAGAATCCCATAAGGTATTATTTATATTATATTTGTTATATGTTTATAACGAAATACCTTTTTTATATTATTAATGTTATTCCACTATAATAAGTAATTATTATTTGTGTGATGTCAGATATACACATAAGGAAAGTTTCTTAGCACCTTATGGAGGTTAATGATACCATCTTAGTAATTGAAGGGTAAAACTCCAACCGACGACTCCGTAAGAATACTTTAATATGAAACACTCTCAAATAAGAAATTGTATAAAGATGTTTTGGTATATTGAAAACTAGATGGATAATTTTAAGAGAGAAATCATTTTATTCAATAAAGACATAGTGTAGAATCATTTTTACTTATTGCCTTCTCTATTATTTTATTAGGTCTAAGATGATTTTTTATCTTATTAAAGATGATATTACTAAAGAAAATATTAGCCAACCAGATAAATATGAACATTAAAATTTGATTATGCATGTTGAGCCATCTGATTCTTGGACTCAGTTTAGAAATAATATGGCTAATGAGATGTCCACCAATTAGTTGCAATCCCAAGGATAAGAACACTATATACATGTTTTGTATGTTATAATATTTGCTAAATTTATTTAATTTATGTACCATATGGTTAAATGTAGATTTTACTTTATATGCATATTGAATATATGTTTACATGATATTTTTTTATTCTTGAGTGTCCAAGCTATATTAAAATTTTGAGTGCATACTTATTTGTTTTCTTTTTATGTGTATTCGTTTAATTCATTCCCTTGATGGGTTTTTGATTTACTATAGTGATATTGTTGCATAATGTCTAACCATGTGATTAGGAATTGAACATGCCTTTGTCATATGCCAATTTATCATAATCTGTGCAAGGTTTACCTAGAAAAGGAATCGAAAGTTAGAGATAGGCAACCATTTTTATACTCAAAAGGAGGATTTATATCTAGTTCAATGCCTATATTTTTTTGACAAAAGATCCTACATGGAGAACGGATAATGGGATATTTTGTGTTGGATGTTTAGGTTATCTTAAACGAATGCTAAAGCAACCCATTCTTACTTCACAACTTAAAGCCATTATCCCTTTCTTTAATGATTTTAAAGTGATTTTCGGATCTGATAGAGCAATCGATTAAAGAGCCAAAATAACAACTGATGCGGTTAAATCATTGAATACTATTGAGGATGCTTACTTTTTTCAAGAGTTTGATATCCATATTGAAAGAAATAATAGAGAAAAGATGAAAAAGAAGAAATTAGTTTAGTTACTCTAAGCAACATTAGGACGTTGTCAGGTAAAAAGTATTCTAGTAGTGAAGATGGACCAATTGCTAAATCGGTTAATCAAATTAGCAAACTTGGTGCTTCATATGATACAACTATGAATGTTATAGAGGGCATTTTCGCTTTTTTCTAGAAAAATGTCAAGAATATGGATAGAAGAATGTCACTTTTCAATGAAATAAAACAACTCGACAAATCCATTCCTGATGAAATGATTGCTGCTGGTGAGTATATGTTGAAAAAAAATCACTAAATTGAGTTTTTCTTTACTTTGCCTCATGTATTTAAAAATAATTACATTAGAAAATAGTTAAATGAATGTAATGCATATCGCCTATCATTTAACTTTCCTATTTCTGGACATATGTAGACCGTACTATATTTTGTATATAGATTTATACAATAATTTTAAAACATATTTATTTAATTAATATAGGAAGGCGAATGTTGTAGATATGCAAATTGTGTGGCATATTATACATTTGATTATTTATAACGGATATTGTACTTATGTGAATGAAATAAATATTTATCTTGACTAATTTCATATTTGTATTCAAAGAACAAAAATCGTAATTGTGTGAATGACAACATAATTTGGATTTATAAATTTCATATTTGTATTGATAGAATAATGTTTGGTGGTCAACATATGTGTTGTGAAATGATTTAATTTTAAATTTAGCATTAGGATGAACAAATTACCCCAAAGTGATCATATTTCATTTGTATAATGCGAATGATATAAGACGAATATAAACTAATAAAAAATAACAAATATCCAATCATAATGCTTATACCAAAAATTTGGAATGTTTTTATATATTTGCAACCAATTTGGTTGTCCAACATTAAGGTTTAGCGAATTTCAATACATAATCACATCATTCTTTGTAAACTTCATCTATTTTTTTTTTCATGAAGCTTCCCTTGTTCACCTAACATAAACAAAAAATAAGAAGTCAATGTTATTTAACTTGTATAATATTATATAAGTTTAATTGAAAAATATTACTATTATATGGTATTAATACTAACCTTGAATGGTGTGATCTTAATAATCTCTCTCATAAAACAAAGGATATAATATCCACATTCGGTAACTCCTGGTTGATGAGAAACTTGAAAATAAAATGAGTGGGTTGGTAAATATTTATCTAAACAAACTCAATATAAAAGAATATATTTTACACTTACCGATAATGAAACCCAATTGAACTTTTGATTCTTATGAATTGTAGCAATTCCCTTAAATTGAATACAAAAATCATAGTAAACAAAAAATAATAGTAATTTCACAAAAATAAATTTTAATCTAATTATCACTTATTAATAAAATGTAATACCTCTTTATTAAATTGGCATATATCGGTTATAGTCATCACTATTGGTTGAGCGAAGTTAAATAACTAAGGAGTCCACATATTAGTATCAATTACAATAAGCTACTAATGACCCCTACAAAATAATAGGCATGATATTAGATGTCATAAATGATATAACTATTACTACAAATAGAACTTATGTAAAATTATAAGGTACTAGAAAATAATCGGCCAATTTTTGCATACATTGACTCGCATGATAAGAACGATTAACGATAGTGCCACTAGTATGACTAATCAAATTCGGGTCAACAAATCTGAATCTATGGGTCAATTGTTTCTCCTTTTATCTTTCTATATAGGAGGCTGCATGATGACAATTAATAGTATCATTTAGTAATACTACCTAATATAGAATTGATATTGATAGATATATTTACATTAATTAATAAGCTAACATCGTATACTCAATAATATCAGAAGCCGATATCTCATCCATTGTACAAAATGCCTTAATCTATTCCCCCCAATGTAAGACATCAATGGATGATCAAATAATTCATACTCTCACTTAATAACAATGATATTTTCTTCATATAAATGATCAAGCACATAATTAGATAACACATTCATGGCAAAATCTGCAAGGGTCATCGTCTAGGTCTAAATATCCTATTATAGTATGAAATATAAATCTTAAAACTAATTCAAAAAATAAAAAATACTAATAAATATTCAATAAATGAACAAAATTAAAATAATGATGATTATCGGAGATTGGTTTTATTGCAAAACTTGAAATTGCCTCCAAAGTTGCAAGTCATTGTTGTTGATCATTTAGGCGTTGCTCTTACTCATCAAGTCTATGTTGTTTGCTACTGAATCGTTGTCTCATATTATGTACTTTTCATTAGGGGTTTTAGATTGATTCTTGAATAACTGTAATGGCAACATAAAACTACGAACCTCTTAAACTCGACATGTCTGTCTTTAGATCCTAAAGCAAAAGACAATGGGTCTTTCATCGAATTCACATCTCATAACAAATTCATCTTGAAACACAAAATAATGGTGCATAAATAACTAAATACAATATATAGTCATGCATACAAGCACATTCATCATATGTGATAAAATAATGAAATAAACTTATAATCTTTTTAGCCATTTCTACAGTTGTTTTATCTACGAATAATACATCTTTGTCTATATATCTTTTTTTCCACACATTTCATCTATAAACTTCAGTTTTAGAGCTAGATGATTCCTGAAAAAGAATCATTATAAGTTTCTCAATATATATTTACATGTTCATAAATATTCATATACGAGTATAAAACAAGCGTTTAAATACTTACAAGATTATGCTTGACATTTGCATAACACTTTTTCAATGTCCGATAGTGATATAATTGTTGGGCATGAATGTTTTTTTTGTTGTTATTTGATTTTGTAAAAAAAATAAATAAATAAGATAAATCACATATTAAGATATCGAATATATTAAACCAAATATTATAAACAATTAATAAACTAGGTAAGCATGTCGAGAATTCATTTAATAGATGATCTCAAACAAACTACGACCACTATTTATAACTGATAACATATGCATATGCTATTAGAAGATCAGCCGATAATTCAAAATTATCAGTGAATGATCAAATATGTTGGGTTATCAATCTACTTTTAAAGTTTTTAAATGTTTTTTCAGCTGATTGCAATACAAACTTTTTATATTTGGTTGGAGCGTCAAACAATTCCTAAAAAATTGAATACATTAAAATCAACACATTAATTCAATTCAATTAATAATTAACAAAAATTTAGATATTGTTGAATAAATATACGATAAGTGAATCCAATATACTACCTTTCTTATTATCAAGAACCATTTACCAATTAGGGTATATATACTGTCAAACGATAGCTCCAATGTGGTTAACCAACTTTGCACCTCCATTTAACATAGGTTGCCCATCTCGATTGAACTCGATGCGGATTTTCATCCCACTCACTTTAATTTGTTTGCTACATCTCATTAATTTTTTTTCACAACAGGTGTTCTTCTTCTTGTTCAGTAAAAAGAGACATGTTTTTCGGATCCATAATACTGATAATTTTGATCAAAATTATATGAAATACACCAAACTGTCTCTCTATATATCCCACATAATAAAAACAACCAATATCCAATATAGTAAATAGACCAATATACATAAAATAGAACAAAACCAATAATATTACATAAGGTACAAGCCATACTATGTTTCATCATATCATAAGAGTTCTATGAAAAAAAATTAGAAAAAATATAACAGCTATTTTTCATAAAATCATAATACTCCAATCAAACAACAACAAAAAAAATACCATACGTGCAATGCAGGGAAAGTGTGTGACGTTAGTGACGGTGGTAAATGCTTATATAAATAAAAATAAATATATATATAGTAAAGAAGGAAAAAAATAACATAGATGGATGAATAAGCGTTGCATAAAAAGGATTAAATTCGCATATACTAAGTAAAAACTATGTGCGATGACATTGAGTGGTTCACAATCGATAGTGATGAGGGAGATAAAAAAACCAAAATGCCAAGTGAATAGGTTGATGTGTTTAGGGAAATACACGCGTTGTAGCTTTTATAGTTCAACTATATTAACCATTTGGTTTTTGAAGGTTTAAGAAAGGGGAATGAATTTTTTAAAATGATCAATTAAGGCATTTGTTAACACAAACGCCTTAATTGATCAATTTTAAAAATTATAATTTAGATCAATTAAGTCGTTTATGTATAGAAATGCTTTAATTGATCTAAAATATAATTTTTAAAACATATCAATTAAGGTATTTCTACACATAAATGCCTTAATTGATTAGTTTTATAATTTATAAGTTAGATCAGTTAAGGCGTTTGTGTACAGGAACAAACGCCTTAATTGATAATTGATCTAAAATATAATTTTTAAATTAGATAAATTAAGGCATTCCTAAATACAAACGCCTTAATTGATCCATTTTATAATTTAAAAGTTAGATTAATTGAGGCATTTGTGTACAAAAATGTCATAATTGATCTAAATTATAATTTTTAAAACAAATCAATTGAGGCGATTCTGTACACGAACGCCTTAATTGATCAATTTTAGAATTAAAAACATCATCAATTAAGACATTTGTATATAGAAACGCCTTAATTGATCTAAAAAATAATTTTTTGATATTTAATAGATAAATATCATAACAAATTGATCATTTTAAAAACCATCAATTATAATTATTAAAATATATCAATTAAGGCATTTGGTACTTTGAACACTTTTATTGATATGTTTTAAAATTTTAAAACAGATCAATTAAGGCATCTGTAAAATCAAATGCCTTAATTAATTTGTTTTATAGTTTAAGACGTTTAAAGTACCAAATGCCTTAATTGATCTTTTTTGTAAATAAAATTTACCCTATCAATTAAGGCGTTCATGTATATAAAACGCCTTATTGATAATATTTTATAAATTAAAACAACAATCAATTAAAATATTCATTTTCTTTTGCTACTAAAGATATCATTTGTCGTTTTGATGTTTATTATTAATAAAATAAAATAAAAAGTTGTCATCATATATGTCAAAGAGATTATGGTAATTATACAAGAATTAATATACATAGATTCTCTCCAATCAAATGAGTGAATCTGAATACAAGATGCCTTGAAAATGAAAGAAAATCTTAGATATCACACTTTTTCAGGTATCACACTTTTCTCTGGAATTCATGATTTTGTGAACCAAACATTCATTTAGGGGTATTTTTGTAATTTGATCTTTTCGAAGTTGATTTTTTTCTAGGACTTTCTAGATCACACTTTTAAAATATTTGATGATTTTTGGTGAATTCAAAACCACTAAGTACCTTGGGAGGTGTGAAATGACCAAAATACCCCATTAGAGGTAATTTCATAATTTCACCTTTCCGATTCGAAATTTTTACGAAAATTTTAAGATCTTAATTCTATAATATTCCATTATTTTTTGGGCTTTAAAATGCCAAAAATGATTAAAGGAGCATTGATTTCTAAGAAAATGACCTAAAAGCTGAAAATTTTATAAAATGGCAAAATGGTCTTTTCATTTAATTTTAATGACTGTAAAAATTCAGCCTTTGATAGTGTGCATCCTGGATCATTGGATCAACTTGAGGAGCTTAATCTAAGGGTGAAAGTTTGCTCATTGGAAATTAAATAAGGGTGAAATATAGACCATTGCTAGGATTTAATTTTTTGAAGATATTTCATCATCTTCTTGGAAAAAGGGGTCATATTTTCTATAATTTTAGAACAAAGAAGAAAAGAAGGTTGGAAATAAAGAAAACTAAAGAGAGAAAAAAAAGAGGAAAAAAAGAGAAAAAATCTTTGTTAGTTTGAAGGTATAATTCATTTACTTGTTATCTTGCATTTCTTGCATTTTCAATACATTTTTCATAACATTTTCATATAAGTTTTTCATTTTATTTGTTTTCTTGAAAGTTCATAATTCATATTTTATTTTGCTCAAAACTTGAATCAAACTTTATTCAACTAGTTCATAGCTTATATTGAAGTTAGAAAATCAAGCAACAAAAACTCAAAGGCCATCATTGATGCCGTTTAGAGATTCGGCCAACCTCTCATTTTGGTTCCTTTTATTATTTTCTTGCTTCAAAAAGTTATTTATGATGATGATTAAATGATGAATTTGTTGATGTTTTACATGATCTTTGATTCGTTAATGATATGGTAGTGTTTCTTTTATGTCCAAATTGTTCATGATTTATTTACTATTTTTAGTTTGTTTTATGCTTGCTAAAATTCTTCTTATGATGTAAATGCCCTTACATGGTGATTTGGAAGGTAAATGATGTATGTTTGGAATGAAAATATGGGTGGAAAAATGCTAAGAAGATTCAAACATGGTGGTTTCTTGTTTGGCTAAACCTTTTTCTTCCTTTGGTAAATAATTGTTGCTTGATTTCACATGTTTGCTTGTTGTTTTTGTTATATTTACTAAGTTTTTAATGTGTTGGTTAATTTTTCAATGAAAAAAATGCTATTTAATAAATTGTTTGATTGATCTTGGTGTTTGTTTGGTTGGTTTTTAAAGAAAAAATGGTGGAACATCTATTTAAAGTTTGAAAATTTGTTATATATGATCCTTCTTTTTTTCTTGATTTCTCATGCACAACTTATTTGTAATTTAGTTTTGTAAGTACCTAGGTTTAAAATTAGTTTATCCTCATGTTATGCATTGGTCATGTGCATTTTTATGACATTTTTTTAATTTGATTTTGTCACATGCATTATCCCACGAAACCTTAAATTCTCATAAAACCTATATTCCATAAAACCTCAAACCCTAAAACTTAAACTTTAAACTTTAAACCATAAACCTAAATCATAAACCTTAAAACCCAACCTTCCTTTTGGTTCCTTTCATAGTTTTTTTGCTTCTAAAAGTTGTTCATGATGATTAAAATGATGAATTTGTTAATGTTTTACATGATCCTTGATTGGTTAGTGATAAGGTAGTGTTTAATTATGTCCAAATTGTTAATAATTTCTTTACTATTCTTGGTTTGTTTTATGCTTGGTAAAATTCTTCTTATAAAGTGAATGCCCTTACATGATGATTTAAAAGTTAAATGATGTATGTTTGGAATAAAATATAGGTGGAAAAATGCCATGAAGGTTCCGACATGGTGGTTTCTTATTTGGCCAAACCTTTTTTCTTCTTTTGGTAAGTAATTGTTGCTTGATTTCACATGTTTGATTGTTGTTTTTGTTATGTTTACTAAGTTTTTAATGTGTTGGGTTAATTTTTCAATGAAAAGAAATGCTAGTTTAATAAATTGTTTGTTTGATCTTATTGTTTGATTGGTTGGGTTTTAAAGAAAAAAAAAAAGGTGAAACAACTTTTTAAAGTTTGAGAATTTGTTATGTTTGATCTTTTTTTTTCTTGATTTCTCATGCACAACTTACTTGTAATTTAGTTTTGTATATACCTAGGTTTGAAATTAGTTTGTCCTCATGTCATGTATTTATCACATGCATTTTTTATGGCATTTTTATAATTTTATTTTGTCACATGCATTATTCCGGTTTTAAAGAAAAAAAAAAAAGGTGAAACAGCTTTTTAAAGTTTGAGAATTTGTTATGTTTGATCCTTTTTTTTCTTGATTTCTCATGCACAACTTACTTGTAATTTAGTTTTGTATATACCTAGGTTTGAAATTAGTTTGTCCTCATGTCATGTATTTATCACATGCATTTTTTTATGGCATTTTTATAATTTTATTTTGTCACATGCATTATTTCATGAAACCCTAAATTCTCATGAAACCTCAAATTTCATGAAAACCTAAACCACAAATCCTAAAACCCAAAACCTAAATCTTAAATCTTAAACCTTAAATCCGAAACCTCATTTCAGTTCCTTTCATTTCCAAAAATTGTTCATGATGATTAAATGATGAATTTGTTGATGTTTGTTTTATGTATTTGAGTGGTTAGTTATATGTTAGTGTTTGTTTTATGTCTAAATTGTTCATGATTTCTTTAATATTCCTAGTTTGCTTTATGCTTGGTAAAATTTTTCTTATGATATGAATGCCCTTACATGGTGATTTGGAAGGTAAATGATGTATGTTTGGAATGAAAATATGGGTGGAAAAATGCCATAAAGGTATTTTCTTATTTGGTCAAACCTTGTTCTTCATTTGGTAAGTTGCTTGATTTCACAAGTTTGATTGTTGTTTTTGTTATAAGTTTTTAATGTGTTGGGTTAATGTTTCAATGAAAAAAAAATGCTAGTTTACTAAATTGTTTGGCTAATCTTGGTATTTATTTGGTTGGGTTTTAAAAAAAAAAATGGCGGAACATCATTTTAAAGTTTGAAAAATTGTTGTGTTTGATCCATTTTTTCTTGATTTCTCATACACAACTTATTTGTTATTTAGTTTTGTAAATATACCTAGGTTTGAAATTAGTTTGCCCTCATGTTATGCATTTATCACATACATTTTTAATGGCATTTTTGTAATTTGATTTTGTCACATGCATTATTCCATGAAACCCCAAATTCTCATAAAACACAAATTTCATAAAATTCTAAACTCTAAACCCTAAACCCTAAACCATAATATCCAAACCCTAAATTTTAAACCCTAAACCATAATATCCAAACCCTAAATTTTAAACCCTAAACCATAAATCCTAAACCCTAAATCCCAAACCTCAAACCTTAAAACCTAAAACCTAAACTTTAAACCCTAAAACATAAACCCTAAACCCTAACATATACCTCAAACATACTCCAAAACCTAAATACCCAAACCAACCTCTAAACCCTAAAATCAATCCTTAACCCCATCCATGCAGCTGCATTTCATTTTTATTTTGTCATACATTCTTGAATCATTGTGCATTCATATCATGTCATTCATGCATTCATTCATTTTTATTATGTTCATGCATACCATGCATATGTTTTCTAAATATGTTTTCAAAGGAAAAATGTTTTCAAATAAAATAATATCTCAACTAATTATATTATCAAGATTTGGCCTAACTATAGGAGGATTGTCAGTGGTTATTATTTATGTGAGATGTTATCTTGAGTTTTATGAGGTAATTTAGAAACCTTTAAATTAGAGATATTTTCGAAGCTCTACCTAAATATAGGAGAGTGAAAAAAAGTGTTTTCACATTTAAAATGTTTTCACTTTGATTCAAAAATAAAATGTTTTGTTTCCAAAAGATTAATTTACTTTTAAAAAAAAGAAATTCAAGTTATTGGAACAAAAAAAGAGATTAATTTCTAAACACTATAATAGGACCATGTTTACCAAAATTCAAGGATAGCATGTAATCAATTAGTATCATCTTTAATGGATGCTATAAGAATGCTAATTATTCCTCACGCATAACTGATTCCCAAACCTTAATCTGATTTCACAAATCATAAATTTATTCTTTTTATAAAAGTTTTAAATCTTTTAAATATTTATTAAGAGGACAAAACTTTTGATTGACCAATCACACTTTAAAAAAAGTTTAATGGTGAATACTTGTTTTGATTTTTACTAAAAATGTTTTTTAAGTCCCTCATTTTTCAAATTCCCCATTTACCCAACTTTCAAGTCACCCATCTAGGGTTCCAAGACGTTGCAACACATGTTGCCCATACAAAATTTTTATGTTTTCTTTATGATATGCATTAGAAAAGTGTTCATGCATTATCGCAAGTAAATCTGATAATTCGTGCATTTGCATTGTGTAAACTAGTAAAAATTCTTGTATCACATTGTGTTTTATACAAAAATTATGTGTCATAATTCATGTTGACAGAAAAAATATAAAATATATTTTTTGGTTTTTGTTAAACTCATATATGCTTTGGCCAAAATTTTAACCTATGTTATTTTCATATATTTTTTTATATTATTTTTGTGTTGTATCACCATATCATGTTTTAAATTGCTTGGTTCAGTTGCAACTCAAAAATTTTTTGTTTTGCCATATTTATTCATCATATTTTTGTTGCAAAATTTATCAAATTAAAAAGAAAGATGGAAAGGAAGAAAAAAACGGGAAATGAAACGCATATATCTTAATTGACCCATTTTTTTCATAAAATTAATCTAAAAAATGCAAAAAAAAAAAGAGCAAAAAGATAAAAAAAAAGGATAAACGAAAAAAAGTAAAAAAAAAAAAACTAAAACTGAGTAAAAAAGAAGGTAATAAAGGGTGCTACATTACATCTAATATTGAGTTTAAAATATAAAATTCTTAAATTAAGATAAAAAATTACTTTAGTAATATAATACATATACTTATATGAAATGAAATTAATAATAAAATATATATTTTTACATACACCTCAAAATAGGTCGAGACAAAACACAATACACATGCTACCGACCCAATCTTTTATTTCTTTAAAAAATTCTTTCAATCTTAATTTAATCTCAATTTTAAAAAAAATACCTCTTATCGAATTGAAATGGATTGAAACCCATGTGATACTTATTGTTTTGGTATTTTTATCAATTGACACATTGCTTTGCAAAATTTATTTAATTAAAAATTATAAAAAATAAAGGTAAAAAAATCAAATTGGTGCTATGTGAACACATCCATTATGTTTGTTACAAAATTACTTTTATTAAAACACAAAAAAAAAAATGGTAAAAGCAAAAAATTAAAAAAAAAAAGATAAAGCAAAAAAAAATTAAAAAGGAAACAAAGAAAAAAAAAAGCTTATTGGGATACTATGTGGACATCCTAATTGAGTAGGACCCATTGATTTCAAACAATTTTGCCATTTTTATCAATCAACTCCTTTTGTTGTAAAATTTATCTAATTAAAAAGCAAATTGGGGTGTTATGTGAGCACCTATATTATTCTTTTTACAAAATTTAGCTAAATAAAAAATAAAAATATATAAAAAGTTAAAACTTCGAATGAGGATCAAATTTATATAATAGATGAATGGATTGATAATTATATCTTAATTATGCACAATATAGTATTTAATATATAATTTAATAAATAGTTAAGGCAGGATGAAATACCATAATTACACCTTTGCTTGACCTTAATTTTTTATGACAAAACTTTGATTCGATCCCAAATAAATAAAAAAAAAAGCACCTATTAGACCCGGATATATCAAAACCTATCAAACATAAGTTGTTTTATTATTTACACCTTTATTAAAATTTTTCTTAAAAATTAATTTACCATTTGTTTTTTTTCTTAATTATATGATTAACATAAAAAACCAAAAAAGACAAAAAATGAAATAGGGTGCCTTGTGTGCATATACATTGCTTTATTTTTTTAAAAAAAATTATCTAACTAGAAAACAAAAGAATGAAAAAAGGACAAAAATGAAAAAAATGAAAAAAAAATTTTTTTAAAAAGTTAAGTTGTCACACGACATTAGCAATAATGAGTTTTCCTTGCAAAATTTATATTTTTTATTTTAATTTACTTCTTTTCTTTTTTATATTTAATATTTTTTGTTTATATTGTAATTTTTTAGAGCCAATTTGATATTATTGATTAAAAGTACTTTTTCCTTACACAAAAAAATTATAAAAATGGTCCCAAAAAAATCAAATCTAAATGCCATGTTGACACCTCCATTAATATGTTTTTTAACAAAATTATCTAATTATAAAAAGGAATAAAAAGATATTTTTAATTATTAATATAAAATTGACTTTATCTATAACAAAAAAAATATTAAATATAAAAAAAAGAAAAAAAAAAGAAAGGAAGAGAAATACTTATGAAAATGAAAAAAAAAAAAGACGAAAAACAAACACGTAAAAAAAAAGAAATTGAGTTGACAAAATATCAGTAATAATTATTTTATTTTTGAAAATTTTATCATCATAAAGAACAAGTCCAAAAATTCGCTAGACATAAGGCATGGAATCGTCACCAATTGTTTTTTATCAATGTGTGATTGATCATTTAATTGAATCTACTCTTTTTAATGATATTCTAAACTTGACTAAGGCTCTTAAAAGAAGTAAGTTTCAATCTATATGAAAACTAAGATTGGGAGTTTAGTTACATAGAAAAGGTTTTAACACCCTTATAACCCTCATCCAAAGATGGACCAATTTCTAAATTGATCTTTATTGAATATCTTTTTATCCTTAGCTTGATTATTTTCCAAAATTTTTAAGCAAATGAAAATTCCTTTTTTTGACAAAATTCGTAAATTATCTTCTCAATGTTCTTGGCAAAATCAATTTGAAAAAAAATGCCTCATCTAAGAATTTTCAAGGAAATAATCTTCGTGTCTCCCTCTTATTCCATCATTGGAGAATTTTTACTTACAATTAAGAATTTAAATTTTATGAAAAGGGAAAGAAAAATTCCATTTTATTGGAACATTCTCAAATAATCTTTTCAACATTCTTGACAAAATCAATTTAAAAAAAATTTTCTACCTAGAAATTCTCGAGGTGATCATTTTCATATTCATCTCTTAATTCCATCAATGAAGATTTTTACTTACCATTAAGAATTAATTTAATTTATTAGCAAATAAATGATCATTCTTTTGTATGGGAAAATTTATAAAAATTTTCTCAACTTCTTGATAGAATTAATTTAGAAAAATTCCTCACTTAAAAATTAAAAAAAAAAAAACATTTATGTTCTTCTCTTAATTTCATTATAGAAAACTTTTATTTACCTTTAAATTTTATGTTTATTAATTTATTGGTAATGGAGAAGTAAATAAAATTTTTATATTGAAAAGTTCTTAAAAATTCTTCAAAATTTTTTGATAGAATTAATTTGAAAATTCTCAATAAAAATTTTTTAGAAAATCGCATTTGCGTTGTCCTCTTAATTCCATCCTTAGAGATAACTTTACTTATGTTTAAAATTAATTCAATCACATGTTAGAAATGCAAAGTCTTCTAACTTATCAAGCATATCATAATAAATTAGAATTTTGTATATAATCTTTTCTATGTGTGTGTTTTTTTATAGTTTTATTGTCAAATATTTAAATTTGCATGACATAAACAAAATAAATGAATAAACGAAAACCATATAAATAAATAAGATAAAAAATACCAAATGTTTGGGCTGGAAGGAAATCCAAGGCAATAGAGCTGGTTGAAGTAAATTTATTGGTTATGAAACCGGCTTTTTCAATCCTAAGTTACCCTCTTTCTTATCTTCTTTTTCTTTTTCAGCAAAACAACAAACCCCACTTCTAATGGGAACGCTGACAACTAAGGGTTTATTTAGATGAATGATAATATTAGTTTCAATAAAATTAAAATTAATGATAAAATAAGATTAATTATTATAATAATAAGATTAAAATTAGTAATAAGATATGTATTTGAATATAAAAATAATTATAACAATGAAGTAAATTATAGTGAAAATAAAAAATAATTATTAAAGATATTAAAATAAAAATTGTATGTAATAAAAAGTTTACATAATTGAATATTTATAAAATTAATAAAAAATTAAAAAATTAATTTTTATCAAATAATAATTTTATTGATAAATAATTAAAAATTAATAAAAAATAATATATCAAATAATATTTTTATTATATCACTTTAATAAAATTATTTATTATTCCTAAACAAAAATGAAAAGAAAAAAATTATTAAGAAAAGATATTTTAATAGTTATAATATTCTATAAAAGATAAAAATAGAATAAAAAAAAGTGGTCAGTTAGCCACTGAAGGTTCACTTATCAGTGACTAAAAGTCACAAAAAACACTGGATGTTTGACATCCAAATGGGTACGATGCTCAGTTGGTACAAATTTTTATAACTTGCCTTCCACTGGAGGTCCTGTTGATTCAAAACAAAGCCTAAAGTGCTTTTTTTTTTTTTTTCTTTTTGGTTCCTTGCTTCTCTTATTTGCCAAAATCGAACCTTCCTTCACTAAGCAACATTGGCGTTGCCTTTAACCACTATTCGACCACCTGTCGCCAGAAGACTCAAGCCTAAAATGTCCCAAAATCACCAGAAGAATCTCCCTTTCTCCTTTTGCACTCCTACCCAACCAGATTAACCAAACTCTTTTTCAAATTGCCTAGTTCTAAATTTCAGTCAAAACTGTTTTTGGCCAAAAAAACAAAGCAGAAAACTATTTTTGAACATTTTTACCAACTGCTGAAGTTTTCTCCATATAATTTCTACCTACTGCTTGTGTATTTTTTTTCTCTCCCTATTGTGTTGTGCGATGGGGCTTATATAGGGATCAGATTCGAACCAAGATTCCAAATTAGGCAGGAATTAAAAATTTGCTTTTATTTTTGAAAAATCTTATCATCTGCTATTCTTAAAATTCAAATGAGATCAAATCTTTTTATTTCAAACTATCTTGTCATGAACGCGATATACAAATTAATTTTATCTATTTAAATATATGTATAATGCATAAATAAATTTTATTTAATTTACATGTATAATGTACATATAAAATACATGTAATAGTTTAGGTTAATTTATTAAAAGTGAGATAATTATGAAAGAATGAAAATGTGAATTAAAAATATCAATTGTTAAAATTAAAAATATATATATTCATTTGCATTGTCTAATTTTCATTTAAAATAGAAATAATATAAATATGTAAAACAAAAATTTTAAGAAATTTCATTCACCCAAAAAAAAATAAAAAATATTATGATTCATAATTTATCAATTCTGTAACACTTGAATAAGAAGATTCACAAGTTTGGAATCAACATAAAGGAAAAAAAACTAGATATAATAGTCAACTTAAGAGCATAATAAAGAGGAGATTTAACAATTATAAACTAATATACTTATCTTTAAAAGATTGATTTGATGCAAAAATAAAAACAAAAAAATATATATCTTACAAAGTACACTACGATCTTTATTTAATGACAAAATTATAGTTATCTACGATTTTCATTAAAAATGAGATGTTGTTAATAATTCATAAATGATAAGATAATTTTTTTAAAAAAATTAATAAATGTATGTGATTTTAAATTGAGAGAGAATATATTTTATTTTAAATTAAAAACAGATAAAATAATTACTAATATTCCTAATGAATTTTACTACTACTTGAGAAATAATAATTTCTAAGATGTCTTATATATTATTTAAAACTACTATATAAATTGAAAGAATTGAATAAGTATATTTTTAAATTTCAAAAGTATTTAAAATTTGAATAATTGAATGAAAATACTTAAATGATATGAGATGCTTATAATTATCTAATAAAAAAATACAAATTTGAAGTAGTTTATTGTTCATTTAAGAAAGACCATATCATATATATAGCTAATATTTTCTTTTAACTTAAAAAAATTATAAATTTGACAGTAATATATGTAGCAACTATATCATTTCTTAATCAAGAATTTCAACATAAAAAAAAAAAAAAAAAAACTTACCCCTTTCTCTATCGTAGCATGTTTATATAGAAAAAGAAAGTAATGTCTAGTTTATGTAGACAATTATTTTAATGAACTTCTATAAATATATATATATATATATATATTTTACCTCGTCACTTATATCCCAATAAAATTTCCTTTTCAACCTAAATCACAACCATAAAAAGAAAGACATTATGAAGAAAAGCAATGAACGAATGAAAATGAAAAGAAGTGAAAATTGAGATAAAATAGTTAAAAGATTTGAATTAATCTAATATTTTTAAATTAAATAATTAATTGAATAAATTTATTTGTTAGAGAATTTAAATTATTATCCTATCCTATGTGTGAAAATTATAAGTTCTTCACGAAAACATCCATATGGCATACTTTATTAGGTATGCATGTATTTTGTAATTTAATATATATGCTATGATATGATATGATATGATATGATATATGATATGATTATTAAGAAATATATTTTAAAAGATAATATATCATCACATTTGAAATTTTTAAGTTTAAAAATATATATGTAGATTATTATTAAATTTATCTAAAAAGATATTATATTTCAATTAGATTATATAAGAATGGTCCACCCAAATGGATGGATAAATCCTACTTGATAATAGCTATATGTAGTGGTTATATTTTTGGTTTGAACCAATAAAAGGAAACTGTCATGGGCAGTTTTTAATGTATGCTGGTTTTTTAACTAAAACCATGAATACAAATTGCCATACTTCCCCACTTTCTCTAATATGGCAATTGACCATAACAAAAGTAAAAGAAAAATGGCAGTGGGTCATTGTATGAAGTATATAAAAAGGGTTCTAGTCGTGGTCTTTTCCTTTCTCGATGAGACATCGCATTCACCATTGTGAGAAACAAAAAGGATGAATATGTTCATCCAAATCAAGTATAAGATAAGTCTTATTTATGTGGGACTATGTGATGAATCACATAAAAAACAAAAGAGGAAAAAAAAGAAAAAGGTCGGCATAGAAAAGGAAACTCTTCGAGAAATCTATTGCATTGGTGTTTAGAGACTTGTGTTATGGATAATGATTAATTTTTGAATGTGCAATCTTATCCCTAACCAATGAATGAAGTCAATGTTGCTTTTATAACACTTCTGTAAAAGTGCTTTCACTGTACTTCCATAAAGCAAGTAAGTTTTCTTTATTATTTATGATATATGATATTGTTCATATATTATTATATTATCCTTTCGTTGTTTCAAAGCTAGGGCAGTTTGATTCACAGTTGTTTTGATGTTTGTTTTGAAACACCAAAATTGTTTACAAGTTCTTGAGTTTTTATCGAAATACATTCGAAAATCTATGAAAGTATTACACAAAAAGTGTATAATTTTATAGAACAAAGTCGTTATGAATGTTTTGGAACATTCAAAATGCAAGTTGCCATTGTTTGAAATATTTGAATCGAGTTTTCAATTTACAAAATTCATGCATTTGAATTCTTGACAAGGTATTGAATGCCCTAAGTAAATTTTTTAAAAATTAACTATTATTTTTTAAATAAAAAAGAGGCATTCAAATGCTTTTTAAGGTATTCGAATACCCAATATATTTTTTTGAAAACATGTTGCAATTTTTAAAAAAAAGGAAACTTTTAAAATTATTTTATCCTTGATTAATTTTGAGAGGTCAGATCACACAAAAATGATTGAGATAAGTCTTAATCATTTTTTGACTTGCGTTGACTTATGGATTCATGATTTTTTTCTCATATTTTGTTACAAAAAATCATGATTATTTTTGTAAGAACTCTTATTGTTATAAACACTTAGGCGCAATTGCTTTTAGAGTCATAAGGCTACTAATTGGATTATCGTTGCACCAAATGGATCCATATGATGATGATATTATGTGTCATATACTTAAAGGTTAATGACATGATTAAAAAGTTGATCTTGTGGGTTAACATGCATGAAAGGGGGATGTAAACATATATATGATATTAAATAGATACACTCCTTACACTTTGACAAAAAAAAATTTTCATAAATTTTTGATGTTGAATGAGAGGAAACATTTTAATGCTACAATTTTGATAAAAGAATTTTATAATTTTTTGAGAAAAGGGCAAGAAAGAATGTGACCTTTTTATTGGCTTAAGTCTCCATAGTGGCATTTAAAAAATTCTTGAATCTCTGTGTATGGCTAATAAGAATGTGAAAATTGTCATAGGAATTTATAGATTCAATCCTAGTCACTAGACAAGTGATACGTACTGATTGAGAACATAGTTTAATAAACAATACGTATGTTTAATAATGAAACTTGTTCATGTGTTCAATATGTACATACTTTATGAGACTTGTTATTTGAATTCAATCAATGTATGTTATTGATTGAGTTCTTCCTTGTGGTTAAAGGGAGTTTTAAGGTATTAATTAATTAGTTACCTTAGAATAATAAATTTTACACAATAAAATAGAATAAATGAGAATCAAACACATTAAAAATTAAATTTGATTGTGAACATAATGACTTTTTGGTTTCATTTTTATTTAAATGATTGTCATTATTTTATTTATGACATTGTAACAAAATAAATGTCTGTAATACTAGGCATTAATTAGTGCATGGATCTCTCAATATTGAATTATCTTTTGAATATGGTTTTTATATTTAAGTATATGTTTATTGAATGGGGATAATTATAGAATTTAGAATATAAAAATCTAGTATGTGTTAGAAGAACAAGAGATTTTTTAAATTCTTAATAGTCCTAGTGGAGTCTAAATATAGAAATACGTCATAAAATAGAAAGAACTAAGGGTTTGTGAAGCCTGGATAGAGAAGACTCCACTATTCATATTACATTACTAACTAGTATAAAGAATGATATCATGCATAAGTTTAGATAGCATGATATTGCTAAAAGAGATGTGGAGTGCCTTGACACTAAAGTTTGTTCAAAAAGGAGGTTAATCACACTTTGATAACTGAACAAGAGATTTAAGCTATAATTCAATCCATGCTAAATAATTAAAAGAACATAAAGGTGCACTTGACCCACAATGAGAGTATAAGACTATCAATGATGCTTCTCGTTATCTTCAATTAGAGGAAGATTGTATAAGAAGCATCTGAGCCTAGTGTTAATGTATATATGGCATACACATGTTTAAAAGAAGTTATGGGTTCAAGCATAGGCCATATGGTGAAAACAAGGAGAAAACTCCTAAAAAACCAAAGATTGGTTAAAGTGGCAAAGAAAATGGTCGCAAAGCTTAATCTAAGAAGAACACAATTAAATCAAGTGCGTTAATTGTGGTAAAGAAATTACTTTGCTTGTGAATGTAACAAGATGAAGAAGACTCAGGAACCGCAAGCCACATACACGAAATATAAACAAAATATATTTATTTAGGAAACAATCAAATGATTGAAGTAAAGAGCATTGATAATTATAAGTTAAGTGTGTAGGTGGAAAAATCTCATCCTATATAATCTCTTGTTTGCTCTTTATATTTGATGGAATTCAGTTTCTATCATTGTTCTTCTTTGTTCAAGATTTGTTATGAATTTTAATAACACAAATATGGATTTATTTTTTAAAAAATAAATCATTATGGATCTGGATGTTTATTAAATGGTTTTGTGATGCCAATATCAATATGAATGTTTGGCATGCTATACTTGGTCATATGGGTCAATAAATAATAGATAAATTAGCAAAAGAGGGATTACAAGGTCTTATATGATAAGGTTAATCAACCATTATGTGTAACTATCTAGCAAGAGAACTGATAAGAAAACCATTTGATAAAAAACTACATTTGAAGGTCTATTACAATTGATACATTTTGATATTTGTATCCCAATGTATGTTAATACTTCATATCACATTTATTGATGATAACAAACTTTTCAATTTTGTCTACTTGATTTTCACAAGTTTAAAGCTTTAAAGTGCTTTAAAAAGTATTTGTACCTAGTAAAAAACCAATTACATAAAAATGTTAAGATGTTGAAAACTGATTATGGATGTGAGTACTTGTTTGATTAGTTCAAACAGATATGTGATGAAAATGGTACTGACAGGCTATTAACCATTCCAATGACTTCGCAATAAAAAGCTGTCGTAGAGATAAAAAATAAAACTCTTTTGAAATGGTTTGATCAATATTGACCCAAGTGAGTTTGCAAATTATTTTTAGGATGAAGTATTGTTATCAACCGTCTATATATTCAATTGAGTGTCATCCAAGTCAATTACAACCATTCCTTATGAATTGTGGATTAATAAAAACTCAGTCTCAATTACTTAAGAACTTAAGGTTGTACTGCCTATGTTCTTAAGTTCGCTCATTAACATGGCAAGTTAGGTCCATAATGCAAAAAGAGTATATTTGTAAGATACTCTAAACATTCTGAAAGGATATATGTTCATAAGTAAACAATCGAGTATAAGTGCAATTGAATTTTGAAACACTTTTTTGAAAAATAAATTTCCAAAATAAAAGTGAGATAAGTTAGGAAATATCTCTTTATAAGATTGGGGATGCAAATGATTTGGTAAGTTACAAATTAATTAATGCATATTCTTGATCAATAACCAACAATATCTAATCCAAGTGAGAGCATAACTAAAGTTAATGAATTTGTTGAATTTTTTTCACAAGAATCACAAGTAAGGCAAAAGAAAAGTGGATTAAAGGAATTGAAAAAGAAAGATAGAGTCTAAAGACTAAACAATGTATGAGAATTGATTAATCTATCCAACAAAACACAAATCTAGCCATTGTAACATGTTTAGATTTGTAGTTACATCATATGGATGTGAGAAATATTTTTCTAAACGAAAAATTGAAAGAGAAAATTTATATAGAATGACTTATAGGTTTCATTAATAGAGGTTAATAGCATAAAAATATACAGATGATTAACCTCTTTTTTTTTTCTCATGCTGCATCCTTTTATGTATAAAAAAATAAAATAAAATAAAATAAGTTGGCTTGCAACATTTAAATTGATCTAGCTAAAGTGTAACTTTCCTTTATTTGAAGGAATTAGCAGCCTTGAAAAATGCCTGGATTGCAACATTTTCTTCGACCCACTTGGCCCATCTCTTCAGAACTCTCCCATAAGTAATAGGGTGTTCGATTTCATCATATTCAATGGGGTCTGCATCAAATGATCCTCGCCTTCCCGTAGAACATCACGGTGAAAATGTATTAACGTCATGAATTATTTTAATGCTTTGGATTATGCAGATAAGCTCATGGAAGAATCAAACAGCTGGTTTTAATACTTACAGGGCTTTCATGTGTACAGTGTCCATCCACCAAATATGAGTTAAATATCAAGAAATCTACACCCTTCCAATATTCTCCACTATTCTTAATAAGTATGATTATACGATCTTTTATGCTGTGCCTCCATGGATTATCTGAATTAGATTCAACCAGAAATGGTGCCCAATAGAACTCCACTGCGTTGTTGTATTCCTATGCCAGCATTTTTAAGACATATGTCAAATCCACCTGTGAATGTTAATTGACAACAGAAACTAGCTCAAGGAATTAATAATGGAGTGTGGGTTCTATTTAAAAAGTGGTCATTTTCCATTGTCTCATTTCTTTTATGTGCACATCTCTTCATGTAAGTGCATTAAAAGATTTTTCCACCGGACGTGTATCATAATCATTTCAACATGGAAACAATCAGACAGTTGTCGGTAAGACAAAGTCCTCTTAAAGATTCTTCAACTGGTTTCTATTATTTCACTGGTTAAGCATGAATGATTTTGATTTTTGAGCAAAAACTATAAACTTTCCAAAAGATCTAAAACCCAGCATCGTAAACTGAATACAGAGTAACGAAGGAAGAAATATTTCTCGTTGCTAAAGATTAATTATATATAAAAAAATTATTTATAATTTAAATTTGATTGATATTTATTCAATAATAAAAATTTAACTAATATTTTTATTAAAAATGTTTATATAAAAATATATATCAAAATTTATTAAATTTTTTTCAAATTTTATGCACTTAATTTATAAAATAAAATCTTTTAATTTATTCAATTTTAATTTAATTTTAATTTTAATTTTTTTTAATAAAAAATTTTACAAACTTCACTTAAATAACTATATATATTTTTATATAAATATTTTTAATAAAAATATTGACAAAATTTTTATCATTGAATAAATATCAATCAAATTTAAATTATAAATAATATTTTTAATAATATTTTTTATTTTTTATTGATCTTTATATTAAATTCTGTCAATATATCAATTTAAATTTTTAATTAAAATTTTTATTAAATCATTTTTAAAAAATTTACAAACGTCACCAAAAATATTTTAGTTTTGTCCACGATAAAGTAGCTCAGTATCTAACTGATTATACCCTTTTTTTAATTCCTCAAGAAACAACTCAAAAATGTTACTAACAGAACTTACTTGGGCCCTGGGTTGCCATCTCCAGTTCTGATAAAGAGAATCCTGTCTTCCATTCCTAATGCAACTCACTTGTTCTGAGACTGAGAGAAACTTACATTCATCTTCTTTATACAAAGGATGGGTTATATTATCGAAAACCCAGTTCCCAGTGAAGAGATCACAGTCCATTGGTGGCAGCTTAACCTCCTCCTCATCTTCCTCCAGGATTCCTAGAGGTTTAAACCATGACAAGAAAATCGACCTTGCCACCTGTATAAAATCTCCTTTGTAGATAAACAATTTGACTAGAAGTAACAATATCAGGGAAACCAGAACAAGTACTTGATAGCTTTTACTTTTATGGCCGATGCTGCAGCTGTGCTTCATAGCTTGAAGAAATGAAAGGCTTGAAAGAGAAACGGACTAACCTGGAGTAGTTACCTTCAAGTAGCAGCTGGTTCAGCTATCTGCAAAAGTAAAGATTCGTCTTTCCCACTTTTTCTTTTTCATCGATTTCTGACTACATTCTTCATATCTGACAGAACCGAATTCATTCAGGATATGTTGATATCACTGCGGTGTTGGAGAAAGAATTCAGAATCTCTATGATTCTATTACACCACTTCAGATCAAGAATTCAAATTACGGACACGTTTTCGATGCTCATTTATCATGATTTATCGTAATTTTGTATATAACGAAGATTATTGCGATCATTACGGTTATTTTTTTTTTAATTTCTCATAATTTATTATAAAATATAATAATTATAATTATAATAATAAAAATTAATACTTATAATTTTTAAAGTAATTTATGATATTTTAATTTTATTTATAAAGTAAAATAATTTTTTCATATTTTATAGTTATAATTTAAAACGAAAATGCATGTTATAAATGTTTTTCTTTATTATATGCATGAAGTTCAAAGACATAAATATTATAAATATATATGATGAAAAATATATATCTTATATGAAGTTAATAAAGATTATGATTAATTTAATTAAAAAATTAGTGATGAATATTTTAGATATTTTTGTAATATATGTTTATTGGGGAAGATGATAAACTATCTGATTGACTATAGATAAATATATTTTACTATTAAATCAAATTATCAAGTACAACATTTTAAATAACTAAATTAAACCAAAATAATATAATAGTAGCAAACTAATCTTTATTAATTAATAAAAATATACAATTAACAATAACATTAATAATATTAAAATTATTTAAAAAACTACTAATTATTTTAAAATGATGGCAAATAAAAATAAATTCACTAATTAATAGCTCACATTCCCCTTAAATTTTTATCAAAATCAATAAAAAATTTTTCTAAAATATTCAATTTCTTATCAAATCATTTGTTTTTTCCTTTCCATATTTTCACCTAAATAAGAAAAAACAAAATATAATGTACTTTTAAATATCACACGTACCTAAGAAAATAAAATACTATGATTGGTTGATTTGGTTCAGCTGAACCTAAACCTACCAAACCTTTCTCACATCCGTACATTTTTCAAATTTAACGATTAAATCTTTTGTATTACACTCTATTGCTCACTCTCTTTTTTAAAAAATTGACAAGCATATCCCATGCTTCCTCTATCTTCTAACCTCTTCCAAGTTTCATCTACGCTATTTTTGTCTTCTTCCTCAACCCAAGCCACTGGCAATGCTACTATTGAACCTAAGCCTCTTATCTTCCCATTTGGCAATTAAAAAATGTTTTGCTTCTTCTTAACTCTTAAGGTTGAGATAGTTATTGATTAACTTCAACAATATATTATTTGATCTTAATTGAGGTTTGTATTTGCTGATTGAATCATAAATTTAAAGGTTTTTCTTGTTTAGAATGTAATTTTTTATATGAAACTCTTTAACTACTGAAAAAGAATAAGTTTTCGAATTACATTTTGAACTGAAAATGAAAATTACGGCTATAACGTCCTACAAAACAACAATAAGGAAGGAGAACTCACTGTTCTCCCATTGAAATTAGTGGAATAAGCAAGCAAAGAACCCAACCAAGTGCTTCTCCTTGACCCGACAAAGAAAAAAAGGAATGAACGGACTTCGCACCGGGCACAACTCCCTTTTCAGGAAACAAGAAGAAATGAAGAGGGAAGTCTGAGCTTTTCTACAAGCTCATGTCAAAATCTCTCTGAAATCTAGAACGAAAAAGAATGACCTACCTATTGGGGTTAGGAAACACCCCATCCGATCGAGATTGATCGACTGTAATGGTTGCTCGCGATCGTAAAATAAAAATGTAATAAACAATAACGACCCATTATAATCATTATTGTTGTTACACTGTTATTTTACGACCACGAGCAGTTGTTATGATTGTGAATTCCGTTCACAGCCCAATTTCGAGTATGTAACGATGACGGAGGTTACCGAAACCACAAAATAGCAACCACAATGCCACTACACAATTGCTATTTGAAACCCTGCTTCATACTTGAGAACTATATGGTGGATACCTTATACTATATAATTTCTTATTAGTGCTTGCCTCATTCAATTCTAGGAGAACCTTTAGAATATAGACTAATGCTATAAAAGTAAGGTCTTCACTCTTCAATGACCACTGTTAAGTCAATCTTTTATGCTTTTTTTTTTTTTTTGGAGATCGTAATCACTAGCCACTTATTTATTCCATGCCCTGAAAATATGGGGTATGGCATTTGGCGTGCATTAAACAATAAGATCCAAGTCTAGTGTTAAAAGAGTTCAAAATTTACCTGTCTTTCTCTATGTGTCTTTTCTTTATTTTTGGGTTTATTTTTACATCAGTCATTCACATATTGCTTCCCACGCCACAAATTAAGCGACCGTCCCTACTATTCTATGCCAACGTAGCAGGAGATCGTGCCTGCTTTCACTACAGTTTCCTTCTTAAAAATCAATGTTGGATGAGGTAAAAGTAAAAATTAAGTTGCACCATTTGAAGTCATTGCGGTAGCTGCAAGCTGAGCAGCTTTGCTTTCTTTTTGCTAATCAGCATGGCTCAAGTTTTCTTCATTTTTGAGAATAAAAAAAGTGTAGTCTCCAGTTTTCTTCCAGAGTTGAAATGCCATTGAAAACGGATATTTCAAGGATTTGAGAAAAAAGATCAGATGGAGATGCGGGGTATCGATCCCCGTACCTCTCGCATGCTAAGCGAGCGCTCTACCATCTGAGCTACATCCCCAATTGACGTGGTTTCATCATAAATAGTATATTAGTATTATATTTCAACAATTATCTTCTTTTTTCCATCGTAATTCATGATCAACACATTTTTCAATATTCAAACAAATGAGTATTATACTATTTCTACTGCCAAATCATCCAGAGCAAGGAACCTTTGTCTTTTCCTAAGAAAAAAATGAAAATTATGGAGCGCCGCTATGGAAATGGATTAATTAATATAGGTAATCTGTCAACAAAATGTGTGATTATAGTATCTTAATTGGTGAATCCAAAATTAAAATAAGGCTAAGAGAGATTAGTGGACGTCTTAACTTGATTATCAAGAATATTGTTGATGGTCAGATTATGAGTCGACAATGCAGTCATTCCTCTGCAAACTTAAAGGAACTCTTCCTGACCGACATGCTATCAAAAGGAGTCCTAGAAAGTAGGGAATAGAGACTGTTTTTCTTTTTCTTTGTTAATGGGCCAAGTTTAACATTATTAAAGCTTTTCGTTTTATCAAAGGCTGGTTAGTTATATATAAGAAACAACCTAGAAAATGTGACATGTTTTAACTAATGACAATGGTTTGTCTTAATTAGCCTATTATTTTCTTGTCCGTATAATTGCGGCTGATGAGGCAGTTTCTTACCATTTTAAAAGATTAGTGTTTTTTTGTTTTTTTGGGCAATGGGACTAATTAATCTTCATGGATTCATGTTGGAGCGATTTCTATGAATTGAATTGACTCTATTGAGGTACAAGAAACTAGATGAAGAAGCTCTAGTATCCAAAGAAACAAAAACAAAGAAAAAGAAAGGAAGAAAAGCCAAGAATTGATAGTGAATGGAGAGGAAATTGTGCTTGTATAAACCTTTATTTCCTTTTTCAAAGTTTCCAACATATGCATTATACAATTTTGTGCATTGGCTTTGGCCAGGTTTTGCTGAGTGAGTGAGAAATTTGGCATTCTTGGCCCCCGCACCTTAGTCCCCATTAAATCAACAAAGGAAAAAAAAAATTTTTTTGATTGTCCATCCCCCTATGAAGCTACATCCGATCAAATGTTGAAGACTAAATTACAGATGCTTACAGGAAAACCGATGTCCAAGGTAACGAAGCCACACCAAAAAATAAAATAAAAGAAAGTAATAAGGATAACGTGAATTATGTCTACGTGTCACGAGCGAGCAATGATACGTGCGTAGAGGAATTCGTTCCACGTGTCCGGTAACCCGGGAAGGCACCAATGGATACAATCTGCATAAGTGGCTGGATCAGCCTGCTGTTCCGGGGTCAGCGTTTTGCCTTGGCGGATGGTATAGACTGAGGTATGTGCATCTTTTCTGTATTCCGAAAGACTTGTAATGTTAATAAAATGGACGACGACTTTCATGTTTTGAGTAATGTTGCTGGCTATGACAAAGAGCCTGCGGTCAGTGCCAACATTTAGGTACATTGACTGGTTGAGAATTGGGGTAGTCTCCAGGGCACATTTGATCCCATCTGGGTTGTTCCAATCCAAGCTCCTGCAGACATTGATAGGTTGCATATAATTATGTCACCTTTGAATAAAAAATGCATCAAAAGAAATATGCTTTTGATAATTGGATTTTATTTGTGTTTAATTCTCTACTCGAACTATTTTAATAACACATGCATTCAAAATTTTATTTCCAAAGTACTTCTAAAAAAGGAATTCTTCTTACCAACTGCACTAACTTTTCGTATGGGCCTCAAAAGAAATATTTTGGATTGAAACATAAGCTCTTAATAATTGAGAAACACATAAAAATGGTTGTTTCATTTACCAACCAAAAGATTAGGAGAATATTTTGGTCCAAGTATTGTTGGATGAGAGGTCATAGGCCAACTGTCTACCACTGGCAGACTGTAGTAAGTTGGAAACTTTATCCCAACAACTATGTGAGTTAATGACAATCAGAAGAAGATAAAACACCTAATTAATTTCCTACAAGAGGACATTTACATTGGATTAAAAGTGCATGCACAAGGGGAATCTGTCATATGCAAATGTGATACTGCATAAAATATACAATGCATAGCAATATTTTTGGGTTTGGTTTTAAGTAGTTCTCTTCATCAAAGAGACCGTGATTGGTTAAAAATTTTAAAAGGTTAGGTTATCATTTTGGTGAAGTTAGTTATATTTGCCAATGCTGTTAAAGTACTGAATTTTTAGTTTTGGTGATTAAAGTTTAATTTTTGACAATTTGATTATAAAAAAAATTAATTATATCTACTCAAAAATTATTAAAAATATTGTTGGCTTACATGTTTTCGTTATAATTAGAAAACAAAAAATGCAGTAACAAAAAATAAAAACCAAAACATATCAGCTGGTTATGAGTTTGATTCATTCATAGGTGGAAAAAAATGGCACATCAGTTTTGCAAAATAACTTTTGACCAAACAGGGAATAGAAGGAAAGCAAGTACTAGAATATGACAGAAATTAAAAGGATGGCAAGTGATTTATTACTTGATATGAAGAGGAGAGATGCTGCTGAAGAAGACAGTGGTTCGATTTGGATTCACGTTTTTATCAACCCATTTAGACCATGTATTCAATACTCTCCTATATGCTACTGGCCGATCGATCTCATCATATTCTGTGTCCCCTCTATCGAACGATCCTCGTCTGTTACATCAATCCGAGAACACCCACATCAGATCACTTCAATTAAAGTACAGAACATAATTAAATCAAACATTGGTTTAATGTTCTAATTACTTACAAAACTTTCATAGTGAAAGTGTTCATCCACCAGATATATGTGTTGAAGACCAAATAGTCCACCTCCTTCCAGTTCTTACCGTGTTTCTCGATTGATTCAGGCATGATTATACGATTCAAGATGCTGTGCCTGTTCGGGTCGTCTGAATTTGATTGCACCAGAAAAGGGGCCCAATAAAACTCCACTGTGGCATTGTAGTTCTGCAAAGTCGAATGTTCACAATCACAATTACTCCTTGGGACATTTTTTTTTTTTTCCATAATACGATCAGGAGCCTTGCCTACATCTAATCTCTTGGTCAAACAATCTTAAAAACACATTCTCTCGGCCTAATGATTTTATTATTGAAGTACCTTGATATTAAGATATAGTTCTTAAGCAAACGTCCATGAACTTATTTTTCTTTCCGTTTTTGCTTTTCCTGGAAATGAGGGGAAATTTTTTTTAAAAAAGGTAAAATTGAAGCCTATCTTTTTGCTGCCACTGCTTCTGAGTAAACAAAATACTAAGAAAATGCTTAGTTTTTTGTCCAAATGCTTAAATATTCGGCAAAACTTGTATTTGACACATTCGCTCCCGAACTTTTATACATAAATAAAGCACCCGTGTGATATTATTATGATTATTAATCATCACGAAACACAAATGCATGAACTTCAATTATACTAAACAAATTTTGTTAGAAAGATGAATGAATACGAGAAGAAAGTGACATCCAGCAAATCTTTGCCAAGTGGGAATTTTTACCTCAATTCTGAACACAGATAGGGACCCTGACTTGTTCAAGCTCTTCCTTCCAGGAGGGACAACAGATTGAACCAGACAAACCATGGATTCCCATTGATTTCTGTTCAATGAATCTCCAACAAACATAAGCCTTTTATTCCTCAGCTTCTCAAGCAATAATCTTGGTTTGTACCTTGTAACAGAAAAACATGTCAGAATCATCAACATCTTCAAATTTTAACAAAGAAATAAGAAAAAAGTATATATAATTACATTTCAAGAACTCAAAAAAAAAAAAAATGGTCTTACTTGGGTAAATTACAATCTCTAGGCTGCCATCTCCAATTCTGATACATAGAATCCCTTCTTCCATTCCTCATGCAAGTAACTTGTGCTGTAAGAAACTCACACTCATCTTCTTTGTATAAAGGATATGTTTCATTGTCAAAAACCCACTGTCCTGTGAAGAGATCACAGTCCTTCGGAGGCAATTCAACATCCTCATCATCTTCTTCAACAACTGGTAGCTCAATCTTTTGTTCTTCTTCTTTCTTTTCTATCTTCTGCTCATCATTTTCTTTGTCTTCTGCAAGCCTTTGCTCATCATCTTTCGCAACTATGGATTTCATGTCATGATCAGGTTTCTTTGTTGTTTCCTCAGGTGAAGTTTTTGAGTTCAATGAAGCCACTTTTTCTTTCTCATTCTTGATAGATTCTTGAACTGAGTTGCCTTGTTTGGATTGATCATCTTGGATTTCACTAGCTTTAGGCCTTGAAAATGGGAACTCCGCTATGGACTTCACGTCCTCATTGTACATGAAAACCCCGAACAAAAATACAGAGAAAACTACAACAAATATGGAAAGATTATTGTTTTTGCGGTGCTTCATGATTCCTGCTTCACTGAAGAGAGTCTTACGACGACCTGGCGGCTGCATGAGAAGAATATTATTGCTTTCAGCAGATAAGAAGAGAAAGGGATGAAAATATAGGGAGGAAAGAAATGAACAAATACATATGTTGAGGTTTATTATTTTAATTTGTTTGGTGAGAAGATTTTTTCTTCAAGAAACTGGTTAGGATTTCAGTTGGAGGGAGAGTTGTCTTTCTCAGGTTTTATTTTTCTCTATAATTCCCATTGCTAACTACTTTCTTTTTCACCCATTGTTTGATCAAAACAATCTCTCCCATGAAGAAAGCTGATGAGTGATTTCAAAGTTTTGGCAAGTTGGTCTTAGTCTACCTCAGATTGGGACTTGAATGAGAGGGTAAGGTGTGGTGTTGTAAACTATCTGGTTGACCCCATGTCAATTAGATTCTGATATGGAAGCTTCATCAGACTTGGAAACTTGTTGGCTATCCTGTGTAATTTCAGGTTCCCCCGGACATTGGAAGTCAAAACCCTTTGGTCAACCACCTGGAGAGGATAATCAATGTATGGTAATCAGATAGTTTGAGAGTGTCATTAGATGGCGTCAGATGAAATGAAGGGCTCTGATGCATTTCAGAAACTGTTTCCTAGGTGGGGTCAGCTTATGTTGCAAATGCTGCAGAAGATTATGCAAAAACAACCATTCAATCATTTTCTTGCAGAAAGCTGGAGACCAGATCAATGACATTAAAGACATCGAATACAAGGTAAATTTTCTCTGCAGGAATTGTAGCTTTTTCTATTTCTATTCCTTAAAACTGGTTATTGCTACTGATATTAATTAAATTATGTCTAATCATGTTTGTTATTTTGTGGGGTTACTCTAAATAAAATTTGAGAATGGTGGGCAGCTCCGACAATCCTTTGGACCACGGCAGAGCAGAGGCAGAGAAATAAAAAATTCAGAAAACAACTGTGTGAGTTCTTTAAAAACGAATCTTCTTGTGTATTAACTAAAACCTTTTTTACTCGAAAAAGGGAGAATTCTAATCATATTCTTTGAATAGGATTGGAGATTATGCATTAATCGTTAAACTAAATGTTCAGGCGAAAACTATTATTGAATACTATGGAACAATGAACCAGGCTCTTTGTTTTTTTTTCCACCTCCTCAATTATGCTCTGCTTTTAACCAAACCTTGCATTCTGATTCCATTTTGTGAATAAAGATATAGCACTAATTTTAATTCCTTTTCTTTTATTATCTCCGAGTCTTTACTAATCTTAATGATAGAAACTTGATTTTGACTTGTTATATTCACCCTTTTCAATCTATCATTAACCAAAAAAAAAAAAAAAAGCACAACAAAATCCAATAAGTAATCTCCTCATTCAAATGGTATTATTTGTTTGCAAGAATGATTGTGGTAAAAAAATTCTCCTAATCATCCTTTCAAAGGGCAATGTTTTTAGTTGGTGCAATGTTAATAAACCTCTCTAATCATAATTATTAACTTCCCCAATCTAAAAAATATTATATCTACTTTTTTTTTCACAATAAAATCTCAATAAATGATAAACATCATGTGATCTTTCTTTGTCCACAACAACTATACGCAATGGCTGTTTTGATGCATTATCAAGCTCTTGATAATTATGATGTTATTGGTTAATTTCCCAAAAAAAAAAAAACCCTAAATTTCCGAATTATTAGTAACTTTATGTTTGAGAAAAGTAAAGACTAAGGAAACATTTTTTTTTTTTTTTGGGCTGTGAGTTCATCAGAAATCATGTTTGGGTTTGTGTGCTTTCTCACTTCACTCCCTTTTTGGTGGTAGTTTGAAGGGTGAACCATCACTTTTATTCCAAGCCAAGGCAGCTATACTGAGTATAATATACATTTTCTTACAAAGAAAGATTTTTACACTCTGTTTTAAGTTTTCTTAGCCACTATTACATTTTTTCTAACCATCTCCATCAACATAATTTACTCGACTCATCAAAATATTTTCATACTCAATATCCCTGGAGACACGCTAGCCTTGTAATATGTCTTGTCATATAATACATGTCCCAATATGGATGTTCCCTATATTAATATGGTTAATGTTAATATGCTTTATAATTTTCAGTTTTTTATTCAACTTTTATCATTTGCAAATTTAATTTAATTTTTTATTAAATTTATTCAAATATATGTTGCTTTAACTCTACGATATCAAATCTTTAACTGAAATCACCCCCCCCCCAAAAAAAAAAAACAAAAAAACCTTTGGTTAATTGTCCATTTTGGAATTTAACTTTCTGAAAGTTTTGAAAATCAATAAAGCATTCATGTCGAATGGTTTGAAAATGAAAAAGGTAAATTATAGGCAAAATCAACTGACGAATTTCTCAATCATAATGGAAACTTGGACGGCTTTCCTTCAATTTAAGATTCTCATTTCTCAATTTGATAAAAAAAAAAAATCCAAATCCAAATTCAAATTCAAATTCGAATCTAATGAGTTTTATCTTGCTTGGGTTTAGAATTAATGGGTGAATCAAAAGGACAAAGTTATGGACAGAATACTTACACTAGAGCTTGCTTTGATAATTGGACTTCTTTTGGGCCTCTTAGATGTTTTGTTGTAGGCCCCTTTACGTCTCAATAACTCTATTTCAAAGCTGCAAGCCTTATGAATAATGAGTGGGACATTTTTTTTTTTTTTTAAGTTTGTGATGAGTGGGATTTTAGCTTTGAGAAATTGCTCTTTAGCCATACTATTTTAGAATGGGTTAAGGATTCCAAGCCAAGATTTTTACAAGCTTTTTTTTTTCTTCTTCTGCTTTTTGTGATTGCAAATAGACTTTAAATTTTGATATTTTCTCTTTAATTTCACATCTTGGGAATTCATTTTTGTTCACCGCAAACATATATATGGACAGGAGATTCGAAACCAGTTATTTAAATAAGAAAATAATGCACTAATCTTTGGATCAAATAAATGATAGATTATAGATTCTTTGAAAAGCTCAATGATAGAATTTTTTTTTTGAATTTTTTCGAATTTTTTGGCCTGATAAAAAACACTACCTTACCATCATCTTGTAGCTAATTTCTCTGCTGGTTTTTCTTTTTTTTTTTTTTTTTTGAAAATTAAATTGTGTTTAATCCTTTTGCAATGAAACTTGTCTTTTGTCACAAAATCTAACAAAATGAACTAATAAAAACATATATATACACACACATAAAAGAGAGAGAAGAAACCAAAACAAAATTATACTACTATTTCATTGGAAAAAAATTCCGTTACTTAGAAAAGATATGAAAAATTAATTTATTGAAACTTTAGATGCGGTATCTATCACGTGGATCTTCAAAGAGGAAGCATTCATGATAAAGTCTCCATGCCTAGTCTTCAAAGGAAAATGAATTAAACAATCTCTTTTCTTTCTGTTCCTTATTGCCACAAGCTTGACTTTCATCATAATCGCCAATTCCTATATCCTCATTCATGACCGGAGAAGGAAAGAAGTGACTGTGCCATCACTTGGAAGTGTGAGGAACAGCGGCATTAATACGCAACGGGAGCTGTTTCCGTTACCTAAATATGACATTCGTCCTTCTCTCACTTTTCTCACAACACATTTGGTTCATAAAATGAAAATAGAGTGGAAATAAAATTTATAATTTGTGGGAATAGAAAATAGGAGGAATAGAATAGAATATGTATGATTAAGTTTGATTCATTGGAATGGAATAGAGGATGAATTATTATTAAGATGTTTCATTTGCTCAAAAAATATGGATGGAGTAAGTTTAAAGGATCATCTTACCCATGTAATTTATTAGCAAAATAACTAATTAATAAAATGAATAAAATAATAACAATTTAATATAATAATTAAATATTATTTATTAATATTACATATTAATATTTTAATTAATATTAAATTAATAAAAATAAATATTTTTCAAAATATTAAAAATTAACTTAATCATATTAAATATTAATTAATAATATTTTATATTAATTTAATAATATTCTTATCTGATTTAATAATATTAAATATTAAATTATTATTATTATTTAATATATATTTAATACTATAAAACTGTTATTTAATAATATCAAATATTATTTATTTATATATATTTAAGAATATTAAATATTCAATTTAATATTATTAAGATATTATTTTAATAATATTAACTCTTAAAATTAACAATATTAAATATTTTAATATTTGTTTATTATTTAATATTATTTTAATAATATTTTCATATTCTAGATCAAAGAAAATATAATATTTTAATATTATTTTCATTCTAAATAAGGAATAAAATTGATATTTTGTGGGAATATAAAATAGAAGGAATAGAATAGAATATGTATGATTATTAAATCCAAATTTTTATATAAAAATAATGTTTATTAATTTTCAGTGATTTTAATTTTAAATAAATTATAAAATCACATGTAAAATAATGTTAGTCTAATATTTTTAATGATTATTTTCTTTTCTCTTCTCACCACTTCTCATCACACTGCTATTATTATTAATTTTTAGCAAACAAAAACTATTCCACTACTGTAAATTTCAACATCATCCCTGGACTATCAATCTTATTACTGTCAATCTCATCCAGGAGCACAACTTATGTATACATTGATTCAAGATCAATTAGAATACTATTGTGGCAACTTGATTTGCGCAATATAAATCAATTAGTCCATATTCTACAAATCAATAATTATTATTATGCACATATAGTAATGTAATGTGTCATCCTTTGTTTTAAAATATATTAAAAAGATGAAGACAAATACAAACAAAGAGAAATTGTGAGATCGTGCCATGTTTGAAACGGGCTACTTCCCTCTATTTCACTCTATTCTTTGAAATTATCATACATATCGATTCATTATGTATAAACGTTACGATTTAGGAATTTTATTATTTAACTATAAAATTCATGGAAATTCAATATGCGAAATGAACAAAAACTAATTTGAAAACTGTCCCAGCATGATATGCGATGAACTTGGTGCAAGATGCTTTCTAAATGATAGAGGTATAGCTATTACCAAAATCAAGAGACTGATTTTTTTTTTTTTTAAATCACTCCCAAAAATGTAAAATTTTAAATCTAATTAATAAATACGTTCTTCAAATTTTTTACAAAACAATATCTTCGATGATTTTATCAAAAAATATTTTGGTTATTATATTCTTGTAATTAACTCTATTAATCCATTGAATTGCATGATGTTTTTCTCAAATCTAATATTTCATTCTTTTCATTTTTTGTCTATTTTCTAAATGTTCCCAAATTATGTTATCTTTTTTTTAAAAAAATATTTAAACTCTTACTTTTATATTTAAAATTTTTTTATTTTAAAAATTTTTTACATTTAAAATCATAAATATTTAGTATTATAAAAAAATTTAAATTTTAATATTAAATATACTAAAATTAAAAATTTTTTAAACTCCTTCAAGGTTAAAAAAATCTTATACAATTTGTGACGGCAGAGTAATAAGTAATATACATTTATGAGTAATAGTTGATTAAAAAAAAAAGGTGAAAGTGATTTTTTTTGGCCAATTAATAGTGATTTTAGCTGTAATAAATCCAATTAATCTAGGACAAGAAAAAAAATATGATAATCGCATGAGATACAAATAAAGGGTGGCGGGCCATTTTCTTAGTGGGTCCCTACCTTCTTCTCAAAATTAGGCGGAGAATCCGATGGTCCCTGAAACCCCACTCTCTTTCGCATCACCGTCGACTTTTTGAATCCGCAATTCCCAACAAAGATCCCCTTCCGCATCTCATTATCGTCACCATTTGCACCATACTAAAACACAAACAAACAAAATTATAAAAAAAAAAAAAAAACTTGTACAAAGACAGAGACTCGGCATAATCGATTCGCCAATGTTCTCCAAATTCTTCCAAAAACATGCCGCGTCGCCACATTGTCCAACATCTAAGGTTTAATCGGGGATTTCTTTCTTTTTTTGATCGTTCTTAAATGAAAATTACAAAAAAAAAAGTTACAATTTTAATTGCATACCTAAATTTAAAATATTTAATTAAACATAATTCAGCTAGAACTTCAATGAAATGCTGAAAATTTCCAGTTTTTATTTTGAATTATTCAGTGAAACTTTTTTTTTTTAATTTATATTTGGCAGAGTAATGTTTCGAAAGGAAGCTTGACGTCAGCTGATTTGAATCCGCGTCTGACCGTACACTATGGAATTCCGGCAACTGCCTCAATTCTGACTTGTGATCTGATTCAACGCCTCGTGGCAGTTGGAACATTGTTAGTAATTTTGTTTTAATTATCTCGAATTTTAAGCATTCATTGAAATCAAACATTGTTTGCTTAGCCAAAAAAGCAGCAATTTTGCAAAATTATTAATTTTGTTTGATTCTGTTTTGGTTAAATTTTTGTTTTCATAATGAATTGTATGATTTTTATAATTGGTTTAGGGATGGGAGGATTAAAGTGATTGGTGGCGAAAATGTAGAAGCTCTTCTAGTATCTCCTAAGCAGTTACCTTTCAAACACTTGGAGGTTTGCAAGTTCAAACGTTTAGACTGATATGTTGGATTGTTGGTATTCATGTTTGTTCTATTTGGTTAAATTTGTGGTGACTTTCAACAACTGTACGGTGAATTTTGTTTCTGTTTCAAATTCTTAAAGGATTCTAGCTTTAAGAATGCCTTCTTTTGTGCATTTCTTTCTGTTGGCTTTCCTGTCTTTGATACATTTTTTTTTCTTGACAGTTTCTACAAAATCAAGGTTTTCTTGTTAGCATGTCAAACGAAAATGAGATTCAGGTATTTGATTGTTTCTATGCGTTACAGCATGTTTCGTTGAAGAGGTGCTTGAATTAGTGGCACCATTTCTAGCTGCATGCCTTTGCTGTTTAGAAGGAGTGTATATATATACATACATATGTTATCTTCTCTATTGTTTCTCTACTTTATCAGTATGCTGACTTATATGATTGCCTTAATAATAGGTTATTGATGCTGGCAGGTGTGGGATTTGGAACAAAGGCAAATAGTTTCCATTATACGGTGGGAGTCCAATATAACTGCTTTCAAAGTCATTCATGATACCAGCTACATGTATATATCACTTTGTACCCTGTTACATTAACAATTTAACATCATCATTTAGCATTACTTTCCTGCAAATGTAAGTGACATAGTTGATTATTAACATTGTTACCTTTCATTATATTCAGGTATCTCGGAGATGAGCATGGAATGGTGTCTGTTGTAAAGTATGATGCTGAACGACGCAAGCTTGCCCAACTGCCCTATTATGTTCCCACTAATGTTATAGCTGGTAGTGCATTCATTATTTTACAAATTATGTAGTCTTTATGATTGAATGTTCAGGCTTCCCCCCCCCCCCCCCCCCCCCCTTCCTTGCCTCCTTGTTTTGCCCATGAACCCTGTTATGCCAAGATGAAAATATAGAATTTTTTAATCAGTATGATTCTGCACTTTAAGCTTTCTGGTCTTCTACTCTGAAATTAAGAATGTAGAATGCAAATTGACCTTTGGATGCCTGTATCTTTGGCTATCTAACTTGATATCAATGTCTGAGTATTTATTTAGCTCTATAATGTGGAATGTCTTCTTAATATTACATTTTCTCAACTATGCAGAAGTGGCTGGGATTTCATCACCTAATCATCCTTCTGTAGTCGGAGTTCTCCCCCAACCTTGTTCTCAGGGAAACAGGTAAGAATACTTACTGGAAGTTTCTATTGTTTATTCTGGTTTTGCAATACAAAACTGTAATTTTAGTGTAAAATGACATCTCTGTTGTAAAAATCTTCTTTTCATGCTGAATGAGCTGAAATAACAAATAGTTACATTGTTATGTCTTCTATAAATCTGTTATATTGAGCAACCTCTATGCTAATCTGTGTATATGTCAGTCAGTTACTAGTCTCTCCACACCATCTCTGTGCATGTATATGGGGTGTGGCAGAAGCAGGGTTGTGCCTGCATAGGAGCCTGACCTCTTAAAAGTTTAAGGTTGTACTCTTCTGTAAAAACAGGGCAAAAGTTAATGTTTAAAATGCATCATATACTTTCTGGTTCATTTTCCGTTGTCTGTTTGCATTAAAAATTGCATTCTTTTGTAGAGTACTAATTGCTTATGAGAATGGGTTGCTTGTCATCTGGGATGTTTCTGAAGATCGAGTTGTTCTAGTTAGAGGCAATAAGGATCTCCAATTGCAAGGCAGAACAGCATCTGGTTCCGCAAAAGAGAAAAAACTTGAGGTTTCTGATTGCACAGCAGACAATGATGAAGTGGAGAAACAGATAAGCTCTCTTTGTTGGGCATCCAATGATGGGTCAATTCTTGCAGTTGGTTATGTAGATGGGGATATCATGTTTTGGAATTTATCAACTGCTATCCCTAAAAAGAATCAGCAAGCTGAAAAATCACCCAATAATGTTGTTAAACTACAATTATCATTAGGGGAGAAAAGGCTTCCCGTCATTGTTTTGCATTGGTCCGCAAATCAATCCCACAGTGATCGTGGTTGCAAGCTCTTTGTATGTGGAGGTGATAAAATTGGACCAGATGAAGTTCTGACGGTGTGCTTCTAACTCAAGTTATTTTTTTGTAAATATTGATTTTACTTGTTTGTTCTTGCTTGTTATAATGATGGAAGATGTCTTGTTCCACTTTTTTTTGGCTTAGGTACATCATAATTCATATAAATCCTTAATAGACAATGAATAAAATTGGACTAAATCGGCTTAGGGAGGGTGTATTCTACAACCATAATATCTCAACTTCTAAATATGATGCAAATATGAGGTGTGATTGGCAAGGAAAAATCCTTTTATTGGTAATAAAAATTCCAATTTTGAGTCATGCTATCAAACTGATATTTCCATCAATACAATCTTCACCTAAAACTCCAGGATGAAATACATTATTTAGCCAGCTATCTTATTGTAATATTTATAAGTGAACTGTGGCACATATTCTTTTTCTCCCAGAGAACTTGGTTCTTTATCTCAAAGGTAGAGTTTCAGCCTTAGCATTCTTTTCTGTTATTTGTATAGGTCTTATTTACCACATTCACCCTCTTGTGCCTTTTACAAAAGTTTTTCGTGTTATTCCTTTTTCACCAAGAGCAGATGTGAATCAGGAGTCCTGCAAATCAAAACAACGAGAACTATCATTCTGTTGACTGCAAGTATTAAAACTTTAATCCTACAAATTTTTCATGAATAATTTCTGTCTTTTACAGATCTTGAGCCTTGAATGGTCTTCTGGAATAGAAAGTCTGAAATGTATCAACCGTGTAGACCTTATACTTAATGGCTCATTTGTGGATATGGTTTTGTTACCAACTATGGGGGAGATGGAGAGTGGTGGCAATTTGCTATTTGTGTTGTCAAACCCAGGGCAGTTGCATGTTTATGATGATGTATGCTTGGCCACCTTCATGTCTCAGAAAGAGAAAAAGCCTTGTGTTTCTTCAGGACAGTATGTTATGCCGATACCAACTGTTGCTCCATGCATGACTGTAAGTAAGCTTGGTTTAGTTGACAGAGATGGGGAATTTTCGAAGGCTCTTTCCAAGGTATTGTTTGTGACCATGTTTAAAGCATGTTATGTGGTTTTTGACCTTTAGTGACAGATTGTTTGTTGTTTTAACACTCATTTTCACTTACTAATTCAGGTTATCTTTGTTTAATTAGATAGTATCAACTGCAAAGCTTAAAGCACCACATACTCCAACTACACCGACTAGAAAGTGGGCTTTGACTGGTGGTATTCCTAGCCTTCTTTCTGAAGCTGCAGATTATCAAGTTGAAAGAGTATATGTGACAGGTTACCAGGATGGATCTGTTCGAATATGGGATGCTACCTATCCAGCTCCTTTGCTTATCTTTGTTTTAGGAACTGAGGTCAGTTCATCTTCAAATGTTTTATATGATTTTCATCTTTCAAATTAGAACTTCTGATTCATAACCCACTGTTTAGTTTAATTGGCAAAGTCATCCTAAGATAAATGGACAGGTGCCAGGTATTGACATTGCGGGTACAAATGCATCAGTATCAGCATTGGATATTTGCTCCTTCACTCACAGTGTAGCCATTGGCAATGAATGTGGTATGGTAAGAGTTGATTGTTTCTATGGGTGTCTTTTTTCTTCTAAGACAATCAAGATTTAATGTTATATTGATTATATCTCTTGCTTTTGGGGGAAATGTAGGTTCGTCTATACAAACTAACGGGAACTTATGATGGAATGAGTTTGAACATTGTGAAGGAAACTGAGAAAGAAGGTGCCTACTTGTAGATACTTATTACCTCATGCAGATGTCCTTGTACATCTCTTTTGACTATCAGACCAGTTTTCCAATACAGATTTCTTGAGATTTGGTTGCTATTTGCAAAAGTAATGAGCAAATGAGCTGTAGGATTCAAAATGAGGTCAAGGGTTTAATAGTTATCAGATAACTGACATTCAAAGTTTTGTGGTCTGGATTGATTTATGAACTCTTAAATAATTGTGATTAAAACTTTGATTGTCTAGAGTAGTCTTGTTGAGATTTTTTTTTTGTATTCCATGGAAACAATCCATACTGTTCATTCTTCAGAATTCAGGCTGGTTAATTTGGGAAAATTTCTTATTCTTCACAAAGATTTGGATTTAATTTGGTTTTATTTGTGAAGCTGTCTTTTAGAAATGTGTTGAGATTTAGTTACAACGATATGCTAGTGAAAGCTGGTCATTATCTTCTTTGATGTATTATTGAAGCTTTGACAATTATATGCTATAGTTTCAAATTTCCGCCAATTGGATTTTAATTAATTCTTATGTTCCTTGCAGTCCATAGCTTGCCCCAAGCAGATGGATCTCGATGCATTGCTGTTTTTTCACTCTTCAGTTCTCCTGTATGTGTGCTACAGTTTGCAAAATTTGGTACAAGACTTGCAGTGGGATTTAAGTGTGGCAGGGTGAGAATCATCTGTGCTGTCTTGATAATTAAAACCACATTCACTAGCTGATTGGAGGTATCAACTGAATGACTTTCAAGTTCATATTTTTCAATTCCTTATTTCAGGTTGCAATGCTTGATGTTAGTACATTTTCAGTGTTGTTCATTACAGACAGTCTATCACACTCAAATTGCCCTGTCAGTTCTTTTGCTATGAAATCATTTGCAGACACTGATACCTTAGTAAACAGTCCAAAAGATTCTACATACACTATTCTGAATGATGACAAAAAGTGGTTAGCATTCATAATGACCAAGGATGCATACCTAGCTGTCTTAGATGGCACAACTGGCCATGTGGTTAGCTCTCAGTCAATACCTCTGAAAACGGAGTCAAGTGCCATCTCTATGTACATTTTAGGCAAGTACTTTCCAGTGGGGAGAAAAAGAAGGTTTCCATTCATTTTTTTCCTGTTATTTTTCTGAAAATTCTCTATGTGCAGAGGGAGGCAATATAGTCTCTGCAGTGTCATCGGTGATCAGCGAAACTAAATATGAACCCACACATTCTAGTACCCACCATGGAAGTGCTTCAGTGGAAGCTAAATCTGATATTTCTGCTGAAGTGGCATATTTTGGGGAGAGATCAAATGGTTCACTTATATTACTTTGTTTTGAGGATGCACTGCATTTATGTCCTTTGAAGTCAGTGATTCAGGTGTCTTATATCATCCTTTTTCTTTTTAACAAAGTTCAGTATACCTGCATATTCTTTACCAACAGTGTAACTGCTTTATAATAGGGGAAAACTGACTCCATCTGGGCTGTTAATCTTTCAAAACAATGTTGTTGGACTTCAACCTTCAAGACAGATGACAAAGAGTGTGGGTTGGTTCTGCTTTATAGGACTGGGATCCTTGAAATAAGGTCACTTTAATGCTGCAGATTCTCATATTGTGTTATCTGATCATGTCAAGTGCTTGTGTTAATCTTATATCCAAAATGGTATATTTATCTAAAGTAGTGTAGCATAATTGTATTATTTGTTAAGTGGAAGTTGGTTTCTGTGGACAGGTCTTTGACAACTCTTGAATTGGTGGGAGAAAGTTCTTTGGTGACTTTTCTTAGATGGAACTTCAAAACGAACATGGAAAAGATGATATGTTCTTCAAATAGAGGGCAAATTATAATGGTTAGTTTTTCCCTTTGTTCAACCTTTTGATAATTTTCTTGATTTTTGAGTTGTGGTGTGTCACTCAAGTAAAACATCTACAGCCTCTTCATTGCATCAAAATGGTCCTAGTAAAATATACAAGTAACATATGCTCATAATCATCAAATTTAGACTCTCTTTATACAGCGCCACTAATTGCATCAAAATGGTCCATGATCTTTCAGAAATATACTCTTCATTGTTTAATGCAACTAGAAATGTCCCAACTCCTGAAACTAGCTAAACATTTCCTTTTACTTGTAGGGACTTCTTTTTTGGTATTATTTATATACAGTGCAAAAATAAAATGCTCCATACCAACTTATAGAAAATCTGCCTTGAGGCTTCTCTCATAAGGGTATACCAAGGATCTGAAAGTAATTTTTACATACATTGGTCGTCTCTAACTTGCTCATTTTGTTTTGTTGGGGATGGGGGCAACCGGCGAGGTTTTTATGACCACTGTCTAGCCCATTGTTGGCTTTGCAAGTGCCAAGATTTAAAAGGAATTTTTTACATCTTAAGGCTGGTTTATTAGAATAAAAAGTAATGTTTATAAACATGAAGAATTATTCTTGGTTGAATGTGCATATTTTATGGCATATTCCTCTCTCATTTCTTGTTTTTTTCTTTTTTCCTAAAATTTTGGGGTTCTTGCATCGATTCTTGTTAATTAGTAGCCTGTTGGCTTATATTAATTGATGCCAAGTTACCAACCATTTCTTAAACAGGAAGAGTTCTAAATCATTCTAACAAATACTTGTCAAAGATTCATTAGAAGTACTCAGGTGTAGGTTGTAGGCTGGAGAACATTTTGCAACAACAGATTGGGATTTGATTTGGCAATGATAAATGAAGTTTGATAATTTTATAGCCAGAATGATGGTGTGCATAGAAAGTAGCACATATTTATGTTCATGTAAACTAATACCTGAGACTATAGATATATTTTAATGTTTACCAGTCATTATATGTAATAAATTTCACATGCTGTTTTTATTTCAATGTTTTCTAATCCAGACAAGTACCGAAAATTTCCAGGGCACATCATGGTATAAGTGTATATGACTTAGATGCTCTTTCTCCTTTAACCTTCATATGATAATCTTCTTTTACGATACTTGCATTTGATTTTGAAATCTCAGTAATAGCCAATGCTTCTTACTCCTTTTGTGCCTGTCATGAGAATAAATCTTATTGATGTAGTTTTATACTACAGTATCTGATGCAAGTTTAATATATTTTGAATTTATAGATACATGGGTGTGAATTTGCTGCTATATCTCTTCTGGCCCTTGAGAATGACTTCAGGTCTCTCTCTCTCTCTCTCTCTCTCTCTCTCTCTCTCTCTATCTATCTATCTATTTATCTATCTATGTTTGTGTGTTCATGTATGCATATGGTATTTATTCCATCAATGGTCTTTAACTCTAAAGTCGACCACTTGTTACTGTCTAATGCTTTGCTTGGTTGGAAGGATGAAAAGAGGTGAGGATGGAAAATTTGTTAATCTAATGGTTAAGCTACAAAGTAAGAAAGTTGTTATAAATTTGAACCATTAGATTAACAGGTTTTCCTTTCTCACCTCTTTCCAGTCTTCCTACCAAGCAAAGCCTAAATGTCTTCATGTTGTAGGATTCCGGATTCTTTGCCTTGCATTCATGATACAGTCCTTGCAGCTGCTTTTGATGCAACTGTTAGTTTATCTCCAAGTCAGAATAAAAGTCAGGTTGTCTACATTATTCTTTGCTTTCTTTTTCATTAGTTTTTTCCCTTTCCCCACCAGCCTAAATTCTGTGGCCACAGGATACTGCCCCTGGGATTTTAGGTGGTATTTTTAAGGGCTTAAAAGTAGGTAAGCTGGATCAAAATGTGCATATTCTGGAAGCTTGCAAGAGCGATTTCTCGCATTTGGAAAGCATATTTTCTACTCCCCCATTCTTAAAGCCTTCCATGGCCTGCACAGATGGGCAAGAAGTTATCAATCTTAACATAGGTTTTCCTACCCTTTACCTCTAACATCTGTTTCCTTGCTACTTTCTTTTTCCTCACTAGACCACCTTTTCTTATGCAGATGATATCCAAATTGACGAATCTGTAACCATCTCATCTCTATCATCTGAGAAAATCAAGAATGATGGGAAAGGTCTGTCAGTGGTTTCTTAATACTCTTCTACATTTGTTCTTATCTCAGACTTCTAAACACTCTTATTGCCATCTTTCAGAGAAAGGAACAGAGAGAGAAAGATTGTTTGAGGGTGCCTGTCCTGATGCAAAACCAAGGCTCAGAACACCTGAGGAAATCAGGGCTAAGTATAAAGGGGCTGAGGTAAATTTTCTGGAATAATTGGGTAAATGCATAGGATCAACCAATTGTATTTCTAACACAAAAAATGGTTCTAGAATGCTGCGGCCGCAGCTGCACGCGCAAGGGACAGGCTTGTACAGCGGCAGGAAAAACTTGAGGTAGCATTACTTCATGTTGAACCCTTGCATACAATTTTTTTTTATTATTATCTTGGATGTACTCTTCCTAGCAAGAGATATTCTCTCCTGGGGACTGAATTTTCTCTCAGTAAGCTGCTTATTCGAATCTTTCTTATATTTGGTCTGTCTACACCAGAGGATCAACGAACGTACTCAAGAGCTACAAAGTGGGGCTGAGAACTTTGCTTCGATGGCAAAAGAACTTGCCAACAGAATGGAAAAGAGAAAGTGGTGGAACATATGAACTTGGACGGTTAGCAACCAACATTGAGCATTCTGCTAAGGTAGTTGTGATTATCATAATCAAGTTCGTATGGTTTGAAATTATAGTTATTAAAGGATATAAAATACCAAAATCCTCAATGTAGAAACATTCGCATTTTACTGACACGAGAATATTACTTGTTATGTCCACATTTATGCTTCATTTGGGGGAGCGGTGGAAAGCGAAAGGATTCCCACCGGCCATCCAAATGAAGCATTGACCAATAAGAGATGCATAATTTTTACTCAGAAGGTTGAGTTCGAATCCTTTCTTTGAAGCAAGAGAATTGCTTTTTGACCCTGCTTCTTGAAGATGACAAAGTGCTTGTCATAATCGTTTCCACGTTTTTTTTCTTCTCTAATCACCAATTTATTCTAATTGGGAAGAACAATGACATCATTTCCACGTTTTCCTTCTTCAATTATATTACGCAATTGGGAACAATAATTTCTTGAAAGGACAACCTGCTTAAATTTGCATGGCTACATTTGGAGGATGCCACAATTTACTTACGATTTACCAAACAAAAAAAATTGAAGCAATGAACGAAAAAGGTGAATTTTTTGGACGGTGGTGAATTCGTGAAATCATGTTTTTGCTTTGTTGGAAATATTTTGACACATAAATTTACCATTAAGCTTGAAAAATAAAAAATGAAAAATCTTCCCTGATACAGAGCTTTCTTCTCTTGTTACAAGCGTTTAAAATTCGATTTTAATTAAATTAATTAATCAAATCAATTTAACTCGATTAATTGATTAATCATCAAATTAATTTTGATTGATTATTAAAAATAATATTAAAGAAAATTTTGTTTTTTGATTAATTAGATTTAAAAATAAAAAATAAAAAAAATTAAAATTTTAATCGAAATATAATAAAATATATATATATAACTAAAAATATACGAAATTATTTTAAAGTTATTAAAGTTTTTAACATAATATTTTAGTATTTGAATATTTTTGTTGGATGATTTTATTTAATTTATTTTAAATATAAAAAGTTAAGAATTTAAAATATAATATATTTTGTTTTATTTTATTATTCAATTAATCAAAAAATTAATCTAATTGATTGAATTAATTTCGGTCTGTCAATGTTTATAATTAAGAAATTCAGTTCAATTAACATAAAATATAATAACATAATTTGGTTATTTTAGTTTTTGATAATTAAGTTTGAAATTAACCGAATATACCGAATGAATACTCTTATGCATAGTCTATTAAATGGAGGTTTACTCCCTTTTGCTGTTAAAGAACTATTTTTTTATATAAAATTATGTATCAATAAAAATTATAATTATAATCAAATAATTTTTAATATATTTCTAGAAGAATATAACATAATAACACAATATTAAAAACAATGTAAAAAAAAATAGAGCTATAAGTGAACTAAATTGAGCAAGTGATACACAAAAACAATACGAAAAATTAGGGTTACAAATGAAGTAAACCGAGCTAATGCGAAAAAATTAAAGCTATAAATAAATCAAGAGTTGAGTTTTTTCTTATTCAAATATATTCAACTTCAAATCAATTAAAAATTAACAAACTTATAAATAAATAAATTTTTAATAAATTTAAAAATTTAAATTCGATTCAATTATTTCTATGAAATTTTAACCAAACTCTTTAGTCAAACACAAATAAGCTCTTAATTTAAATCTCAATAAATAGATTTAATGCTTACTGAAGCCAAAACCAATTCGTGGATTGGCTTGTTGGCTTCTAAATTTTGACCATTGATTTATGCATAAAAGATTGATAAAGGGTGTACTTATTTATAGACTTTATCCATCCATTGTCTCGACTATTTTATTGACATGGGATTGATAAAAATAGATTTATGTTCTTTTAAATTTGTACATTCAAAGTTATTATTCATTTTTTAAATATATAAAAAAAATTATTTTATAATAATATTTTTAAAAAATTAATTATTTTTAATTTATGTCATATCACTGTCAGAATTATAATTTATAACGATAAAATTTTTCTGTAGTAACCATCAATATCGATAGAATATATCAATAAATTTAATTTTATCGATAATTCACAAGTGATTTGACACCAATTGCTATAAATTTTATTACCGAAATTTTCGATCAATAATTCTGTGAATAAAATTTTTTTATGAAATTACTGAGAAAAATTTCATCGGTAAAAAAATTTGCAAAGAAAAATTTCACGTTACCGATGGAATTTCCATTGGTAGATTCGTCGACAAAAAAAATTTTGAACTCCCATCACAACAGAAGTATGTAATTTTAATGACTTTATTTTTTGAGGGTTTGAGGAACCGCCGCAGCTTTCCTTTAATATTTTGTATTTTCCTAACAAAAATGAAAATGCCGTTAGGCAGTAATGATTTAAAGACACTAATAGCCTCTAATAATAAAAACTCTCCTTACAAAAAAAATAAAAAAACCCTCACGCGATTTTGTTTTTTTTTTTTTTTTTCTCAGTTTTACTCTCTCTCCTTTTGTTTTTTTATCTCTTCTTTACCGATTGAAAAATTAGAATATTTAAAAATCAAAATCTCTCTCAAATCACTCTTCTCCAATACGATTTCAAGTTATTATCCATAAATTTTTAAAATCAAACCCTAACTTTTGAATCTCTAGTTTCAGCTCGATCCTCATTATCTTCTTCATCATCGTTTGGTAACTAACTGTAATGAAATCCCTAATCTGCTACAGACTACAAATCTCTCTTCGATTCCCTTTGCTTTTCTTGGATTTTCATCTATTGTTTCTCAAATCTAATGAATCTTTCCTTAATTTTTAAAATCCTTGATTTTTTTGCTCAATTTTTGTGCAGAAGTAGTTCCTCTTTAGTTCATTAGTTGTTCATCTGTTAGTGCAGAAGCAGACAATGTATCTTTCCAGCTTTTTTTATTTTTATTTTTTAAGTTTGTGAAAGTTGTTTAAAACTGTGATATTATATTAGGTCTCATCTGTTTAGTTATATTAGGTGCATGTTTTGTTTTATCCCAATTTGTGAACATTTCTGCGTTTGATTGTTGATTCGTATCTGTTAGTTTTTCTTTCTCTATAAAAACATAAACAAAAGGTACAACAGTGACGAGTGTGTTCAAGATTTTATTCCTAAAATTATCAATAAATTTGTCAATATAGCAATGATCATATGAATTTTCCAAGTTTCCAATTAAACAAAAAGTATATTTTAACAACATTTTTTTTTGCTTTAATTGTAACATAAAAATCAAGTAGTGGACCAATGCTAGAGAGCAGAGTTTGAATTGAATGTTTGATAGCAAACCAACTATATATATGTATATATGTATATATATTATATATCAAATATATATATGTATATATTTGATATATACATATATACATATATATACATATATACATATATATATATGTATATATATATACATATATATATATTTTGGTAATCAAGCAATTGCCCATTTTCAAAACTATAAAGTGAGGAACAAGCGTGATCATTATCCATTACAATACACTACTACTAAGGTAGAATACTACACTTGGGATAAATTAAGCAAAAGGGCATCATTACAAAAATCTGGCTTTATATTTATGCCTCTTGTTGTGATTAGGAAAATAGCAATATCTGTCTACCTAATATTCATGGATAAAATCTATCCTAAGTTCATTGAATAGCATCAAATTGCTTTTTTGGGAGCATTTTGTCTTAATTGCTTTTTTGAGGTTAAGAGTGGCTTATTTACCATCAGTTTGGATGTTACATGTATCCAACATTTTCTTATTGTCTCTGCATTGACCTTAATTTGTTAAAACAATCTGTTGTCTTATATTCTTGGTGGTAACACATTTTAGATTGCTGAGACAGACTTGTTTTCTTTCATTTTTTGGATAATTCTGCAATTTTATTTATCCAATGCTAGCAGTGATTTGCTACAAAACAACAGTTTCCAACTTAACAAGGTATCAAAGAATAAAATTCTACTAGCAGCCTATTCAAAGACAGACTCATTTTCTTTCAAGATTAAAGGTTTTCTTTACTATTGCTGTACAACTTGGTTGTCAATCATATTATGAAATGATTAACTTTCTTCATATTTTTTCATGAAGAAATATATTTAACTCTGCATAATCTCCCTTAAATATTCACCAAACTGTTGCTACTTTAAGCAAGCTTTTGGTATAGCCTTGACCATGTTTTAGTCAGTCATGGATGTTGACTCTAGGGTTGATGCGCAAATCTGTAGCGTGTTGAATTTATATTTATTGTCTGACGTTTGAAAGAGTAAAAGAGCTATACGATGGCCTTCCTCTTTTTTTTTTATTTTGTGCTTTTATAGATAGATTGTTAACATTTTATTAATCACTTGCCAGGGGTCATATCAAGTGGCAAAATGGAATGGCACAAAGGTTGTTGTAAAGATACTAGATAAAGACAGCTATCCAGACCTTAAGATAATGTATGTGTCACGGGTCGAGATTTAAGTTTCGAATTCGCGCGATTTCGGAATTCGGACATTCATCCTTTTAACGTCTCAGATCAACCTACCTGTCACGGTTCACACCCTTGTAAGGTATTGTTCGCTCTGGCCCTCTGGCATCACCCGGGCATTCACCCTTCCGACGTCTCAAATCAACTTACTTACCATGGTTCACACCTTTGTAAGGTATTGTTCGCTCTGACCCCCTGGCCTCACGGTTTTATCCTACAAAAGGTATCTCACAAGATTGAGATGGTGTGAACCCTTTTATACCTCAGTGACCCACGGAGGCTAGCCACCTTGCCTACCTTCTTCGAGGTGTTTGGCATGGATCGAACGGTTTAGGGCTGACTCTGATACCACTTGTCAAGGGTCAAGACTTAAGCTTCGAATTCGCACGACTCCGGGACCCGGGTATTCACCCTTCCGACGTCTCAGATCAGCCTACCTATCACGGTTCACACTCTTGTAAGGTATTATCCGTTCTGGCCTAATGACCTCACGGTTTTATCCTACAAAATGTGACTCACAAGGTTGAGATGGTGTGAACCCTTTTATACTTCAGTGACCCTCCTATTATATTCGATATGAGATTCAAGATTCCCTCATAAGTCCGTGACATATGCACTTATCTTGTTCTTATGTGTACTTCTTTTCTAATATTTTGGTTGATATTGCCCAAATGCCTTGTGACTGCACTTAACTAGAGCAATTGCATGCTTTCCAACGTGCATTTTTAGTATTATATATAGACAAAATAATTGATTATATACGCTCAAAATAACAGTAAGTATGGAATTATATATTAGTACGTCATAAGAGTTGAGAGAAAAACACCAAAAGCAAAAGTTGGGCTGTACCAAAAAAGAAAGTCCAAAGTGTACTGTCACATTATTAGTATTATATTTTTCACATACATATTTTTTCAAAAAGCAGATCCATGCCCACGATTTCTAGGAAATCTCCTTTGTTCAAATCACTCTCTTATTGAGGTGTAATGTGGTGATGGGATGGGAAGGGATGGGTCGAGTGGCGAAATTAAGAAAACGTGGGGATATATCATATACTTTATTTATGTGCACAAGTGGATGAACTTTTTATGCAAATTCAGGTCAATTTCAAGTATTCAACTGGTGGCATTGAATGCCTAAATATTTTGGTAACAACTGGACTTCAAAAGTTTATTGGAACACAACAAGTAGATTTTAGCGTTTTACTTGGTCAAAACTGAACCACTCAAACCCAGTTCATTACAGTGCTTCTAGGCAACCATATTTTTCCCTTCCCCTTTGTATCTCTATTTAAACCTTTAAGTGATCTTCTATTTTGCTTTGGATTATATCCCATAGTGTAATTATATCCCATAGTGATCTTCTATTTAACCTTTAAGTAATCGTCGGTTAATAATAGACAATCTATCACAAAAATTCATCATATGGTTTAACATCCATTATCCAAAGTTAGCACAAAAAAAATTACCAGAACCTGAAGTAAATAGTAAAGAGAAAAAAAAGCAAAGTATGTCTCAAGTCAGAAATCCCCCTACACTTGACCAGCTTCTCAACAACTCTGCAACGTACAGTACAAGACAAAGTAAGAAACCTGAATAGGCAAATCTGGTTCTGGAAGGAGTAAAAATTGGAGCTGAAATGGTAGTCGTAAAAATAGTATTTAATTAAAAAAGAATGGCGGAAGCCACTAAGTAAAGGCAGAAATGGCAGAAGAAAAAGAATAAGCCAAGGTCTTCGCTTGGGACCCACCTTCAAATCTGTGACAGAAATGGCAGTTTCATTTCCTCAGCTCTTATTCTGCTAGCTGCTCAAAACACTCTCTTTTAATCTAAAACTTAAATTCAGAAAATATTTACATCATAAATGCTTCTTTTTTTTTTAAATTTTGTCCAACAGTAAGTAGTCGAACATAGGCCAGCTAGAAATGCTAACTATATTTTTCTAAATGAGATTTCCTTGCTTCTCATCTTGAGCAAAAGAGATTTGCCCATTATACTGCCTAAATCTTAGAAGTTTACAAAGGGTTTTCACCTACTTTTGTAAGTAATAATGGAATTATGAAAATCAGTAACAAATAGTTTCATTAAGTCAAATAGGATTTGGAATTTAATATGTGATCATCATTCAACAAAGTGGGTAGAAACAAAAGAAATGTGCATACAAGTTGCAGGAAACAAAAGAAATGTTCAACAAAGTGGTAGAAACAAAATCCTATCTCTGCAATTGTCAAGCTGTATTCTATATTCTGTATTCTGCTATAAGTTCTATTGCTACTGTCTCTATGCTATATTTTTGGGTGAGTGAGAATCTAATAGTAACATTTTTCAGCTTATTTTCCCATTCAACCGACGGCTTATGAAGAACAATATTTTAATTTTGATTCATTTTTTCAGGGAGAAAGTAATTGTCCTAAGTTTCAAGGCATATTTGATTTAACCCCTCTCCAGGTAATATTCATATGCAAATAACTTTTAAGAATAAATTTGATTTCTATTATGTTATAATTCTTAAAAGTTGCTTTATTTTCTAAGTTGTGTCCTCCTTTGTCATTGCTTGGTTTCTTTTCCCATAAGTATTCCAACCATCGATAAGAGTTGGATTAAAAAGTCTAGGTTTAGAAGTGAATATATGCAAGGGGTTAGCAAATTTTTAAGATTTGCATTTGAGAATACATGTCGAGATGGTATGATTTTATATCCATGCATGAAATGTGTCAATATGCATTGGATACCATTAGAAGTTGTACAAGAGCATTTGATTTGCAATGGGTTTTTGTCAAGTTATACTAATTGGATTTGTCATGATGAAGCTTCATTGCCTGCTTATGAGTCTCATTTATCGAAACGATTATTTCAATTTGAAAGCCCTCAAGAATTTAGATTTTCTAATGTTGAAGAGAGATTAGGAGTTGATGACAATGAAAATATGATTGATTTTTCTCAATTTTCTAGTGGTGGAATGAGTGATGGTAAACAATCCCAAAAAGAGCCAAATATTGAAATTGCTAAGTTTTATAAGTTGTTAGAGGATTATAACCAAGAATTGTATCCGGGATTTAAAAAACAATCTAGATTATCTGTCATCTTAGAATTATTTTAGATAAAAATTTCTAGTGGGATCAATAATGAGTCATGTGGAAAAACTAAGAAATAAAATTGTCTGGAAAACTAAGAATAAAATTGATTGTATCTTGAAAAAATTGCTCATTTAGAATTATACAAGAACCTTAGGTTTATATACAACTAATTAGGGGTTAAATTAGGAAACTAAATCTTCCTAAAAGCTGATCCTATAATTGAGGAATTGTCTATTATAATATTTTATCCTTAATTCTAGGGGTCTAAGGTTACAAATACTTAATTCTAGAGATACAAATATAAATATATAGATTACATGATTACAACCAGCTGTAAATAAGTGTTTTCCAACAAGTCATTCAATTCTCTCCTTTCACTAATGAAAAGAATTCTTCACGAGGGTCAAACCTTACCTAAATCCTATCGTGAAACTAAGAATATGATTAAGGAATTAGGTCTTAGGTATGAAAAGATTCATGCTTGTCCAAATGATTGTATGTTATACCTAGATGAAAAACCAAATGAAGTCTCATGTTATGTGTGTGGTGTTTCTAGGTGCATGCAAAATGATAATGTTGATTTAGATGGCAATTTTTTTGGTAAAAAGAGAACCTATAAAGGTGTTATGTCATTTTCCCTTGAAACCTAGACTCCAAAAATTGTTCATGTCTTAAAAAATGGCTTCTGACATGGTATGGCATGATAAAGGTCATAAAAAAGATGGAAAGGCTAGGCATCCAGCAATCTTTCTTGCTTGAAAATCTTTTGATTTGCGGTATCATGATTTTCCCTAAAACCTTCATAATGTGAGGCTAGGGTTAGCTACTGATGGATTTAATCCATTTAGGACAATGAATAATAAGTATAGTGTTTGGTGTGTTATGGTGATACCATATAATTTGGCCCCTTGGTTGTCTATGAATGAGTCAAGTTTTATTCTTTCCTAAGTGATTCTAGGTAAGAGTGGACCTGGAAATGATATTGACTTACAACCTCTAGTAAAAGAATTAAAAGAATTGTGGGAAGTTGGTGTAAACACCTTTGATGCTTTTGCTGGAGATAATTTTCAGTTACGTGCTGCTTTATTATGGACGATAAACGACTTTCCTACATAGGGTGATTTATCTGGTTGGGTCAATTTGCTTGTCCTCATTGCTTTGAGGATACATGCCATTTATGGCTAGATCATGAGGCAAATAGTGTTTCATAGGTCATCGTCGATTTTTAGATATTAATCATAAGTTTTGAACTGATTCCTCTTTTGATGGCACTCAAGAACTAAGGACTACCCCAATTTCACCTTTAAAAACTATGATTTTAAGCCAAGTAGAAAACATGCATGTTACTTTTGGAAAGAAAAATTCAGTTTATTCTGATACTTGGAAAAAAGAAGAGCATTCTTTTTAGTTTACTGTATTGAAAGCATAGTTTATTGTATCATAATCTAGATGTGATGCATGTAAAAAAAATATGTGATAATGTTTTGAGTACTTTATTAAATATCAAAGGGAAGACTAAGGATAATTTGAAAGCACATCTAGACTTGCAAGCATCGAGGCATACGACAAGAACTACATCCAGAAGAAGATGGGGATGGAAGACTTCATATACCTCTTGCATGCTATTGGATGTCAACAAAGGAGAAGGATGTTTTTTTAAAAGTTTTAGAAAGTATCAAAGTTCCTGATGGTTACTCTTCAAATATATCCTAATGTGTCAGTCTCAAAGATTGCGAAGTTCTACCTTTGAAAAGTCACAATAACCACATATTGATAGAGAAGTTTCTTGGACTTGTATTGCGTATGCTTTTACCTCGGCATGTGACCATGGTTGTGGTTGAATTGGGTCACTTTTTCAAGCCATTATATGCTAAAGTTCTCCAAGTAGATGAGCTTAAGCAACTTCAGTCTAAAATTGTTCTCACTCTTTGTCAATTAGAGAAGATTTTTCCTCCTTTATTCTTCACCATCATGGCACATTTGGTGGTTCATTTGGCTGAAGAGGTAAAACTTGCAAGACCTGGTTACTATAGATAGATGCATCCAGTTGAAAGGTATAGTTTAATAGTTTTTTTTTTTTTTTTGCATATTCAATTTGGTCTTTCAATTATTCAATTTGATCTTTTCTTTATTTTTGGTCCTTTTATTATAGGTTTCTTTGTAAATTGAAGTCTTATAAGACTAATAAAGCTCACCCAAAAGGTTTGATTGCAGAGGTTCACTTGGCTGAAGAGTGTATTGTCTTCCATTCAAGATACTTGGAAGAGTTTGAAGCTCTATTCCATCCCTTAGTTAGAAATTATGATATTCCTAATGAACCACGACAAAGCTCCAGTTTATTTCCATGTTTAGGTAGACCATTAAGAAAGGCAATAGGAACTTGATTAAGTTCTTTATAGAGAATTTGAGAAAAGTGTAAAGAGGCAACAAAGGCATAGTCAAGCTCGTCCAATTGAAATAAATGATATGATGAATTCTACATTTCATGAATGATTTCATGATCGGGTTAGTAATTTTCTAATTTATCATTTTTTTTTCTAATTTGAGGTCAAAATAACAAGTTTTATACGTTTCAATGTTAAATTAGGTTACAAAAATGGATCATTTGGAAACTACAAAAGACATTAGATATCTTTCTCAAGGTCCTAATAGGGTCGCAACAAGATATACAAGTTATGTTATCAATGGGATTAGGTTTCATACCAAAAGTCGTGAAAGGGATAGAAAAACTCAAAATAGTGAAGGAGCTGTGATTGCAAAAACCACTCATTATTCAAATGTTCAAAGTGGAGATGCTGTTGTTATGGAAGATACCTATTATGGAGCACTAACAGATATAATAGAACTTAATTACTTTGATAGATTTAAGATTATATTGTTTAGATGTGATTGGGTTAGCCTTATTGAAGGTAAGGGCATGAAAAAAGAGCAACATGGATTTACCCTTATGAATTTCTCAAATTTAATTCATATGGGCAAGGATATAAAAGATGAACCTTTTGTATTTGTATCCCAAGCTAAACAAGTATTTTATGTACAAGATCCTTGGTATGAGAATTGGAAAATTGTATTGAATGCAATACCAAGAGATTTGTATGACATGGGTGTGGAATCAAATAAGAAAAAAGGTTGAATCTACTATGATTTTGTTTTCTTGTAATTAAGAGATTTCTTTGATGATCAAATAGGTAAGTCCTAAATTTGTGTTTTTCTCTTCACTTTATTTTTATATATGTATTCCTTCTAACCTGTTTTGTCTTTTTTGTGCAGGTTTTTTTAGCAGTGCAAAGGCCTATTCTAAGTTTACCATTCTTTGGCTGTCTTCTAAGGTAACCTTTGTAACATATTCTCTGTAAAATATCTTACTGTTATGTAAAATATCTTTCTAGTGCTTAGATAGTATGCCAGTCGACATCTTTTGAGCTATATGCTGGATTGGCATAGCATGGCTTCATTGTTCATATTTATAGCTTCCTTGTTCATAATTATGTAACCTTTTTTTTTTCTCTTGTGTAGGTTTATTTCATCAATCATTATGGTGAAAACTAGAAAGAAGTATGTAAAATTGTGTAATTGTGACTGAAGATACTCAATAAGAACAACACCATGAGAATGCTTCACAACAACATCAACATCAACCTTAACAAGATGCTACTGAACAAAGTAATGCATAACTTATTTTTTCTGTGAGTTGATTAAATTTTCATGTTTAATTTTCTTGCTAACTTTTCTCTTTTTAACTATTATTGAAAGATCGTACTAGGAAGCGTGGCACTCATTGTCGTAACAAGATGGTTGATGTATAGAATCTTCCTTTTAGACAGAGAATTAAAGTACAGTTTAATAATAAAAGTCAGCCCGTTGGATGTGAAGCCCGTATCCTGTCATCTTGTCTTGGGTTCTTAGCAAGAAATTGGTATTTACTCCCTTTGAACTATAAAACTTGGAGGAAGGTGCCTCAAATGAACAAGATGGACACCTTGAATCATATAAAGGTTCAATTACGTAATTTGCAAATACGCACACTATGTGATTTTTTTACCTAATTTGAATTCATTTTATCTTCTAGCTTCTTAAAGAACTCCCTTGTTTTGATTAGATATTTCAATAACTTTTTATTGTTTATATGAAAAATTTTTGTTTCCTGAACATCGCACTAATTCGTTATTCAAGTCACTAGGAAAGAAATGGAACGATTATAAAGTTGAGCTAGAAGCAAGTACTTCCACTTCAACAATGAAGATGACTTGTTGTAGAACAAACCTCCTGATGTCCTGAGAGATGAATGGGCATTTCTTGTAGCATATTGGCTTTCACATTAAGGAAAAGTAAGATTTACATATATTGTCAAAATTGATTGTGTTTAAATTTCACTATTTATTGTTTCTTGTATTTTCATGATTATAGACTCTTGTTGAATAGTGATTGACAAGCCAAACAAGTTATGCTTCACGTTATAGGCTCAAAAGCTTTGCTACTCTTGTAGATGAAAAGGTATTTTGTTTCATTCTTTATTTTTAACTTTTTCTGTTTTCTTATTGAACACACAAAGAAAGTTCTGGTCATTGAGGATGGGGAAGATTATATTCATTTTGTAACAAGTTAATGGGAAATGTTAAGGTGATTAGCAACCTTGCATATCTTATTTTGTTGCATTCTACAAATTTGCAATATGTAAATATATTTGGGGATTCATTGAATCTACTTTTGATGCAAATAGTGTTAGTATCTTCAGTAATGGACTAGTAGTAGTACTACCACTAAAATATATATTTGTATCGTTAGTGGCAAAAAAATGGTCAATTATAATTATATATGTGCTGATTTGTTAAAGCTAGTGATTGATGATGTCATTTTACTGTAGAAAATGTGACAGACAATATTCATATATAACTTCTATATAACACTTTTAATTAATTTACTAGATTTTCATTGTATATATTATCTGATTTACAAGAAATGCATTTTTTATAATGTGGGAAAAAACAAAAAAAAAAGGAAACTGGAAATTACTGTGAGCGTGACCATTTTGGTTTATTTAATTTAATCATGCATAAACAACTTAAACAATCATTGATGTTTGATTTTTGGATCTTTTGAATTGAAATTTTTTGATAATAGAAACTAGGGGTGTAAATGATACATTAGTACTCGCAAGCTACTCGGGTTCGATTCGAAAAAAACTCGAATTCGGTTCGATTATTGTCGAGTCGAGCTCGAGCTCGAGTAGCTCGACTTACCGATCGAGCCGAATTCGAGTATTCTTATATCTGACTCGAGTAGCTCGCGAGCCTAATCGAGCTTTTATATTTAAATATATTTTTATTTTTTTTAATTAATAAAATATTTCGAATCCGAGTTCGAGTTCGAGTTCGAGCATGAATAATCGAACTCTTGTCGAGTATACGAATCGAGCTTATTTTTACATATTAATCGAGCTTAATCGAGCGAGCTCGAGTAGCTCGAATTCGATCACGAATCGAGCTCGAGCTTGAAAAATAAAACTCGATCGAGCTCGAGCCGAGTATCGAGCCCGAAGTTGTGAGTCGAGCTCGAGCTCGAGCTTCTCATTACTCGGCTCGGCTCGGCTCGTTTACAGCCCTAATAGAAACAAAGCAGTGGGTAGGAACCAAACAAAATAGAACTATTTGTGATGACTCGTCATCATAAAGATGGAAGCTTTGTGGATGTTGCTGCTACACAAGCTGCTGTAAGTGGTTACTTGATTATAAAATTACATTTACTGGTTGAATATCCATTGCTGCCCTTACTTATTGGTTGAATACTTTATAAGAGAAGTTAAAGGAGTTGTTATCTCAACATTCTACCAACTTGGAGCAATCACAAGCAACAACTTCTTCAGTGGATAAGATTTTTGAAGTCATGGGAAAAGAACATCTTAGTCGTGTACGAGGCTTGGTATTGGGCCCTACACCAACAGAGATTTAGGGTTAGTCTTTTCGCCATTTCCAAGTCTTGAATGAGGTTGAAAATAGTAGAGATGAAGAAGTACTTAGGCTGCAAGAGAAGTTGGACATTATGACGCATAAGGTTGCCAATATGGAAGAAGAAGCAGCTAAAGTGTTAGAGTTGGAAAACAAAGTTTCAAAAGTGAGCGAAATTGAGGTCACAATAGCTTCACTTAAAAAGGTGAATGCTGAGTTAGTTAAATTTGCAACTGCCATGCAAAGTAGATTTCCGCATATGCCAAGCATGGACGTCAACTTAGCTACTATACCGATGGGCAGTAGATAGGTAATAACAATAAGTAGTATTATTACTTAGTAAATAACAGTTATTTACTAATTCAAAATTGTATATATTGTAGGTTACAGATGCATCGAATTCATTGGGATCAGTACATGCAAATAACTAAGGAAAAATGAAAGCTTTCAGGATAATGCTATTGCATTGGTATTTTGATAATTTTTGGTAATTTGATAGCTTTAGAACGTTCACTGTTATACTTTGAGGATGATACTACTACATTATTGTTGATAATTGGTAGTTTGATAACTTTTTGGTGTATTGATAGTTTCAGTATTTGTAATAGGATTGCTATTAGGTTGCAATTTGCCTTTGATGGTTATCTGATGTTCTTAACAGTTTGTAGACATTGACAAATGACAATACTATTGACAACCTCATTCCTAAGTCTTATTTCTATAGTTGTTGAGGAAAAGAAGAAAAAATAGTGGGATGGTATGCAAATATTTAGGTTGTTTAAAGTTGGAATGCTCTAATGTTATGAACCATTTTGTAGTTGTGTTTGAGGACTTTTGTTAACTAGTTTGTGCCCAAGTAAGTACAAGAACAGGAAGTCCTGTTGGTTCTCTAATCAAGCAACCTCTCTCAAGCAAAGACTTTTTAAATGAATGATTGTCTCAAGCAATCTCTAATAAGGTCACTTCTGTTTGAGAGTTTTGCCATTCAGCATGTTTATTTTCTTTTAGAAGTCAATGCATCTAGGTGTGTTAAATTAAGGGTCTAGGATTGCATTTTTTTTTGGGTCATGGAGGAAGTGGATTAGGATGGTTTAAGAGAAATTGGGATTGCATTCTGGTGTGGTTTTCTGCAAGTTTAGTTGTTGGATGACAACACTTGAAGATATCTCAAGTGCTGCGTTTCACCATAATTTCAATTGTGACCAAAATCAAGCATTAATAAATTATCTGATTTTTTTAATATGAAAATTATTTTTTAAAAAATAAAATAATACTTTTAAGAGCGATTTTAAGTGTCAATATAGCTCACTTAATAAATATAAAAGTTTTGAATAAAATGTGATTTTTATGGATATTTTAAAATATTTTAAAAATTTTTTTACTTAAAACGTAATTTAAAGCATCGAAAAAAATCATCTCATCAAATATGTATGTAATTTCGGTAACGATGGTTTGATTGTTAAAAAGTTTTCATCAATACTCATTTAATCGGTGGTAAAATATTATCGGTAATAGTAATAGCGACAGTTTTTTAATCTTTGTAATTTTCTTTTTGTTGTGCATATTCAAGAATTGATTAAACCCACTTGTTCCCCGAATTAAACCTTCAAATCCTTAACCCCTCTCTTTTCTCCCCTCTTCCACTCTTCCCTTTCGTCTTTCCTTACTATTGACATCCCTTCCCCATTGTGCGCCTGTGTTGGCTAAGTCGATAAAGTGACCCTTTTGTCGGTACATCAAGTTTATTTATTAAATATTTTCATTTCTCATGTATTTTGTGTAGTATTTTTGTTGAGTTTAGGGTTTAATTTTTTGTTATAAATTTGTTAAAATTTATTTGGGTTTTTGGTTATATATTTGTTGAGTTTTTGTTGGGTTAAACTTTTAATTTATTTTTGTTGAATTTTTTGTTGAGTATTAATGTTGAGTATTAATATTAAGTACTGTTATTTTTTTTTTGGGTTTATTTTTATTATTGTTGAGGAATTTTTTTTATTTGTGAAAGTATTATTAATATTTGTTAGGTTTTGTTACATATTTATTAATTTTTAGATGTGTAAAATTTATATTGGTCAATTTGGATTTAATGTATATTAAGATTTATATATGTTTTGATGAATATTTTATATTTAATATTTTCTAAATTTTAATAACAATTATAGAAATTAAAATTATTTATGTTGATTTGATGTTATAATTAGGTTTGATATAGAATAAGATTTATATTTGTTTTGAGGTAATTTATATATTTGATAGTTTAGTGAAATTTATATATTACAAATTATTGAATATTATGGTTTTATTATATTGATCAAACTTAATATAAATAAATTAAATTGTTTTATTTTATTCTTTTTTTCTGTAATCTATATGTGAATATGTGTTTTGAAAGTGAGTTTAGGTGGACGTATATTCTATAATGAATATGATTTTTTTTATTTATTTTCATGATACTAACTTACTTTATTTTTCACTCCTTATACGTTGAAATTAGAATAAGTTTCATACGTATTTTTCATTCCACCTATCTAGATGAGATCACATTTATGAAATGTGAAAATTATTGTATATTTTTATTTGTGATTCTGTTTATATATTGTGATTGTTGATAAAGTATATAGTAAAGTAATTGAAAGCAACAACATTGTAGGAAACTCTGTATTGAACTAGATAGTGTTTTATGCATATTGAAATTCAATGATTTTGTAAAATGTAAAAACTATTGCGCATGTAATAATCAAATATTGACATTGTAAATTGTTTGAAGTTATGATATTTTAGTAAACTATATAGGTCCTATAGTAATGATTATTGTTTTAAACTTTTTGTAGAAAAGTTATGCTATTGCATTATCTCAGATATACAATGAAAACTCTTCCAATAATCTAGATTTCGGTCCATAAGAATGAACTTAAACTATTGGAAGGGTTGAAACTACACTCATTCATTTATATGGCTTTGGATTAGTAAATAGATTTAGGAACCTCCTTCACTTAACTTAGTTTATTGCTGTAGCAAGATCATCTCACTCTGTATGTGGTTTGTTATCTGTACATTGTCAAGCTCATTAGCATTAGATAGAATAACGAATTGATGAGTTGAAGACCGAGTTAAAGGCTAAGCTTAGGTCATTCATGGATCAGATGATATAGTTAATGGGATTTAGACAAACTTCATCATCACAATGTTTTAGACTTGATGATGGCAATAAAGATTACGGATAAGGAGGGGTAACAACAACATAATGATTTTTTTTTTTTTGGATTTGTATGAGGTATTTGATGGATGGATGCTATGGATGTTTTATGAATGAATGTTTTATGATGTTTTACAGATGCTATGAATATTTAATGGATGTTTTATGATTTATTTAATGGATATTATTTGGATTTGATATTTTAATTAATAATAATATAATATTTAAATTGTAATTTATAAGTTTCTTAAATAATTATCGATTTTTTGAATAATTATAAATGCTTTTATTTAAATTATTGATAAAACTATACTTTTATCAATGAAATTTCATTATTATCGATGGAATTTTATCATTATCGATGAAAAAAAAAACCCTTTTGTGACCATTTTCATGTTTATTATCGACGAAAATTACTAACAATTTTTCGTTGGTAAATTCATTGGTAAAAATTTCATCAATAATTAGGAATTTATCAACAAAAAATGTCGGTAATTATCAACAAATTTCAGTCATTACCAATGGAATAGCAGTATCAACTTAGTTGCCACTAATGAAATATTTTCATCATTATTGTTGTTATTGATGGAATTTTAGCTTTAACCGATGAAAAATTCAATAAGTTAAGGTCAATGTTCTAGTAGTATATGTGATTTTCAAATATATTAATTGTATATGATAATTTGTAGATAGGTAAAAGATATTAAATCTTAAAATAATAAACTTTTAATGTTTTAAATAAATTATAATCAAATTCATTTAAGAACACTTAACAAGTTTGTTCGCAAATATAAATAAACCAAACATACCTTTGTTCATATTCGATTCGTTTGATAAACAAATATAAAAATACTTGTCATAACATTTAGGTTGGGATAACCTATTCATTAGACATAAAAATCATGGAGTTGTCATCAATCTTTTTTACCAAGGTGCGATAGGTCACGTATATGAATATATCTTTTTTAAGTTTGCCTTTACTATAAACTAAGAGTCCCTAAAAAAAATAGATTCTAATCTACATCATCAAAACTAAGGTTCGAGAGTTAGTTACGTGCAAGGAAGGTATCAACACCCCTTTATGCCCAAAATTGATACCAAATTAATTATGTGTTATCTTACTTAAGCTTTAACCAAATATGGTTTTATCATGCAAACCAAAATCAATTCCAATCCTTTTATTTATTTACAACACATGGTGATACAAAAATTCCATCAAGGGTATTAAGCAATCATGCAATCATGTAATAAATATTAAATCATACCATGTAAAAATTATCATGCAAATATATTATAAATCATACCAAATATCATGTAATAATATCATGCTTAGATCATGCTAAAATATTCATGTAATAATATCATGCAAATATATTAATTATCATGCAATAATAACAATCATGTAAATATGCAAATCAAATATAATTACACAAATATGTTAATAATATAATCATGCAATTATGCATACAATAAATAGAAAAATATGCAATTAGATATCATTCAAAATTAATATAATATTATATCTTGCAATAAATATAAAATCATGCAAATAAAAATATTAATAATCATACAATCACACAAATAAATAAATTAATACTCATGCAAATAGACATGCAATTAAATATATAACCATACAATTAACAATGTAAACATGTCATTAAATATCTAATCATGCAATTAACAATGTAAAACATAGAATTAAATATATGATCATACAATTAAATATATAATCATGCAATTAAATATACAACCATGCAATTAACAATATAAATCATGTAATTAAATATATAATCATGCAATTAACAATATAAAACTTGCAATTAAATATATAATTATGCAATTAACAAAAAACATGCAATTAGATATATTATCATGCAATTAACAATATAACACATGCAATTAAATATATTATTAAATAGATAATCATGCAATTAATAAAACAATGCAATTAAATATATAATAATACAAATAATAATATAAATCATGCAAATAAACATGCAATTAAATATATAATAATAATCATGCAATCACACAAATAAATAAATTGATAATCATGCAAATAAATTAATAATCATGAAAACATATTAATAGTCATGCAAATATATTAATAAATCACAAGGACATATTAATCATGTAAATAAAATATTAAATAAATAAATTATCATGCAAATTCATGCAAAAATAAATACTATGTAATAAATATAAAAATAAAAGTAAGTAATTAAATATTATAAAAGTTATGCAAAAATCACAAAAACAGAAAGTAAACATTACCTCAATGGATCACCGGTTCTAACAATATTTCAACTTTTAAAAACTAATGTTTTTTACTATAAATCTTAGCTTTCCTTCCAAAAACTTTAACTAGATTTTCTTGCAAAACTTTTTTGCTTGATTGCTTTTTCCTTTGTTGACTCAATGACTTCTAGTTGATATTGACATCAACTGTTGTGAGGCCCCCTTTTGATGTTATATTCAAGGTCTTTATATAAGGATTGAATCCCTTTTAATTTGAAAAAAAATTAATTTAACCGAATTTAATATTTCTCTCCAAATTTTATTCTCTGTATAATCTTCTCTTTTTCAATAGATTGAGCCCTAAGTCTTTCTAAAAATATTCAACCATTAAAGTTAAAATCTGATATAAAATCCAAGTGTTGAACTAAATCCAAAATTTTCCATGCAAAATCCCACATTTTCTTTTTTTTTCTTTTTAAAATTTTTTTCCCAATTGAGTTTGACTCTTTTAACTAAAAAAAACTAAAATATTAAAACACAAATAAAATTTAAGGCTTAATCTTTGGGTCCAAAATTTACTTTTCTAATTAAACCTAATTGCACATTCAAAATCAAAATTAGAAGCCCAACGAATTTCAAAAAATCATTGGACAAAATAGGGTATTTACAATTACCCTTTTTTTTTGCATTTTCTATGAAACAAGAATTATACAAAGACAAAAGACATCCATTTTGTTCGGGTCAAGAAATATTGAAAAAGAAAATTGTAAAGGCTCCTCCTTAGAGGTTTGAAACTTTTTTTTTTTGAAAAATGCACCCCCACAACTGAGGTTTTGGAACTTTTGAAAATAAAATGCTTTCTCACATCTAAGGCTTTGAAACTTTGAAAAATAAAATACTTTCCCACAACTGAAGCTTTGGAACTTCGAAAAAGTAAAATGCTCTTCTACAACTAAGGCTTTGAAACTTTAGAAAATGAAATACTCCTCCATAACTGAGGCTTTGAAACTTTTGAACACATGAGGCTTTAAAACTTAGGAAAATAAAATGCTGCTCCACAACTGAGGCTTTTAAACTTTTGAAAAATAAAGTACCCACAACTGAGGTTTTGAAACTTTTGAAAAGTAAAATACACAATTGAAGCTTTGAAAACTTTGGAAAATAAAATGTTCCCTTACAACCGAGGCTTTAAAACTTTTGACAAATAACATGCTTCCCCACAACTAAGACTTTGGAACTTAAGAAAATAAAATGCTCCCCCATAACTGAGGCTTTGAAACTTTTGAAAAGTAAAATACTCTCCCACAACTGAAGCTTTGAAACTTTTGAAAAATAAAGGCCTTGAAACTTTTGAAAAATAAAATGCTCCCCCACAACTAAGGCTTTGGAACTTAGGAAAATAAAATGCTCCCTCACAACCAAGGTCTTAAAACTTTTGAAAAATAACATGAGATCATTCTTATCTTAAAAAAAGCTTAACCCTGATAGAGGCATTGAAACTTAAAACATCTTACCTTAAATTGAGTTCATGCATCTCATCTGAATCATAATTTATTGCCTTCTAATGTCTCTTCTCAAAATTATTTCTTAATCTAGTTTTCCTATCCTATTTTCCAAACATATGCAATGAATACATGTAATGAATGAAACGATTCTCCATAATTCTCAAATTCAATTTCAAGATTCAAATTTTAATTATTCTTTCTTTCAAGCATGCATGATGCATGGGATGAATATGATAAACACAATGTATGCATACAATGAATGCATGAGCCAAAGATTTTTTAAAAGTCCATCATAATTTCGCAACTTAAACTTTGATCTTTCTTTTCTAAACAAGAAGTGCATGAGTGCAATAAATGCGATAATATATGCAACATGTAATGAATGCAATGAATGTAATGCATGAATACAAAATTTCTACCCAATTTCAAACTTTAGACTTTTTTTTCAAATATGCATGATGAATGCCATGAATGAATGTAATATTCTTAATATGATGCATGCATGTAATGCATGTGGTGAATGCAATGTATGCTATACAATTCATTTATTTTTCAATTGTGGTAAATCAGAGGGTTCTTAAAACTCTTGATTTATCTTCTCACTTTTTTTAACTTTCAACACTTGTGATTTTTAACAAAAGCTATCATGCATCATCAAGTAGTCTCATCCATTATATCATCCAAATCCAAAGTTTCGTTCTTTTAATAGGATCTTAAGACTCTTCTTCATGCCTTTTCTTCAGCTTCTCATTATGTTTTTTTTTCAGCTTCTCATCATGTTTTTCTTTAACTTCTTTGGAACTGGCAAGCAAATGTATTAACTGATTTATGATGCAAAGCTCCTCTTCATCAGCTTTATCATTTGATTTCAACATTTGGAATGTTTTTTTTCATTTGTAAGCCACAATGATCAATATCATTTTAAATTTCTTTCACCTTTCACATTTCATTTTCAATATGCCCTAATGACTTCCAACTTTTTTAAAACAATACAAGGATATATCATAACGGTCATTTATTCATTCAACATCATTTCAATTCAATGCCAAATGTAATCCATCACATTTCTTTAATTCATCATGGGAAGAAATAAATAGTAAAAAACAAGAAAAATCAAAGAAAAGGTATTCATTATAAGAACAAGCTTGGTAAAGAATAAATAAGCAAGGAGATCATTTTAAGATGAATCAAGATAAATGTTGGAAATGGTACGTAATATCTAAAATAATGAATATTTAGACAATTCTAGACAAATTAATTCTAAATTCTTTTTGAAAAACTTATTCCATTGATATTCTTAATCCTTCATCAATTCAAGCATTATCACTATTTCTTGGGGATCTTTATTAAGGTTGTTTTTCCAAGTTTCTTTTTTATTACTTAAACCATTCTAGTTTTCAGTTTAAGTTTTTCTTCTTTTTTTTTTATTTTTTTAGTTTTTATTTTTTTGCACATCCTTTCTTTCTTATTGCCCCTTTTTTCTTTAATCCATTAGTGACATTTTGATCAAAATTTTTAACATTCCTATTAGAAGTTTATTTTAGTTCAATTAATAATTCTCCACTTTAGGCATTCACATTTAATCAAAATAAACTTTTAAGGGATGTAACGTAGGCTAGGGTGAGAGGGTTATGAAAAAAATGAGTAAAGTAGGCAAAAAATTAATTCGAAAGGTTATAAACCAAATGATCATTTATTATCATATGGAGCAGCTTGATTTTTTTTTTTTTGCCTCATTCTTTATCAATTTTCTCTTTTTCTTTTTTTCTTTTCTTCACATTTATTCGATTTGCATTTTTCATCCTTTTTTAGAAAAGATTTGAGCACTAAAGAGGTTTTTTCTCCTCTTGAAGTCATTAGGGACTTTTACTTTTTTTTTTTTTTCTTTTTGTGACCAAACCTTTTTCAAATTTTACCCTTCAGTGTAAAAGGTGGTCATTGGTTAAGAGTTTCTTCTAAAGAAAATTCAATAAGCTTAAATAGGATAGCAAATGGATAATTTTATTTTTTATGTGAAGGGTAGAAAATGATAGTTATTTCTCATTTCAAATATGAATAGTCTCAATGAAGAACATTTATTGACTAAGAGCAAACTTGTGAGTAAATCATCATAAAAAAAATCACACTACATCACTTCCATCTATGAATGAGCAAAATCCTATACTAGTTTTATTTTATGAAACCTATCCTCTTTTATTTCAATGATCCCAGTAGATTAAGAGTATCAACTTATCAATTCTATTAATATGAATGATGCTTTCAAAATCAAATTCTGAATTATTGTCATGATTGTCTGAACATTCATTATTTAGAAAATGAGAGTGGGTGAAATATGAACGGCATTTACATAAAAGCAATGAAATAAATAAAGAAATGTGATGAAAATGTATGTCACTTTATTGAAATGATGAAAAATAAATAAAAGACTGACATAAAATACTTGAATGTGTCAAACTTGCATTATTTTTTAAAGTTCCTAAAGTGATAGACATTTATAAAAACTCTTTCAAAATTATACCTTAGTGTGGTTAAGCAAATAGTTTTTGATGACACATGTCTCTGCTTTTTGATCAAAATTTACCAATCAATTTTTTTACCAAACTTTATACTTTATACTTTAATACTATGCAATTTTCTATAGAATGGCCAGCAATCCTAGTATGATAGTCATAAATAGCATTAGCATTATGCCACTTGGGGTAGGAAGGCTTTATAGGTTTTGAATAGACTTACAATAGATTGTGAAAGGTTTGACCCAAGCCCTATAAGGTCTTTCTTCCGCTACTACATTCACCATGTCTTATTTAACTTCTTCATAAAACTCAATTTGAGAAGCATCCATCATCTTTTATAGCTTTTGATGAAAAGTATCACAATGCTAGATAGAATGCCTTAAAGCCCTTTTATGATATTTGCAAGACTAGTTTAAATCCATTTTATCACAATAGTTTTTTATGACTTAAAGGTATTGGACAAATCATGTTTGCTTTAACCAGAGCTTCAAAAACTTGTTCCAATAGAGTTTTGACATCATCGACACTTCTCTTAATGTGATAAGTTTTACCACTATTTATAGCATTAGTTGTTCCAGTAAGAGTTGGTAGGGGATTCCCACTGATGTTTGGTCCTCCAGAGATATCAAATTTGAACACACCTTGGTCAATGAGATGTTACATCTTGTATTTCAAAGCAGGGTAATTTTCAGTTGAATAACTTATATATCTAGCATGATAGTCACATCTAGCAGTAGCATTATACCATTTGAGGTAAGGGGCTTTAATGGTGCCATATGGTAAGGTATTATAAGGTAACTTTCTACTAGCTAAGGGAATAATTTAGTATAAGTCATAAGGATGGGATCAATCTGGGTCATTTCTTAGGTAGCTCAAGATACCCTTGAATAACTAACTTGTGTATTTGGCTAGGTAGTGGGAAAAAGGGCAAGGCCACATATAGGAGTTATAGGTTGGACACTAGGTTGATAAGTAAGTGGTGCGGGGTGGTAAGGATAGGTGTTTAGTAAAATGTTATGGGTGAAATAGTAAGGGTCTTAGTATATGGGGTATAGAGGATATCGATGGTACCCTTTGAATTGTGGCCCTTCACAAAATACAGCCTGAGCATTAACCTTTTTTTTTTTTTGTGCAACTTCTTTCTTTGCACTAGATGTTTCACCCCATTTCTAGTTTTTTATTTTTAATAGCATATTCAATGATTTTCTCAGAGATTACCATATCAATAAAATTCTTGGTGGCATTGCCAATCATTCTCTCACAGTAAGAAACCTTGAAAGTATTGACAAATAAAACCATGATTTTTTTCAATCAATAGGGGTTGAACTTGGGCAGCCATATCCCTTTACTTTTAGCATATTCTTTGAACATTTCGCTTACTTTTTCTCCATGCTTTAGAGAGACATACGATCTAGTGCCATGTCTATAATATACTTATATTATGCAACAAAAGTCCTTGCAAGTTCTTTCCATCCACGGACATGAGATCTATCCAGTTGCACCTACCATTTAGCTATTGAACCATAAAACTATCTTGAAAAATATAAATGAGCACTTTTTTATTATAAGCATATGCAGTCATTTTGCAACAATACATCTTGATATGTGTAATAGGGCATTTGATCCCATCATACTTCTCGAACTCAAGCACTTTAAATCTTGGTAGAATCACCACATCAGGAACTAAGTAGAATTCAGTAGCATCCATTGACTCATAAAAATTTATCCCTTCGATAGCTCTAAGCCTTTATTCAATAATGTACATTTTTTGGGTTTTCAAATTTCTTTTAATTTCAATAGAGCTAATCTTTAACTTTTCTTGCTCTTTGGGATCATTAAGATTTGAAACTTATTTAGGATCAGGCATTATGATGTTAAGAGCAAGGGTAAAGGAAACATGAGCAACAGTAGTTGGCATACTAGTTTACACATAGGGATAGTTTGTAATGAATGACATTTGGTGTTGGGCCTCTTGAGACACATGCACTGAACATGGGCCAAAACCTAGGGGATATAATGGATCAGCCTCATCTTGTATCACCACATCTTCCACTTTCTTCCTCTTGCTTATATTTTTCAACAATTCAATAATAGTTTTCAACTACCTTTTCAATTATTCTTATGATTTTTCTAGCTTTTGGAGGTGAAGAGTGTTTTCTTTTTCCATGATCCTTGGCTAGTATCTAGTATTGTAACGCCTCAAATTATTTAAAAATTGAGCTATCCTTGAACCTTAATTTATCACAAATTTTAAAAAAATTAAGATGACTTATTATCATGCACTTTGGAAATATATTTATGTATGAATGTAATAAGGAGGATTTACCACATAACAATTATTAACAAAGAAAATCTTTATTGAATTGAAAGTTATTTCTAACCAAATCCAACATTACATCCATGAAAAATCTAAAATTTATTGTGAAAAAAATCCCTAATTTGTTGATATTGGCCTTGTACTTCATTAAGGAAAGCTAGCAACTCTCGGTCACATGTTTTTTCATTTTCAACTTTTTCTACCATGCCTTTGGCTTTATAGGTAGCCATAGTGATTTGATCAAACAACCACTCCAATTGGTTATGTTTTCTCACATATGCTTCATTGGCTTGTTCATATTCTTCATTCACAACACCCATTTGTGTTCCAATTTTGACCACTACCCCATGAGCATTTGGATGTGTTTTTATGTTTCGGTGAGTGTTTCATTTTTTCATTGCATCTTTGCTCGCAATTGTCCATTTTCTTTTAAAAGTCAAGCTAACTTAGGATTGTGGATGACTATGTGATGTTGAGATAAAAAAAAGATTCTTCCATTCATCATTTTCTTGTCTAACTGCTTGAATTCTTTGGTCTATTCTTCCCTCTAACTCCTTTTTTAGCCTTTTTTTTTCAAGCTCTAATTCATCTTTTTCAATTTTGAGTTTTCTTTTAGTGGTTTTCACTACCAATAGGGGATCAAGATGTGATGATTTCATTGGGCCATTTGGAGTTATTTCTTTACAGATTTTAATATCTTTACCTTGCCTAATGTGCCACATAAAGTACTTAGGAGTAACCTTATTTGAGCGTTTCCTCCTATCTTCCCTTTGAGGTAAATTTCAATCTTGTAGGGCTTTGGCTATCTTTATGGAGACGTCAATTTCAACATATGAGAACTCTATTTTACTAAGTCTGAAAGTGGCTAGGATAAATTGTTCATAGTCATATTGTCTTTGCACCATCATAGGAGAATAACTTATTACACCCCAAAGGCCTAAAAGAAAAACCCAAAGCTTATTTTCACAACCATATAATACTAGTCCATAAGGCATCCAAAAAGCTCTCCATAACACATATTAGCTAGTGAGCTTATGTAGAAATAAGATCCATGCTTCTTTGGATTTTTGTGTAGTCCACTAATTCTCACAAAATTATATAATGGGAGTGCTTGTACTGAAATAAGGCTTGTGAAATTTACCACCATTATTTTCGATATGACTTTTCATCCAAATGATTAATAATTGAGCACATCCAATAAAATGGCCCTCTTTATTTCGATGACAATGATTTAAAGATCTAATGGTCTCAACTAAAATAGCAAGAATAGGGTTCATTTGGTAACCAAGTTGATCAAAGAAATTCACCACTACAACATCAATATAACCCATTACTTTTGGAAATATCATCATCCCATATAAAGCTAATGCCATCAAATCCATTCCTTTTTCAGTGCCAAAATATTTGTATATAAAATTACGAACAATAAACTAAGGAATACTAACACTTTAACCTTTTCCTTCTACCTAATTATCAACAATTTGGACATCTACGGCCATCATTTGAGCAAACTTTTACAGTAACCAGTCTTTTTATTTTTCTAACATACCTTGTTAAGATTATGGAGATCTAAGTGAAGGAGAGTTGAATATTCTTCAATAGTTGGCACCATGTCAATCTCATTGAATACAAAGCAGTGATATGAATAGTCCTAAAATTAATCCATGGCTCTAATAAACTGATCATCCACAGAGACTAAAAGAAATAACGAAAGGTCCCCAAACTTCTTTTGAAAAATCTCCTTGGCAGTGACACTCCATTGGTTTCAAATACTAACCAAATCACTAAGATCATTTCGTTTGAGATTGAGATGGATTTTGGCAGATAGAGTAATTACATAATTGACTGGCAAATAATCACCTTCTTTAAGCTGAAATTCCTCAAACTTCATTTTTAGGCTTATAGGGAACTTTGATATATGTAATTAAGATTATTTTGTGACAATCACTCCTTATGTAAATCTAATGATGCATGCATGCAAAATAAAGTAAAGAAAAAGGTTAGTTAACATATACAAGGAATAACATAATATATATAAGGAACAATATAAAAGGTTAGTATGAAAAAATATATACAAGGAATAGCAAAAATTATAAGAATGATAACTATCCTATCATGTGTCTTATTTAGGTTTTTTTCTAATAAAGGGAAGGTATGACTCTAGCCTAGGTTTGGATTCTTATGGTTCATATACATGCTAGGTTCAAAGGCTTTACAATCTAAAAGGTCCTAAATTATTCTCTACATTATCGTCCATTATAGATTAGTAGGACACCCTAATCTTTGCTCATCACTATAGGCTTAAATGAAAAAGGTTCAATTTGAGTGAAAGTTTTCTTTAGCTCACACAGAGGTTATCACCTCACGAGAGTGTAGGTACTTGCTCCCTCCTGATAAAGGATAAAGCCTGGGTATAAAGCTCATGCATGAATGCAAATGTGGTGTGTGTAAAGGGACATACCAAATAATCAAATAAATTAATGCACATAAAAAATTAAAATCTGCAAAATAAGAAAACAATAACAAATAAGTTAGTAATATGAAAATCATAAATAATTACATAATAAAACCAACATTGCAAGGCTTAAAATAACACATGACTAACTAATGGCTTGACTCTCTAATATCTCCAATAGAGTCACCAAACTATCATAACATCTAGGTTGAGAGAACCTACCCATTAGACACAAAAATCATGAAGTCACCACCAATCTTTTTTACCTAGGTGTGATTGGCCACCTATATGAATCTATTCTTTTTAAGATTGTCTTACATATAAACTAAGGGTTCCTAAAAAGAATAGGTTTTGGTCTACATCATCAGAAATAAGGTTCGAGAGTTGGTTATATGCAGGAAAGGTATCAGCATCCCTTTATGCCTAAAATTAGTACCAAATAATTATGTGTTATCTTACCTAAGCCTTAATCAAAAATGATTTATCATGCAAACCAAAATCAATTCCAATCCTTTTATTTTTTTACAACACATGGTGATACAAAAATTCTATTAAGAATACCAAGCAATCATGCAATAAATATTAAATCATACCATGCAAAAATTATCATGTAAATATATTATATCATACCAAATATTATTTAATAATATTACGCCTAGATCATGCTAAAATATTCATGTAAGAATGTCATGCAAATATATTAATTATCATGTAATAATAATAATCATGCAAATAAAAATATTAATAATCATACAATCACACAAATAAATAAATTAATACTCATGCAAATAGACATGCAATTAAATATATAATCATGTAAACCATGCCACTAAATATCTAATCATGCAATTAACAATTAAAAACATGCAATTAAATATATGATCATGCAATTAAATGTATCAATCATGTAATTAAATATATAATCATGCAATTAACAATATAAATCATGCAATAAAATATATAATCATGCAATTAACAATATAAAACATGCTAAATATATTATCATGCAATTAACAATATAAAACATGCCAATATATATATATATATATAATCATGCAATTAACAATATAAAACAAGCAACTAAATATATAATTATGCAATTAACAAAAAACATGCAATTAGATATATTATCATGCAATTAACAATATAAAACATGCAATTAAATATATTATCATGCAATTAACAATATAAAACATGCCAATATATATATATATATATATATAATCATGCAATTAACAATATAAAACAAGCAACTAAATATATAATTATGCAATTAACAAAAAACATGCAATTAGATATATTATCATGCAATTAACAATATAAAACATGCAATTAAATATATTATCATGCAATTAACAATATAAAACATGCAATTAAATATATAATCATGCAATTAACAGAAAAATGCAATTAACAATATAAAACAAGCAATTAAATATGTTATCATGCAATTAAATATATAATAATACAAATAATAATATAAATCATGCAAATAAACATGCAATTAAATATATAATAATAATCATGCAATCACACAAATAAATAAATTGGTAATCATGCAAACATATTAATAGTCATGCCAATATATTAATAAATCACCAATATATTAATTATGTAAATAAAATATTAGGCAAATAAATTATCATGCAAATATAATATTAATCATTCAAATATGATAATAGTCATGCAAATTCATGCAAAAATAAATACTATGTAATAAATATAAAAATAAAAGTAAGCAATTAAATATTATAAAAGTTATAACACAAAAAAAAAATAAAAGCAAACATTACCTCAATGGATCACAGGTTTCAATAATTTTTCACATTTCAAAAACTAATGTTTCTTACTATAAATCTTAGCCTTCATTCTAAAAACTCTAACTGGATCTTCTTATAAATTTTTTTTGCTTGATTGCTTTATCCTTGTTGACTCCAAACTTTGCCCAATTTTTTTTCTTTTAATGACCTCTATTTGATGTTGACATCAATTGTTGTGAGGCCCCCTATTTAATTTTATATTCAAGGTTCTTATATAAGGATTGAATCTTTTTCTATTTGGAATAAATTAATTTACCGAATCTAGAATTTCTCTCTAAATTTTATTTTTTGTGTAATTTTTTCTTTTTCAATAAATTGAACCCTAAGTGTTTCCAAAATTGTTCAACCATTAAATTTAAAATCTGATATAGAATCTAAGAGTTGAATTAAATCTAAGAGTTGAATTAAATCCAAGATTTTTCATGCAAAATCCCACATTTTCTTTTTTCTTTTTACTCATTTTTTAAAAATTTTTTTACTAATTGACTTTGACTCTTTTGTTTAAAAAAATAAAAATTAAACTAAAAAATTAAAACACAAGTAAAATTTATGGCTTAATCTTTGGATCCAAAATTCACTTTTTTGATTAAACTCAATTACACAATCAAAATCCAAATCAAAATTAGAAGCCCAATGAATTTCCAAAAATTCCTAGATAAAATAAGGTGTCTACAATATTATTTAAGATAATTTGTTAAGCTTAAAAAATGAATATAAATGAATAAAACTCGAATATATTCATGAACAGTTCGTTGAAAGCTCTACTCGTTTACACCACTAGAAAAAATATGAAAGCTACATATTTTTAAATGTTGGTAAAAACTATGCATGAGTTTAACAAAAAAAAAAGTATTTCCTATTTTACTATCAATATAAATTATGATATGATAATTTTTTTATTTTACATGTATTTAATATAAAACAAACACAATATAAATATATGAATTATTTTATTTAAAGAAATAATAATACATAAATTAATCAACATATAATTAAACACAATCTATGTTTGATGTAATTTTGAATTATCAAATCCACTATACAAAAGGTACTATCGCATCTTTTTTGCTTTTGAAATAATGTTTGAAAGGAAAAAAAAAAATAGGGAGAAAACAAGAAATCTAATCCACAAAAAATTGGATTAATACCAGAATATAAGTATGATTGTGATTCTTTTTGTTATTAGTTTGAAAGAGGTGTTACAGCTCAAAATCAAAGTAACAGAACAGAGAGTAATCAAATAAGAGAAAGTAGAAGTGATAAGAAGAAGAAATGAATAACAGAGAGAAGAAGAATTTTAGAGAGAAAAACTCATTTGTAATATCATGAGCGAGTGCTTTCCAATACTCCTTAACTCCTCATTTATGTTGCCCTCACAACTCTCCTGCTGCAATCCGAGAATATCGGATGCCAGCAGCAAGCCAGCAACTCACCGCTCTCCCATTCGTTACATACCAGACAACTAGAATTAAATAAAAGCTTGTATGAACTAAGGCCTCTCAACAAATCTAATAGTGAAGTCTAGAAATATATAAATAACCCAATAACATAATATCTTAGAGACTTTCAAAATAAAATATGACAAATAATCCCACATGGAAAAAAAATGATAAAATAGTTATTTTAATTAAGAGTAGTAAAAGTTTATCATAAATGGACTTAAGTTGCATTAATTAAATAATTAATATATATTAATATTTAATTAATGGCATTTGACAATTACAGTGCAATAAATAAAATATTATTTTATTTAAAGTTTAATTTTAATTTTAGTGTCTGATAAATTAAGTTTATCCAAAATAAACAAATAGATAAGGATAAACAATTAAATATGTACAAAACAAGACAAATTAGTCTGTTCAGACAAATAATTTTTAACTATTCAAATAACATATAATTTTTGCTTATTCAAAATAAATAGTTATGTTTGCAGGAAGAAAAACACTTAAATTATATAAGTTCCTCTAGTTTTCTAAAAAAGTTATAGAAATAATTTTCAGAACTCTCCCTCTTTCTTCAATAAATTCTAGATTTTCTTTTATAAAGTTTTATTATAGAAAACCTTATAAAAATTCGGTGATTTTGTAATACGTCGATGAATGCTTGGTAAATTGATTTTGTCAATACAATGCACAATTAGATACTGAATTTCATTATATCATTGAGATTTATTGCTTGTAATTTTTTTATACATTTACTAAATAATTAATACAGTAGAAACGAATAAAAATCTTTAAAAAAAAAATTAAAATCATTATACGAGCCTTTCCTAAAAATTTCAAATTCACTGTAAGTAAAAATTTCAGATTTTAAGTTTTTATACTATCATCGTAAGGCTAGCAACGAGAGGCAACTTGAACTTGAAATTTTTCTTCCTAATCCTAATCATTATTTTGCCCAAAAAAACCCTTAATCATTCAATTATTTTCCACGTGTCACGAGCTAAGAGGAGAAACAAGGTTATTAAACTGTTAAATTTTCCTTCAACAGTCATTTATCAGTCATACACTGATGACATTAGTTTCACAACATTTTATAACTAAGATGTAGTGTGAATCATTTGACAGGTAAATTGAGTGGTTGTTGCCCACACTAAATTTCCTTTTTACATTTAGAAAGGTGACCACATTACTTATTATTTCTATGGATAATTAAATACAATCATTAAATTTTAAATAAGAAAAAAAAGCACTCATAATAGATTTTTTATAAATAATCGATGAAATTTTTAAATTTTATTAATGAAATTAATGAATAACATGTGTTTTATTAAAAATATGAATAATTTGTGATAATTTTTTTAATTTTATCTGTGGAATTTAAAATTTTATTAATATTGTATAAAATAATAAATTTTAATTAACATCAATTGTAAATTATGTTGAAGAGTTCTTATTATTAAAAAAAGTTAATTACATTTGTGGTAATTGGTACCTGAATTTTGAAAAAAAAAAAGTAAAAATTGATATTTAAAAAATAAAATGTACAAATTTTATCTTGGATTTTTAAATAATGTATAATTTTAATCCAAATTTTGATAATGTCTTTTTTAACTAGCCTATATGATATCCAATCAATGTAACTTTGTTATATGTATATTATTTGTTAAATAAAAGTATTAAATATTTTATAAACATAACATGTGAATATCACATAACAAATAATAATTAATCGATCATAAATAATTTTTACGATTCAAGTAAAAAATATATTGTTTAGATCATTTTTAGTGAGAAAAATATTGATAATATGTATGATGAATATATAATTCAACAATATTTGTTAAATGTCATGTATATAAATTGATATAATTAATAAAATTAAAATTAAATATAATAAATAATTTAAAAGTTTAGAATACAAATTATATTTTTATAAAAATTTAAGATATAAATTATATATATTTTTAAAATATCAATTTATATATTTTTTAAAATTCAAATATAAAAAATATAATTAACCGTTAAAAAAAAAAAAAACACAAAAGTTAGGAAAGGTTGAGATTTTAGAATGAATTGAAAAATGAAGCAAAAATTAATTGGGTCCTTTTCTTGAAACCTGCTTGAATCATATGACAAAGAATAAAACGATAAAATGGTGGCATAGATATGCAACCTGCTCGTCATATCTAAGCATGTCGACACATTTCAATTTCTAGGAAAGTTGATTTGACTTAAAATGGTTGGTCCCTTTGACAAGATAAAAACCCACAACAATTTAAAAAAGACTTATTGTAACGAATAGTTTTTAAATATTTAATATTTAAATTTTAAATTTATTAATTAATATAATTATAATAACATATAATAAATTAATATTTTTTAATATTATATTAATTAATAAATTTATAATTTAATTATCATATTAAAATTTTTTAAAATTTAAATATCATTTTAAATATTTTACTAAGAATGACATTAGTCTTTAAAAAAATATATATATATATATATATCACAGTGAACTTATAAGGGAGCTTGATTTGACCACGTCAGCCACTTCCTATCATCCACAATGTGGAAGTGGAACCCACTATTTCGGCTGTTTGGTGTATCATATTCACCGACCTAACCAAACGCAGCTCAAATTCATGTTCTTAAAAAAATGTGAAAAGTATTAAGATTTAAGTTTTATATATTAAATATTATTTTATTAGTGACGGTAATAATAAACTGAATTAAATCTTTTGAGTTTCAAACTCAGCACTTTGCTACACATTGAACCGGTTTTATTTTTCCTGGTTAACCCATGGCCCCATCCTTGCCACAATGCCAGGCCAAGGTGAAGGAGTCCTACTCCCATGACTATTTTTTTAAAGGCTAATTCAGATTGCGATATCTTAGATTTTAAGAGAAAAATTAATTTAGAGAGCAAATGATATTGAAAAAAATATATGATTTTTGAGTTTTGTTAATTTAGAAAATATAAAATTTTTGTATTAGATTTACGAAAATATAAAATTATCTAATAAAATTTTTTATTTTATTATTTATAATAACATATAAATAATATATGATATTCGTAATATTGATATGTGACATATGAATAACATGTTATTTTGGTTGAAATTAAATAATTTTAAAAATTAATTTTTTATATATTTAATAAATATAATTTTATAATTTTAATTATTATCTTAATATTATTATTTTTACATAAAAAAATCACACGAATCGAATTTCGTGGTAAAGTTAGTAGAGCTCTCAAAACAAATTTTGTGTAATAACATTAAATAAATATGTTTTAGATTTTATATGTAATAATATTAAATAACAATATTTTACATTTTTTTTCATATTTTTTATAAATGTATTTATATTAGAAACATCATCTTTTCAACAAAAATGATATTTTTATCTTAGAAAAAATTACTTTTATTGAATTCTAAAAAAATTATTTTTTATATTTTCAACAAAAATTGTATTTTTTATCTTAGAAATATTATCTTTATTAAATTTTGAAATATATATTTTTTAATATTTTCAACAATTATTGCATTTTTTATTTTAGAATATCATCTTTTCAATAAAAATTACGTTTAAATAAAGATTGTGTTTTTTGTATGAGAAACATTATTTTTATTGAATTTTGAAAAATATATTTTTTAATGTTTTCAACAAAAACTGCTTTTTCTATATTAAAAATATAGTTTTTTCCAAAATCATTTTTTTATTTTAAAAAAGTCATTTTTGTTAAATTCTTTTTTTTTTTTCATGTTTACAATAAAGATTTTATTTTTATCTTAAAAATATTATTTTTTCAACAAAACTGTATTTTTACCTTTAAAACATCATTTTTATTAAATTTTAAAAAATAAAATTTTTTCATATTTTTAACAAGGACAACGTTTTTTATTTTAAAAACATTGTTTTTGTTGAATTATGAAAAAAAAAATTTATCTTTTCAACAAAAGTCGTGTTTTTAAACACAAACTTTTGCGAAGATTTCAATAAAATTGTATTAAAAACGTGATCTTTATTTAATTTATATCAAGAAAAAAAATATTTTTACAATATTTTATAAAAATTATTACTTTTTTAAGATAAATAACATTATTTATGTAATTTAAAAATGCAATTAAACAAAAATAAATGGGAAAAATTTTCAGTTCCCTCCTAAATCTTAAAAAACCTTAGAAGTTTTTGATTCGCTACTACTTCATTTTTTAACGTTATTGGAAATTTTAAAAATCCAGTAATTATTCAAGAAATCAAATTAAAAAAAAAAAAAGATTCTAAAAGGGAAAATTACTCTCCCAAGCAGATGTTCTCTAAATATTCTCATAAAATTTTGATATTTTTAATTAGGATCATAAAATTTTATGATTATGATTAAATCACATCAAAATTTCGTGATATTACCTAATTCATGAGATTAAAATTCAATAATCAAATCCACGCGATTAAAATTTAAGACGAAGAAGACGTCAGTACCAGGAAAATGGAAATTTAACAGAAACCAAAAGCAAATTGATTACAACTATATATATTACTACAAGTAGAGTAGTAGTACAAAGGACAAGCAACAAGCAGCTCAATTTGTTTTTTTTGGTCTGGGACCCCCGGTGTCACTAGTGAAGATGATAAGGATAAAGAGACGATGAATGGGGTTAATGGGATGGAAGATGACGGTGAATTCGACCCAGCTGCACCACCTCCTTTTAAGTTGGCTGATATTAGAGCTGCTATACCAAAGCATTGTTGGGTTAAGGACCCATGGCGATCTATGAGTTATATTGTAAGAGATGTTGTGTGGTTTTTGGTTTGGCAGCTGTTGCTGCTTACTTCAACAATTGGCTTGTTTGGTCTCTTTATTGGATTGCTCAAGGAACAACGTTTTGGGCTCTTTTTGTTCTTGGTCATGACTGGTAAGTCAGTTGCTTTTTTTTTTCTCGTGAATTCAGTTGCAGTTTGTCTTAAGGCAACTTCAAAATTGTTGCTTTAGATGTCATTTCTGGTTGTGTCACTCAGTTTTAGCACTTTTATCTGTCTGTGTCAGGATTTCTTACTCTTTTCCTTTTTTGGTTTTGAAGATTTTAATGAGATTTTTCATATTGAATTTGGACATCTGCATGTTTGTTTGGTTTTGTTTTTGCAGTGGTCATGGTAGTTTCTCAAACAATCCAGCATCGAACAGTGTGGTGGGTCATCTTCTTCATTCTTCAATTCTTGTTCCGTATGATGGATGGTTAGTTCCTGGAAACTCCCATTTGGTCCAAACTGATTCATTTCCCATGTATTTGAAGAAAATTTTTGCCATTTATAAATCCTTGTGCTACTTGTTAAGTAACTATTTTGACGATTTATGCGGGAGAATTAGCCATAGAACTCATCATCAGAATCATGGGCATGTGGAAAATGATGAATCGTGGCATCCGGTAAAGGCTGCTAATTCTTACCTCAGGAGAGAGATTTAGAAGTAGTTTTTCTTTTCAGTGACTGCAATTTCTTGCATCTACATCATTTGCTTTTGCAGTTGTCCGAGAAAATTTACAAAAGTTTAGATACTGCAACTAGATTACTGAGGTTCACCTTACCTTTCCCTATGCTTGCTTATCCTATCTATCTGGTAAGCCATACAATGCTTCATAGATTGAACTCATTTATGAACCAATGATTTGCATGTGCATCAATTTGTTTTGAAATGTGTATTTCAATCAACAGTGGGGTCGAAGTCCTGGAAAAAAAGGTTCTCATTTCCATCCAGACAGTGATTTGTTTGTCCCAAATGAAAGAAAAGATGTAATTACCTCCACTGCTTGTTGGCCAGCAATGGTTGGGCTGCTTGCATATTTATCTTTTGCAATGGGTCCCATCCAATTGCTTAAACTCTATGGCATTCCTTACCGGGTATGTTTTGTTCCTTTCTAGACGAATTTCTCTCCAGTTGCAGAGAGTTTCTTCAAGTCTTTGTTTTCTAATCCTAATTTATTTCCAGAATTCACATATAAAATGCAGATTTTTGTCATGTGGTTGGACTTAGTGACTTACCTACATTACCATGGCCATGAGGAGAAACTTCCATGGTACCGTGGAAAGGTATGAAAAACGTTTCTGCTAGACTATTGCTTCATAGTCCATTCCGGCTACAGCTTGATGCTTTACCCGGCAGAATTGATGGTTTGGCAATTGAACTGCCCTCTGTTTGTTAAACAGGAATGGAGTTATTTGAGAGGAGGGCTTACAACACTTGATCGTGACTACGGATGGATCAACAACATTCACCATGATATTGGAACCCATGTTACACATCATCTCTTCCCCCAAATCCCACATTATCACTTGATTGAAGCCGTCAGTATCATCTCTTTCCTGCATCAATTTACTGACAAACAATTTAGTTTCCCATACCTTTCTTATCTGCTAAAAATGTTTCATAAACTTGAATTACAGACTGAGGCAGCAAAGCCAGTGCTGGGGAAATACTATCGAGAGCCTAAGAAATCATGGTCTATTCCATTTCATTTATTTGGGATCCTCATAAGAAGCATGAAACAGGATCACTATGTGAGTGACAGTGGTGATGTTTTATATTATCTAACTGAACCTCATCTATATGGGACTGGCAAATCAGATTAAAGTCCTGTAAGTATTTCAAGCTTAAGAAATAAAATCCTACAGATTCTCGGTCAAGTATTTAACTCCTGAGTTCCAGCCGCGATTTGAATATGTAATGTGGCATTTGATAGTCATTTGGCCACTCGTTTTATTCTCTCTCCCAATTGATAAGAGCCTATGATGTTTTTCATTCAGGCTCTTCTGTGTATTTGAATTAGAGAGGACAATAGATATACTCTCTTTCTTTCGAGACGACGTATAAAATAATAGCTATACAAGTGAAGTGTATTTGAATTATGGTCCGACATGACAAATACAACAGCAACCATATGTTCACAAACATGCTGCTTTGATAGTTTTAAACTACACAATTAGCATGTGCATGTTCTAGGGCTGAAGATAATCATCAAGGAGAGGTATTAACATGGAAAGATAGTAGAATTTTGCTTTCACCATTCATCATGTCTTAAATCATTGGATATTCTACAAAACCATCCTACTACTTTGAGGGTGGTGTGTTAAAATTGCATGTCTGTTAAATTGACAAGCTGTCTTAAAAGTTATTATAAATTCACCTCAAAATTTGACCATATTCTTTCTGATCCTTGTAGTTCAAGGTACATAAATTGCACAGTCAATGTACATTAATGTAACCAATCCATGTCCGGGCCATTCAATTGCTATCAATGGATGGATGATCTCCCCACTTTGGATCAATCAATATGGTGCAGAACGTACTGCACTCATGAAAGAAAAAATTCGTGATCGATCCTTCTGAATACCATCTTGGGCACAAATACCGCTACTTACATCAACTCCATGAGGTCTGAGAGTACTAATAGCCTCACAAACATTATCAGGGTTGATTCCCCCTGCTAAAAGCCAGCCATGTTTGCTTTTAAATGAAGGTAACTCAAACTGATTCCAATTAAATCCTTTACCACTGCAAGTACATGCCAGAGCATAATATATAAAAGGCTAATGTTAACTTCAGCAGGAATAAATGCAATTCTTGTAATATAAGAAATAAAGAAAAAAAAAAAAGAGCTATACTCTGAATTTAAGGACAACAGTCAACAAGCCAGAATAAATTAATCTTTTGGTTATTCTTTGAGATCATTGCTACCAGCCCATCATATACCGGGAAAGAAAATCTAATCAAGCAAAGAAGTTGGACCTAGGAATAAATGCAATTCTTTTAATATAAGAAATAAAGAAAAAAAAAAAGAGCTATACTCTGAATTTAAGGACAACAGTCAACAAGCCAGAATAAATTAATCTTTTGGTTATTCTTTTAGATCATTTCTACCAGCCCATCATATACCGGGAAAGAAAATCTAATCAAGCAAAGAAGTTGGACCTAGGAATAAGTTGTATGGCAGGAAAAGGAACATTGTATTTGGTTTTTACATATTGAAAAGAATATAATATTTCAGTTTTTTTCAAAAAAAAAGTTTTTCATATTATACATGAGAATGCCAAATCAAGTTTTGGCCAAAGCTTGGACAAAATCAGTACGGCAAAAGCATAACAACTCTACAAGTTGGCCCATGGTGTTCTCGGTCCTACCATCCAGATCATAAACCAAAGCTTAAGGAATGAGGAAGTTGAGTGATTACATATGTTATTCAATTCACAAAGTCAAAAGATTTAATGATTAAAACCAAATTAGCATGAAATAAAAAAGGAATATGCATTAACTTTTTCTTATTCAAACCAATGGCACTTACAAATTAAACTGAATGAAGAAAAAGTTATTCACCTGCCACCTGTAGCACTATCCACAAGAATCCAGTCCACTAAGGAACAGTCTTCATCAGAAATTTTGTTTTGAAGGACTCCCTCTTGATTTGCTTGAAGAACATATATAATGCTCCTTTCTTGCACCAATTTTGGAAAAGCTGACCGAGAAACATCTCCATGAAGCTACATAAGATTGAAACAACAAGATTAGGCAACTTACTATGCTACAAGGAAGGTAATTAAGATTGAACAAATATATATACCTGCACAAATTCAAGCTCTGATGCATCGGAAGCTCTTAAAATTGTGTCTAAATCATCATCCACAAAGACTCCAACAGGCTTTGCCCCAAATTCCCTTGAAATTTTTGAAATTTCCTTTGCAACTGAGAGTGAAATGGAGCGTTTGGACTTGGGCCAAAGGATCATCCCAATAAAATTGGCACCAGCTTCTGCTGCAACAGCAGCATCTCTAGCTGATGTTATACCACACATTTTGACCAAAGGCTGATTCTTTTCATGATCCTCATCACAAGAGAAGACTTGGTTCAATTGTGCAATGTTGCATCTGATTTTATTCTTTGGGTATGACCAGACTCTTAAGGCCAGCAGTTTTCCTCCATTTGGGCCTGCTAATACAAACACTCTTGAGGAAAGAGGACACAAAACATTCAAAGAATCATCTGAAATCAGAAGTTACCAGTGATTTGCCTTCGTTGAAAGTTCAAAATTTTAGGCTGTAATTGACTTCCAGTAGTTAAACCTGTGTCAACAATGAATATAATTGTCAAAATGCAGATTATTAATCATCATGAAAGACATTGTTTATGATTTCTCAGGATCATTTAAACATTCATGTTGGTTGCAAATACATCAAATTTATAATTCAAATACACCAAATTATAGCTTTTCTGGCAGAATCAAAACACATTAATCATTGAAATACAGAGGGCCAAATCTACAATAAAATTAATCTCCCGGAGATAATAAGTCTATAACAAAGAATAAAAAGAAAAATTTTACATCAAAATAGAAAAATTTACTCAAAATTCATCAAACCAGAAATATCTGAATCAATCTTAAACAGAGAAACAGAGTGAAGCTGAAAGAAATAACCTGAAAACATTTTTTTTTTTTTTTTTTGCTGTTGTTTCGTTTGAATTCTGCTTTTCTTTGTCTAAAGCTGAAGCAAACAAGCAAAATTGTAAAAAGACAATTTCAAAGGAAACAATAATTGGGGAAAATCCGAGTCGATTTTCTGTTTATTGAAATGATAGGGTGAAAATGTGAAATCAACTTCTTCTGCGGTGTCCAATAGGAAAAAGAGAAAGTTGTTTCAAGCGGGATAGATGGGCTTTCAAAGACTCGTAAAAAGCCCATAATCTGAGCATTTAAATGGATTACAGTTCACAAAGCCAGAATATTTGGGTTTGGGTCAACAGGGAAGGACCTTGTCTCTTTGGGCTAAATGGTCCCTTTTGGGGGTTTGGGTCAGATCTCAGGGAAACAAATCTTTTTTGAATGTGTCAAGTAGGACTGACTCAGACCCATTCAGAGCATGTCATCTGGGCTTTCGAATAAGAAATTTAGTTAAAATGGGCTAGACTCGGATCCAATAAGCCTATCTATCTTAAAAGTACACTTCAAAATTGATTAAAATATTATTTGTAATAATATTCTATTAAATATGATAGTGGACTATAAATTTCAGTATACTTTAAAGAAGGTTCTTAAAACACTAGTTAGAAAATTGTTTTTTTGTAAAGATATCAAGAGAAAGTTGTTTGGATAAGATCAAACTCATCAAAAATAAAAATGTTTTAAAATGAAAGTAGAAAAATTCTTCATTAAAATCAAATTTTATTCCCAAAAGGATAATACTTTGTGGGTATGAAAAATTATAACCACTAATTATCAAAGTGAACTCACAATTCAAAAGCATCACGCCTTAATTCCACCTTTCTTCACTTCGCAAAAAAAAAAGCATGAAGTGGGAATCACACCACCCCCCCCCCCCCCCCCCTTCTCAAAAGAAAAAAAAAACAAAGGGACGAAATTAGCTGAGATTTCAATGGACAATTCACCTTTTGTGCTGTACTAAAAGCAATAAGCACCAGCAGCATCAAAGAAAGTTGTCAATATCCCGCGTGTTGCAAACTTATGATCGAGAATTGGTCTCGTGGTCGGCTCGATGACTAAAAAAGTTGAAACTCTCTCTCTCCTTCGTTGGAAGCCAAAGAACAAGGATGGGAATTCGGACCCCACGCGCATTCGGAGGCTCCATTAAATCTTATCCTTCGCATACACAAAAGTTTGAGCCTCCGGATATAATCAGAGGTGGTAAATGAATGGATTGAGGATGATTATTTTGGATTCTGATTAAGTCAGATTCAAATAAAAATATTTTGAATTATTTTGGTTTAAAATTTAAATTGATTCAAGTTCGGAGAAATTAGATTTACTTTGTATTTTATAATTAAAAAAGATAATGAAAAATATTTCAATTGAATTATTTTTTATTTAAAAAAATAAATTCAAACTTTGATCTTTAAATAAAAATATTATGTGAATTAATCAATGAATTAAACATTCGAATAATTCACTTAAGTTAATTTAAATATCTAAGTAAGGGTTAAATTGAGACTTAAAAGTTTTTATTGTAAATTGTTTAGAAATATTAACTTAATCTCAAGATTTGATTATATAATTTTTGTGATATTTATGAATTTACTATAAATATTGCAAATAACGATATTCTAGTATACTATTGTAAAAGATGTTTTCTAAAATTTAAAAGCACTATAAATTTGTGATAGTAGGCCAGTACAACAAATATGCAATGTTCAAAATTTCATAAGAAATTAATAGTATGAAAAATTGTAAATATAATGTGATTAACGTCCACTAAACAAAGAGTTTAACATTTAACAGCAGTAAAATAAAATTGTTTATTCAACTGAACATCGCATTCTAAAGTAGTACACTTTTAAAATTTAGTTTAGATAAATGTATAGAAAAGGATCAATTGTAAAATTAAAAAAAATTTATACATTTTTTAATTATTAATTTCAATAGATCCAGAGATTAAAGAGATAGGTAAAAGATAGGAAAAAATGATTTAATTTTATCCCTTAAGGCTACATTTGGCATAGGATTAATTGAAGTATAGGATATTAATCATTCTATCACATGTATGTTATGTATTTAAATAAAATGATTAAATTATTGAAAGGATTATATATATTATCTCAATAGGATAACTCTATCATTTGAAAAAATAAGGGATTATTTTCAATATATAAAATTAGATAAGTTATCAAAATTTTTAAGTAATAAATTTTCTATTTTACCCTTCAATTTAAAAACCTAAATTTCAAATTATCAAGTACTTGAAAATATTCTCTACTCTTCAATTTTTCTTCAAAATAAGCAAGTAATTTGTAATTCAAACTTTGATATTTTTTAAACTATAAGCTATAAGCTTTTTAATAATTTTTTAATATAAAATAATATATAATTTTATTTAAATTTAAATTTATTTATTATTTATTTGATATATCTATTTGTTTGTTGTAAGTATTCTTTTAAGCCAAAATTATTGAAGAAATTTATTAATTAAAAAAGTATTTGGGCAACTTTTAATTAATTAATAGGTTATCTCTAAAAATTTTTGAGAAATTATATTAGTTATGACTACATAAAAATCAAATTAATATATAAAGGGTAATTTTGATCAATAAAAAATATTATCCTATTCTAATCTTAATCTTGCACATATCAAACATGATAAATGATAAAATAATATTTTGTCTTGTTCTTAATCTTTACACACACTAAACATAACATAAGATGATGTAATTTAATTTAATCTTATCTATAATATTATATTATCCTATCCTATCATAATTGTATGCACCAAACATAGCCTAAATATATTAAAATCAATAGATAGAAAAATATGTAAAACTTTTTTAATTTTACACTATGTAAATTGATTCCTCCTCATATCTATATATATATATATATGTATATATATATAGAGAGAGAGAGAGAGAAAGTTTATATTTGATACACTGTAAGTATATAAACTTTATATACTATTAGTAAATCAGATGATGACATCTCATTAATGAGTAAATATTAGTTTTTAAAATAAATATACAAAAATTAATATTTTTTTAAAAAACCTACCATTAATAAGGTGACATTATCTGATTCACTTTATTAATGAAATAGCATCATTTTAATTTACTGATAGTATATAAAATCTATATATTGATAATGTATCAAATATAAATCCATATATATATAAATATATAGTATATACATATATATAATAGATATCCATATACAGTAGTGTAAGAGTTATATTTTTTTTAATTCTTGGATCAAAATTAAATCTATAACACTTACATTTAGAGACGGTTTGTATGAGATGATTTGTCTTAAAATTACATTAATATGCATTTAGTAATTATATTACCTTATTTGGTAGTAATTTAAAAATCCTACTTGATAGTAATTTTAAATTACTAGGGTGATAAGATCAATTGAGGAGTAATATGATTTTAAACTTAAAAGATAGGAAAGTTTTATCACTATGAAAAAAGTAATTTTTAATAAAATTTTTAACTAATTTACATTGATGAAAGATATACTTAACATTGCCTTAAAAAACTAACTAATAAAATTTTAAAAAATATAATTTTCTAATAACACATTTTAAAAAAGTTTTCTATTACAATTGAATAAATGTTTATTGATTATAAAAATAATGAAACTATTTAATAATTTTTTAAAAAATTATGTTTCATCAAAATTGATTTATATTTTATAGTTTTCTATAAAATAACATTTAATTATTTTGTAAATTATTAATTCAATAAGCATTAAATTTTTTGCTTTCTTTTGCAAGGTTATTTTGGATATTAATATTCTATGAGTTATTTTTTCATATAATACTAAAAATAATGATTTAAGATCACTAGTGATTTATAATATTATACCAAATATGGTAATTTAATATTAATTGTGATTTATAATATTATAACAAATATAGTAATGTAAGATTATCGACAATCAAATCACCTTGGTGATCTTATTACTATGGTAATTACATCACCATGGTGATCCTAAAAATTATACCAAACATTACCTTAGTGAATTTAATTCAATGGTCAAAAAATATATAACTCTTATATTAGTATAAGTGGATCCCTCTTTATATATATACTAGTCAAGTTTTGGTTTCATTTTTTTTTTTTTGTTTAAGATAATATTCTATCGAATGGATATAATTATACATTCTACCAATTGAAAACTTAAATTTTCTTTTATTTGGCAATTTTTATTATATACAAAATTTTATTCTATAAAAAAATTGAAATAAATACTTTTAAAAATCAAAATTAAATAAAATAAATTCCTAACCTTCACACTCACCATTTTTTCTTTTTAAGAAAATTTCAATTCTTAGAATAACAAACTTATTATGTAGCACCTATATAATATATATTGATTTCATTTTCTACTTTAACAACATAAAATTTTATGAACAAATGTAATTTTGGCATAAATACACTCAAAAGATAGTTCTAATAAATTTTGTCACACTTTGAAAGAATTCACCAAAAATAACTTATTTTAATTCAAAATTATCTATTTAGAATAATTTACATTAGGTCATTCAACCACCTAAATATCCAAAAAAATGAGTAATTTAATATAATGGAGAAAAGGAAATCATCTTGAGAAAGGAATTAATTATATATATGCACATTAAGATAAAAGTTTAGATAAAATTAAATCATTTATTATTCAGCTAAGGTGAACATTTTTATGACAATTTGGCGAGACTCATTCCCAAGTTAGTTGTATTCCACCTCTTCTTGAATCATTTAATTATATAGGTGAGAACTCTAATTAATTTATTCAATGAATCACATAATGCTAATTATTAATTCAAGATGTGTACATTAGTAGTAAACCATCGATAACTTATCATTTAATTAATGATAACTTAATTGTAAATCTTAGATAATTTAGTATATATAAATGATAATTTGGTAATGAATCATAAATAATTTAACTGCAAATAAGTGATAATTTTGTAGGAAATAATTGAAAGTTAAGTGGTAAATAAATTATAATATAGTAGTGAATGTTTAATAATATTATAATAAATCATTGATAATTTAATAATAAATTATTAATAACTTAATAAATCACTAATAATGCAGTAGTAAATTACTAATAACATAGCACTAATCATTAATGATTTAGTTATATATAAATGATAGTTTAGATATAAATCATTAGTAAGATAAAAACTGAAAGAAAATTAAATCACTTATTGTTTCAGTTAAAGTGAACAATTTCGATGCCAATTTGGAGAGACCCAATCCTAAGTTACTGGTAACTCCACCATCTTTTGAATCAGTCAATTCTACAGGAGGAAAGTTCAATTAAAATATTCAAAGTGTTCATTGAATCATATAGTGCTAATTGTTGGTGAAGGGTGTGTAATTGATTTGTATTTGATTTAATATTGGCTTTTGTTCATAAGAATAACAATTATAAAATTCTAGAGAAAAAATATAAAAGAGAAATTAATTATAGAGTTTAAACTAAACTATAATAATGATATATATTAAAGAATTATTTCAATGGACTAAAAGGATTTGATTGTATTATCGATGATCAAATGATCAACTCGTAAAATATACAAATAATAAAATCATTAACATAGATATATAGTTAGCAAATCAATCAAAATAAAAAATTAAAAGGAAAAAAATTAAAAAAATGCGTCAATGACTTAATTATAATTATATATTTTTAATTAATTTATTTATCAATATAAACTGCATGTGCAATTTCTTTTACAACAAATATAGAAACAAACTCCATATAATTGTTTTATTCATATACATACTACTAAATTTTGATCTAATTTTATTTGTAATTTTTGTTTCATGTGAAAAATCAGTGTCTTATTATGAGTTTAATTATAAAAAGAAATCTACTAATAGAAAAGAAAATTCATTTAAGTTAAAATTTATAACAAAATTTACTTATGGTATTTTAATCAATCACTTTAACATTTTAAAATTAAAATTTTATTAAAGGTATTTTAGTCAATCATTTTAACACTTTTGAATGTAATTAAAAGAAGTATAATAATAAAAAAAGAAAATTCATTTAAATTAAATTTTATAAAAAAATTTATTTATAATATTTTAATCAATCACTTTTAATATTTTAAAATTAAAATTTTAAAATTTCAATTTCATATAAACTCTGTTTTTAATTTTAGTTAATTTAAATTAAACTTAAATAAACAAACAATTAAAACTTATATATTTAAAGATAAATTTCTTCATTAAATATTCATAGGGGTTTTTAGATCGGTTAATTTTAACACTTTTAGAATTCACACTTTTATATATAAATATGTATTTTTATTTTTTTATCTATATCTAAAAAATGCTAAAAATAATTTATCTAAATATCTTTTTTAGATCAAATCAAATTTGGATAAATTTATATTATATTATATATATATATTGATAGATAAATAGATGATATATCTTTGATTTTTTATTTTTAAAAAGTAAAATTATGTATAATTTAATTTGAATTATTTGAATTAAATATTTTAAATGATTTAAATTCGAATCAATTCAAATTTGAATTAGGTCAAATTTGAATTAATTTAAAATCAATTTAAATTTGAATTATTAACTTTTTTATCAATTCGGATCAATCAACTTTAAATCCAAGCAAGTCAAACAGATATTTCAAGTCAGATTGACGTTTATTGCATATTGATAGTTGGTATAAACAATGGCCATGGCAACTTGGAGGATGGGTATGGGCATTGGGGGCAATGGCATGGTGAGCTTGAACTTGACAGCTAGCATATTCTAGTTCGATGATTTCAAAAATGAAATATGTTAAATATCCTATTCTGACTCTCCTATTTGGCTTATTTCCCATTCACTCAATCACAATATAATACCTGAAAATGCTCCCTTCAAATCGTCCAGATAAAAGATTAGATTTAAGTAAAGTCTGAAGGTATTTATGATCGTAGTAAAAAAAAAAAAGAAAATATAATATCTAAACAATGAGAAAATAAATAATACAATGAAACTTTAAATTAAGTTTTTATCATTTTTCTAGAAAATATTGGTAACTAACAACCATGTCATTGAGAAGTAACGGTGGTCAAGACTACCCAATAGGACTTAAAAATACATCTGTATACATAAACTCAAACAGACAACTAGAATTGAAGGACCGCTGTGTAGCTTTATGAAAATTAATCGTTCTCTTCATATATGGGGGAAGGAGCATCATCCCAGAGATTTGATCAAATAGTAATCCTCTTGTTTGATGTAGTCTCGTTATGGTGTTACAGTGGAATTGGCTTCAATGAACCAAAGCAAGTTTAAGCTCAGGTTCTTCTTTAAAAAGCAATGGAACAGCAGCCGCCATGTACAATCTAATCTTTAAAGATAGTTTTTCTAAGGTTGGACATTTAACAGAAGATAATAAGTGTCAATACACCACAACGTGTCATATCAAGATAAATTACATAATGGAAAATATGAGTCATTGATGAAGGGCGGTTTCGTTCTAAAATCACAGAATCTGAATCTGATTAGAGATATTAGGTAACAAACAAGCACGTTCTCTGTCAATGATACCCATAACTTCTACCTGCTAAATTCATAGAGAATAATCCCTGAAGGGAAAAGAAAAAGAATTAAGAATATGAAATAATCAATAAATTTTTTTGTTGATTGGTCCATCTTTCTTCTAATTCTAACATGAGCAGTGACTTAAACCTTCCTGCCCAAATATGTTTGCCTCTTGACTGACTGGCAGATATATTACCTTCAACCTTCTACCAACAATTACAGGTATCAAATACTACTAAGATTCCAAGAATATGATATAAGTTAGAATTAAGCTATGAGCAAACGGTTCTTTCTTATGCCACCATCTGCTCCTGTTCTATGCACATTTGCTCCATCCATGCTGGAAGTGTTTCTCGAACACCTCTACCAAGACGGTGTTGCTGTTGCTGCTGCAACCCACCTCCCAAAGGAGTAACATCTTTCACAAGGGAATGAACCCAGGAAACATCTGGCTCATCAACATCAGATGGCATCATGTTTGTTGTTGCTGTGGCGGCAGGATTGTTGTTTCGAAACCCAAAGGAAGCAGACTTCCTAAGCTTGTTAAGCTCATCTCCTTGAATGCCCCAATCCAATTTCCCATCAGGGGAGCTCCAATCAGAAATATTTGAAGACATCATAGTTGCCGAGTTAGCAGGTGCAGTAAGTCCAGCATGACTGATCATTGCCCCACGGTCTATAAAACTTTGACTCCGTTTTGCAAATGCAGAAGACCTGCAATTCATTACTGCAGGCACAGCAGCAGATGAGTCAAAACCAAAGGCTGAGGGCTTCCTAACCGGAGATGATGAAAGGTTTGTTGGGTAGCCTGCACAGAGTTGGTTCAAGTTTTGGTGAATTTGAAGCCCTGTTGGAGATTGGAATTGGGTTGGTATTGCAGATTTTACTGACAGTCCCTTCAAGGGAGACAGCAGAGAAGGATCGAGGGATCCAAAAGCATCATCAAGATTAGTAGGCTTCAAATCCCCAAGCCTACTGTATTCCTTACTCCAGCAAGACGGGGAGGAGAGATTAGATATCTCATCCATCAACCCAAGTAATTCCATTTCCGTATCAAAATCTCTGGCACTAAAAGCAGTCTTCAAGCGGCTACCAGGTAGCTGCAAGGCAGGTGGGGTGAGGTTAATTTTGTTCTGCCACAAGCCTCCAATCTTTGGAGAGGAAGAGGCAGCCAAAGGAGACATGGGTGGTGTTGAAGCAGTAGGCAGTGGCAAGGAAGGTGAACCAAATGCTAGAGGGCTCAAAGTTGCCATGTCCACTGCATTGACAGCAGCAGACCTAGATGGTGAAGGCATGGCTGAACCGGTGGAAGCATACACAGTGCGCAATTCTTCAGGTTTGTGAGCAAAGAAACAGACTTTGCGTGTGCAGCCGATCTCATCTTTGCAAAGTCTTGTTCGGTACTGCGCAGGATGCAGCCAAGATTCAAAAACACCATGTGCATATTCACAAGCATCACCCTTAGGGCACGCCCCTTTTCGGAACTCTGGGCACGGCACACAGCTATAAGGGTACTTCCTTGGGTCCCTCCTCCTAGCATTCTCACCAGGATGAACAAAGGGGCACTCGGTCCAATCATGGGAGTATGCCCTTGAGCATGGCTTCACTTTAAAGGTAAACATCCTGAAGTCATCGGTTCCATATATCCCGTTGTTGATATCAGGCAGTGATACATCGATAGGATATTCTTTCTTCTCAGATCCTTCTTTCAGCAACTGAGGCAGAGCTGTCTTTTCAGATTCTTCTTCCTGGTTAAGAACATGATCACTAACACCAACAATATCATCACCGTTCAGTAACAAATCAATCACCTTTCTTCTTGTATTACTCAAAGATTTTAAAACCGGCACAATCAGATCAATAGGCTTGTTCCCATTAGCATCAACACAATTAGCATCAGCAGATCCATCAAGCAACAGCTTGACAATCTCAACGGAAGAATTCGAACCACCAGCAACAGCACAATGAAGGGCAGTAACTCCATCAGTAGCAGAAGCTCTATTCACATCAATCTTGCCACTTCCAATGATGTATTTCAAAACGTCAACGCTACCAAACATGGCAGCGATTATAAGAGGCGTCCTCTCTTCAAACCCCATCTTTCTTGACCCCACTCTTCTACCATACCAGAAGCTTGCCTCGTTAAGATCCAAACCTTTAGCTTCTACTTCAGTTTTAAAGGCCACCAGATCATCAGAGGCAGCCAATTCAAGCAAAACTGAGCATTTACACAGATCACCAGCTTTAAGCTCCTGTAATTCACCTTCCATGATGAAAGTTGAGGGAACAAGTTCACTCTTTGAACCGCTGCACATCCCCAACAAGCCCTGCATAGTTATTACAGCAACAAGAGTTCAGTTTCTCACTCCATAGCAAAAATAAAATAAAAACAAAACATTCTATAGTGCTGCTAGACCAAAGTACAAAGAAATCTTTATGGGTTTTACATACAATTTAAAAGAAACACAATTTTCATTTCTTAGGACCTGAAAGCAAAACAACCCAACTCCAAAACTGAAATTCTTATAAAAAGCAATTATTTTTATAACAAAAGCAAAATAAAAAAATAAACCAAGAATTTTCTGTCACATGTATACCTCAATTCCAAATACTACAAAAATTCAAACATAACATACCCTTAACGTGGAAACTATGTTCTAAACCAAAGAGTTGGTCTGTACTTCTTCCTCTCAAAATTTCACAGCAAAAATAAAAATAAAAAATCAAAGAGCCAAAATTCACAACTTTTGACCAAAAAAAGAAACCAACAGACAAAAACTATTAATTCATCAAAAAATAGACAAACATACATCAAGTTACTTTTATTAAACAAAACACGAGAATCAAAGCCAAATTTTAAGTCTTTCTACCTATAAGCAGTCACTGTTGGAGAAAACAAAGAAAAGAAAAGGGTATTGGTTAAAAAATGGAAAGGATAATAGTGCTGGATTTGAAGAAGTTCTAAGGAGAAAGAAGAGCGAGTTGAGAGCCTTTTTAAGTTAGGGTGGTGTTGGTTTTAGAGGAAGAAGGGAGGAAAGTGCTACCGTTTTTCGCGTGCCTTGCTGTGTGTTCAAAGTCAAAACGTCAGAAGAGAAGACCTTAGCTTTTTTGTCTCTCAAGCGGGAGAGAGGGGGAAGGGTCCCCTCAGTTTTTACCTGTAATCAAAGACGAAACAAAAATGAAATTTGTAATGAAATGCAAATGCAAATGAAACATCCTCAAGTTTTTGAAATCCAGACTGGTCGGCCGTCAGGTGTGCGTCAGAGGTTGGATTTAGCTCACGCGCTTTATATTGTCTCAATCTTTTTCTGTTGTTAGTATTGTATCTTGATTTTTGAATTTATACATACAAAATAAATACGTAATTAATACAATAACAGGGGAAGAAGTGAGTAACTTGAAAGTGGATTACTTTTTCGTACACAATTGATTTTTAAATTTTATAAATAAAATTTAGATATTATTATATTTTATTTATTATATTAATTTTTTAATTTTTTAAATATATCATAACAATACTCTAATTTAATTGGTTGACTTAATCAAATAAATTTTTTACGAAAATCTATGTACTTTTTATTTATTACAAGTAATTTGGAAAAATAAAACATTTGAAATAAAATTATCAAAAGATTCTAAAGATAATTATTTTTCTTTTTTAAAATAAAAAGTTGGTATAAGGTCATAAATCATAATTCATTTTCTAAATAAAAAATTAACATACTTTAAGGTTTAATTTATTGAACACTCGTCATGTTTTAAAAAATTTTATATTATTTAAATATGAAGTTTTTACTTTTATAAAAAAAATTAATTTAATTTAATTTATTTTTAATTATTTTTAAGAGATGATTAATAGTATATTTAAGTTTTAAATTTCAATAAATGTAATTTTTTATTTTAAATTATGACATTATTTATAAAAAAAAATATTTTTATTTTTTTTTTAAAACATGAATAATGACAGTAAAAAAAAGAAAAAATCATTTGTATTAAAAAGATAAATTAAGAAACATAAAGAAAAATCATTTGTATAAAAAAGATTAATTAAAAAACAATGTAGTCTAATCTGCAGCCTGTATCATAACATAATGTACCAATTGAAAACCTTTAAAATCACCGTTAACTTAATTAAAATGATAAAGCTGAGGACAATAAAAAATGTCAATAATACAACTTTTGATTCAAAATTTAAACGGCGTAAAAACGGGCACGTGAAGATAGAGAGACAGTAAAGAAGTAGTCACTGAGAGGTGTGAGCAGGTTACAGACAGAATAAACCCCAATTGGGTTGGGTGGACCAAAGGCGAGGGAGCGAGCGAGAGGTTCCAAGCTGTAAACGAAATGCTCGCTAGCTGTAACCGAGTCAGTGAGCATCCCGTTTACGCGTTTCCCTTCCATTTAGGTGGGTGACAGGATATGCTCAAAATTGATTACTTTTTTTTTTTTAAGGAACTCACACGTTAAAATTTTTTTTTTTATATTTATTATATGTGTGAAAATTTTTTAAAAAATAAATTTTATATAATAAGTAAATTATTTGTTTTATTTCTTATTGATTCAATTTTTTTATGATAATAAATTTTAATTTTATTAGTTTACTTTTGATGGAGTAAAAATTTTATAATTTATAATTTATTTAATTTAAATTATTTTGAATTTAAATGTTTCGAATTCATATTACATTATATTTAGTTTATATGAGTTTTAATTGTTTTTGTTTAGACTATTTTAAATTCAAATATTTTTATTTTTTTGTTGATTTAAGATCAAATTATGTCATTTTAAATTTCATTTTTTAATTTAAAATTTTGAGATTTAAGATTTTTTATTATTTCATGTTTGAATTTTATTTATTTGAAGAAGTTTTTCAAGTTTGAATTCATTTTGTTATTTATAAAGTCGATAGGTGTTAATAAGTTCATGTTAAAATTAATTAAATTTTTTTAAGAAATTATTTTAATGTAATGTACTTTTTTATCAAATTCAAAAAGAAAAATACTATACTACTAATAATAAGTTTTTTCTATAAATAACATTTCAACATTTTTGGATTATTATATATTTATTAGACTTTATTGTAAATTGGTTGTTAATTTATTGGTGGTTGATTTTTTTTAATTTTTTGGGCACACCGAAAATGCTGACCCTTTGGCCAATGGGCTTTGACTTAGAACGAATTGTCTGTCATGTGACTATACAGTTCAGGTTTCTTGGATCATGTGACTGTATTGTTGGGATTCCAAAGCATGAGCTTGCCAAGATCTCATCTGGTGTTTGATGGATATGATGATGAGATATTGAGATCAAGTATTTTAGGGCATCAGAGAATTTTTTCTTTTAACCATAATTTCTAACGGTGTCGAATGTGGATGTTTAAAAAAATTTAGGACTTAGAAATATTTTTAGATATAAAAATGTTCAAAATATGGAATAGAATCAAAATTTACATTTTAATGCTCTAGAGGAAAGTAAGAACTTTTAAGCCAAATATGAGTCATTCCAAAACCGTAAATGTTAATTTTTGGTTATCAATTTTACATTAAAATCTTAAATTTTAAAATTTTTTGCTCATGTAAACAACTTTTTATTTAATTGAGGTTTATAATTGTGAGGTCTTTAAAATTTATATTAAGAAATTTTAAATCCTTTATGAGATATAAATAAACACTTGAATTTAGTTTTACAAAATAATTTTTTGAACAAAATCATGGAAATCTTTATATCAAAATGAACAATAATTTAAAAATTCAGTGCAAGTATTTATAATAATGAATATTTAAATTAGGTTTACATAGTTTATAGAGATTCTCACAATATTAAACTTTTTTTAATATATGTAAAAAAATCAAAATTTGATTTATAATCATTAAAATTAAATATTTAATACTTTACCAATCAACCAAATCACATGATTGATATATCCACAATATTAAACTTTAGACGGGTAAATAAAATACATTACCAAAATGAGAAAAGAAGAGGTAAAAGCCAAGACTATTGTTTCTCTCCTGCCTTTATTTATTTGTTTTTCTTAAAAAGAATGAAAAGGAGAATACAACAGTTACAGGATTCAAGCACGAATTAGGGGCGTTTAGTTTCCTAATCCCATTTTCGAACAATTATTTTGAACTTGTGCCGACGAAAAACAGATAACAGCAGTGAAAAAAAATAAAAAAGACAGATACCGCAGTCAAGCCGTACCTAAAGAAAGAGAAAGAGTTTATTATAGCCGTCAAGAACGGTTTTAGGTTGTCTCCTCTGACATATCCAACATTTTTATTTTGGCATATAGATCAGATAAGGTGGTTGTCCTTGGTAGATTGACTACGCAAAATAGCTAGCAATTGCATCGTTGGAATATCCGAAGAATTGCATTTAATTCAATTTTACGTACTCAAGAGAAAGATACTCTATGATTAGAAATTAGAATTTGAAATGTTTGATTGGAACATTGTAAGCATATCGATTCGATATGGATTAATGTAAAATTTGACACGATAGAGCATATAGATATTGAATTTTATTAGTACTTCAATTTTGTTGAATTTATCATTATTTTTTTAATTTAATTAATTTTTTAACATAAAATAATCAAAAAATGATAATTTTTTTGTTTAAAAAAAATAATTCAATTTCATAACATTTTATTTAAAAATTAACAAAATTGAAAAGTACAATGATAAAATTTACCATTTACATATAAAATTTTCAACTCCATTTTTTTGTCAAAAAATTAACAAAATTAAAATATAGCGATACAATTCAATATTAAATCATAGTATAGTCACAAATTTAGCTTTAATTCCATTTTTTATTAAAAATGAATGAATAAAATTATAATATCGAAGATTGTTATTATCATTTTTGTAAAATTTGGTACCAAATAAACCTCTTAACATTCAAAGTAGCAAAAAAAAAAAAAAAATAGAGAATAAATACGTCGGTACATACTTTCAATCTTCTAAGAGCTAGTTTGAATAATCGATTTGCGTCTGTAAAATAAGATTTCTCTTATTTTTTGTTCAAACAATACTGTTGAGGTGCTTGGATAACACCGATGATACACCATAAGTCTCCATTTAACCACTGAAATTAAAAGGTCCAATTAAAAATTTTCCTTTTCATTGCGCCTCTCATTCTATTTTTGTCTATGATTTCTTTTTTTTTTTCCCCTCAAAGTTCGAGTGATTTTCATGTTATTTAACTTTTTATTTTTTGATTTTGATTTATTATTAAAAAATTTTAAAATAATTTTATTGATTTATTATAATAAATAAATTTTATTATTGTAATAAATAATATGTATTATATTTTGATTGAATAAAAATTTTAAGATTTTAAATATTATAAATACTATGAAAATAAATATAAAAATAATTTATCGATACAATTTCAAAGTAAAATCCTTAATGGTTATTTTCTATTCTCACCTTATCATTTGTCCGTCTCTATTATTTCATTTTCTAAATATATATCTTACTAATGATTTTAATTTTACTATTATAATAATTAATCTCATCACCATTATTATTTTTAATCTCATCAAAATTAATCTTATTATCCATCTAAATAGATCTACATTGATGGAGAATGTAACATTAATTTTTCAATTAGCTAACACAACCATCTTAAATAAAAAGCAAAGAAAATGTATATATTAGCATAAACCTAGAGAAATGAAAAATGGATTAATAGTTTTAAGAAAGATCAAGAGATCAAGTAAATCAAATTAAATATGTGGGACAACTTTGAAATGGCTTCAATTCTTTTAAGAATAAAACTCATAATTGAGTATTTTATTTGTTAATTTACTAATTTAGTTATGATTCTATCCAATGTAAGGGCATTTACATGTTAAAGGATTTCTTTTTAAAGGAAAGTTTTAAAATAAGAGTCTAGTTCAGTTAATTTATATAATCATCTTTAAAAATTAATAGTTATTAAATTTAAAATACAAATTTTAATATCTTTTATAAAAAAATACTTTTCCAATTCAAATCCTTTTACCACACTAATGACATAAATATGAAACCAAATTCGTCTGAACTAGCTGAAGTCATACCAGACAAGCAGTTTGTAAGTAATCCTTCAGCTGATATTGGGCTTGGCCTAAACTAAGAACTCTATCGTAAAATGGTTCATTAATTCCTTATCTTTGGGTTAACCCATTGTCATTCTTGCAATACTATGAGAAAATAATCAATCACTTTTTATATGAATAATATATATATATTATATAAAGATTAACTTACACAAAAAAGTTTTATATTTTTTTACTTTTTTTTAACTATTAATTTTAATAAAATCCAAAGGATGAAATCTTTTGAATCTATTGAAATAAATTATTAGAAAAAAATGTAAAATTTTTTGTTGTAAATTGATTCTGTCTCATATATATTGTTACATCCATTTACTCGATCAATATGGTTAACTCTCTTGGGCACCCAACTAGCATATGCCTAGTTGTCATGTCATCTCTCTTGAAGAATTTGCTCGCCCTGTGCCAAGGAAAGACTCGTCTAATATCCTCACTGACATCAACTCAGAACTGAATACTTGACCTCTAACTTGTCTAGGACCAATAATTGTGGACCAAGTTTGCCTGGGATCATTAAATGCAGTTCGTAACCACCCACATGGACCTTTCTTAAGCTCCACTTAAACTTATCATCAACAGTTAACTATCTTAGTCAAATCATCTCCCTTCATCTCATATATAAAATAAGAAAGATGATCAAGTATGTACAAACTTAAGACTTAAGCATTCCCTCCATTGAAGTTTCATCCACATGCTTTGCCTTTTTTTCTCAAACCCTAAATATCTTATTGACTTAAGTGTTAGAACGCACCTAGAAAACCATTTTTGACACCCCCTTATCGTACTTTTTGGCTGTAGGTTTAGGCCATTTCACCTTCAACCTCTCATAAGTTTTTTTTAGCTAAGACACCTAAAAATACCATCAATAATTGGCACTATCTGTGGAAAATAATAGCCATGTCTCACCATGCCCACTCTTTTGAAATAACAACACCCACCATAAATGCAACAATGTTGCTTTCATTGCTCATAGCTTTAATGAAGATTATGGTCTAGATCAAGTGAAAATGAGGTTTATGAAAATTAAGAATTCAAGCTTTCTAAGTGGTATGGTTCACAACATAAGATCGCTAGTGAAACAACTGGATATGTTCATTTTTTGATACTAATCACCAATTCTCTTAATACTGCTATCACCATGATTTTTTTTTCTTTTTTTTATTTTTTAAAATCATTTTCTTTAATCAAGAAAAAAAAATTCATGTGGATCTCCATTATCAAACACACCTAAAAGATAAAGGGAAACAACTTTCAATACTTACAAATCTTTTTCAATTTGAGACAACATGCTGCAATGCTGAAAAAGCTTTTCAAACAAATAAAACAAGAGTTTATTTTCAATTAAACTATGTAAAAAGTTAAAGACAACAAAGATTGCTCTAAACAAATGAAAATAATGTACATACAAAGATACATACATAGATGAAAAAAATGTATATACAAATATATGCATGGAATACATAATGAAAGAACAAGAATTGATTTTCAATTGAATAATGTGCGAAACTAAAGAGAGCAATGACTTCCCCAAACAAACGAAATAATGAACGTACAAAAACATTTACATGGGTGAAAAGGATGTATGTACAATTACATGTATGCGAAATAGTAAGTCAGTTTCGATTATGTACAAAAATAAATAGAGCAAAGATCGCCTCAAACAAATGACATAGTATACATACAAAGATACTTTCTTAAATGAAATATATGTGTGTGTGTGTGTGCAAACACATACATCCATTTAATGAAAATAAAAAAAAATTCATATTAATAATTATGTACAAATTCGAGAAGAGTAAGTGAAAAAAATGTATATGCAAAAATGTTTGCATGGAAAATGTATGTGCAAATACAAGCATGTTGAAGAAATGTATAATGAAAAACAAGATTCACAATTAAATTAAAACCTAAAAAGATAAAGTAGCCCCTGATTGCTGTTTACACATTCACATCTTTCCCGTATAAATGGACAAGTAAAATAATGCTTGCACAAAGTGTTAACATGGATAATGTAACAAATACATGTACATAATGAAACAGTATCATATGATGCAAAAAAAAAAAAAAAGAAATTCTAACTCAAAATCTTATATTTTCTTTTTTGAAGTAAAAAAAAAATCTTTGGAAATTATTTTTATAAATTAAAATTAGAAAAATTATCTTAACAAAAATGTCAATAAATACAAGATCAATACAAAAACATGTCTTACGTAAGGGATTGACATAACTCTACATTAAAGTTGAATTCTTTAAGTTCCTTATATACTTGGTTAGGATATTTTACGATCTAAAGTTTTCAATTTGTTCCCTACTGTTGTCTATGATAGACTAGTAAGACACTCCAATACTCATCTATCATAGGCTACAAATGAACAGAGTTCAATTTGAGTGAGAGTAATTTGCTAGCCATGCAGAGACATGAAATTTCCTAGAAGTATAGATACTTTATTCCCTCCTAAAAAAAGAAGCCCAAATATGGAGCTCATGCACGCATATGCAAAAAGTGTATGCAAAAGAATATTAGGTGCTATCAAACTTAAGAAATAAAAAGAAAAAGAGAAAAAATTAAATGCAAAAAAATTAAGTAAAACCATTGAATTTGTTAAGGTTTGGATAATACAAAATCAATTACTAACTTGACCCTCAAAGTTTCTAGCGGAATCGCTAAACTATCACGACTTAAAAAAGTTCATAAACTTTATTACTAGACATAAACTTAAGAGTCGTCCTTTTTTTTTTTATTTAAGTGTGATTGACACCTAATTAAATTTGTCCCATTTTAAAAAGATACTCAAACTTGATTGGAAATTTAGTTATGAAATTTTAAAGAGTCTAAGCACTTTTCTTGAAAATATTAACACTAATATGCCTATTTCGAAGCAATTATATGAGTTCATCTCATGTTATCCAAGCCTTAAAGTATATTTGTAATTTATCAAATAATTTAATTATTAAAAATTATTCTTAAAATTACTCTAATAATTTGGTAGTAATTTAAGAAAACTTTCTCACCTTAGGAGTATTCATATAAACTAGTTTTTGACTTTGAAGAGGTTCTGTCATCGGATTCATTAATGTATTTTTTAAAAAATTAATTATTTTTAAAAATAATAAATAAAATCTTTTAATAGTTTCGTAAGATTTTATTTCGATGCACATCCCCCAATAATTTGGTGAGATTATTATTTAAAAATTTATTTATGACTTGTCTTAAGAAAAATCATTAAATCTTTCAATAGTTTGATAAGATTCAACTTTAAAATTTAAATCCTCTAATAGTTTGGTAGGCTTAAAAATTTTTATAAAAATTATTAAACCTTTCAATCGTTTGGTAAGATTTAATTATGAGATTTAAATATTTCAATAGTTTGGTAAGATTAAAAATTTTATTTTAAAAAAATAATTAAACTGTTAAATAATTTGATAAAATTTAATTTTGAGATTTAAATCTTCAAATAACTTGGTATGATTAATTTAAAATATTTTAATTAAGTTTTCTTATGAAATTCTCTAATAATTTAGTGGAGTTCATAATTTAAAACTCTATTTTCTTTCTCATAAATCCACTAATAATTTGAGAAGATTTTGCAAATTCAATTTTTTTAATTTTATTTAAAAAAAGCTCAATTTAAACAAATAAACAAATAAACCAAAAAATATATATGTAAAAAATACAGAAAAATGCTTCGGCTCGGCTCTAGACTTATATAGTGACTCGACAGCTCGACTTAGTAATTTACAGCTCTGCTTGACTTAACCAAGAATAGTGAAATGGGTCGTAAGTTCTAGACGCTCGGGTCAGCACGAGTAGAAAGCCACACGTGGATCCTTTCATTATGCAAAATCTCACCGTTTTGTTCTGTTATAAAATGCCAAAATTTTCAGTCTCTTCTCATTTGTTCTATCTCACTCTCTCTCTTTAGCCTTTTATTCTCCAACTTTTCTCTGTTAACATTCCCAGACTCCAACGTACAACGTGACTCCTTCTTGTCAACCATTGCATGTCATCTCCAACTACCGCCACCAACATCGGTGTTCCCCAAAATTTCCATCAGCCTAATTTTAGCCTCTTCGTTCCATATCAAAATTCAAATTTTCTTAAATCTACCTTCAAACTCGTAGACCTGTTTTTTAAACCAAAAACTTCAACTCATTTTTAGCCTTTTTTCCACGCTTCGATTTGGCTGAGATTTTAGTATGTCAATCTCCTCCCTATGCTCTTCCTCCTCATAGGTCCTAATATCTTAAGATCATATCAGCCATTGTTAACAACCACAACTGCCGTCGCTGTTGCCACCATTTAAAACTCAAAACCACAATCCCTAAAAAAACCTGAAACTACTGCCAGAAAACATTTTTTAAATTGGTTTTTGTATTGATTCTTGGTTTTTTTAGGGGGGTATATTGATTGTGATTCATTTGTATTGCTACGTTCGAGCTTGCACGGCCGAGATGGAGGGATGGCAGTAAGATGATTATGTGGTGATAATGGGCTTAAGCTCTCTGGTTGATGCTGAGAATGTATAGTTATAAATTGTCAGTTCCTTGTTCCATTAATTGTTGGCTGTGAAATTAGATTTGCTAATTGCTGATTGGAAAAAAAAGGCTCAATAGCTGAATTGGGGTTCTTTTCTGGATGATCGTATGTTTGCTAGTTGATTTTTCTTGCAACATACCCATGTGTATATTGCTTGTTCTTCCCCCTTTTCTTACTTGCAGATTTTTTTTAATAGGGATTAATCACAATTTGAAAAGTGTTGGGCTTGAAGCAATAAATACAATAATGTAAAAGTAATATATCATAATAACCCATAGTAATAGACAACAATCAACAATCAATAATCAACAACGCAAGAAAAATAAAACACATCAAGATTTACATGGTAAACTCTTTAGTGTAGAAGAAAAAATCACAAACCACTAGAAAAAATCTCCACTGTCAAATAATGCATATACAAAATTTTTCTCTAGCTAAAACTAGAGCTAATTAACAACAAGAGAGATAATTTGAGAAATCTTACTAAATAGGTTACTTAACAAATAGACCTTGGATTTGTTCCTAGAGAGCTTCAAGCTCAATCTTTATTGTTCAAAATGTAAAACTCTGAATTATAAACTTGCTGCTAAAATTTTAACTCAATCAGATCACAGATCGACTTTCATTCAACCAACTCTCCCTTCTCATTTTTCTCTATATTTTTCTAGCTTATTTTTCCCCCTTTTTTTTTTTGGTTTTTGATGCCACCTTATTTTTCATCTTAAAATAGTCTCACCTATTTTTATTAAGTAGCTAGAGCTCTATGTAAAAAGAAAGACCAAGGCCTATGGCCTTTGATTGTTCCAAACGCATTTACATGGGGTTGGACCTCACTTTTCTAATAATCTTCCCCTCCAACCCTATTAGGAAGAGATTCATTACTATAGTAGTTTCATTTAGAATTTACCTTGGCCAAAGAACCTATTCTTGCCATGTCACTATAGAGTTCAAGCTTCTCCTTGAAAAGTGTCTTAATCAACATATCTGCTACATTCTTATCAGTATAAACTTTCTTTAACAATATCTACTATTTTTCAATCACCAAATATAACTAGTAATATCTAACAATAATGTGCTTCGTTCTAGCATGGTACATGATATTCTTACTCAAATTTAAAGTACTCTGACTATCATAAAATATCACATACATTTTTTGATCCAACACCAATTCAAGAAGAAAATGTTTCATCCAAAGCATTTCTTTGCTTACTTTGGTTGCTGCAATATACTCAACCTTTATAGTTAATAAAGCAACACACTTTTGTAACTTTGATTGCCAAAACACAGCTTCTCCTACAAAAGTGAATGAATATCCTGAAGTAGATTTCTTGTCATTAAGATCACCTACCACATTAGCATCAGTAAACTCTTTTAGAATTAGTTGTGAAACTTTATAACTCAAGTACATTTTTGAAGTGCCCTTCAAATATCTGAAAATTCATTTCACTATTTTTTAGTAAACCTTTCTCGAATTAGAAAGAAATCTACTCACTACACCAACTGCATGAATAATGTCAGGTCATATACAAACCATAAGATACATTAAACAACTGACTGTAAAAGAATACGGAATACTAGACATAGCAAAATTGCTCTTCCTTAGTCACTGGACAAGATTTCTTACTCAGACGAAAATGGTTGGCAAATGGACTACTAGCTGATTTAGCATGTTTTGTGTTAAATTGACCAAGCACCCTTTCAACATACTTTTCCTATGACAATCATAACTTTTCAGCTTTCTTATCCTAGATAATGTCCATACCGAGAATCTACTTTGCTAGACCTAAATCTTTCATGTCAAAATATTTAGACAATTGTTTTTTTAGCCTACGAACCATATCAGCATCTTATCTCACAATCAACATATCATCAATATATAATAAGAGAATAATGAAGTTACCATCAGAGAATTTTTTGACATACACACAAGGATCAGTTGCCCTTTTTTTATAGTTATAGCTCACCATAAAAGAATCAAACTTTTTGTACCACTGTCACGAAGCTTGTTTCAAGCCATACAAGATTTTTTTTTTCAGTTTGCAAACTAAGTGCTTTTTTTCTTTCACTTTAAAACCCTTAAGTTGATTCATATAAATGTCCACTTGCAAGTCACAGTGCAAAAATGCAATCTTAACATCAAGTTGCTTAAGCTCAAGATTCAAACTAACTATTAATCTCAGTACCACTCAAATGAAACTCATCTTCATAATTGGATAGAAGATCTCATCAAAATCAATGCCTAGTTTCTGAGAAAACCCTTTCACCACCAATCGAGCTTTATACCTCACTAGCTTGTCACCATCTTTTTTCAACTTGAACACTTATTTATTTTTTAATGGCCTCTTTCCTTTCAAAAGTTTAACAAGATCATATGTACCATTTTTTTGTAATGACTTCATCTCTTCTTTCATTACTTTTAATCAGTACTCTCTATTCGAAGTAGTTTGTACATCTTAAAAGTTCTCTGGCTTTCTTTCATTGGTAACTAAAATAAAATCTGAACTTGGATACCTAGTAGATGGCTTATGCTCTCTAATAGATCTCATAGGTTGAGATTTTACACCATCTGATGCTGAAGATAGCTCCTCATGCTTACCAATATTAGGTAGAGAGGATTGCTCTACATGCTCAAAATTGATTGCATCTAACTCATCACCAACTGTGACTGGCTCATTCATACCCTTAAGTTTTGTTTTTTGCTCATTTTTACCATCTATGACTCTTTCTTGTAGAACTTTTATTGATGCTGAAACATTACACTAAATAGTAACTCATGTAGTCTTCTCATTTTTCTTGAGGTCTGTTATGGTTTTTTTTTTTCAGTGAAGATCATATCTCTTCTTCTAACTATCTTTGTCTTTATTGTATCTTATACCTTGTAGTCAAATTTGTCATCACCATATTCTATAAATACACATTATATGGCTTTACTGTCAAGCTTTGACCTCTATTCTTTTGGTATATGTATGAATATTTTACATAAAAAAAAATTTCAAGTGAAAGTACGAAGCATATTTCCCTGTCCACACTTTTTCTAAAATGTCAAAGCTTAAAAGAATTGATAGTGATTTGTTAAGCACATTACAAGCTGCATTGATTGCTTCACCCTAGAATGATTTTGATAATTTTGCCATCCTCAACATTAATCTGACTTTTTCCACAATAATGCAGTTCATCTTTTTAGCCACATTATTATGCTATAGTGTTATAGGTTCTGTCATCCCATGCTTGATCTCATACTTTGAACAACATTCTTTAAAGTCTTTGGATGTATAGTTTCCACCATTATCAATCTAAATACACTTAAAAGCAGTCCTATCATCCTTTTCACTATGGCATAAAATTCTTAAAATACTATAATACCTAATTTTTTTTAAACATATACACTCAAGTTTTATGTAAAGTATCATTAATAAAAGTAACAAAATACCTGCTACCACCAAATGACTTAACTTCAATGGGACCACATATATTAGAATAGATCAATTCCAATCTGTTTTCTTTTCTTTGAGAACTTTTACAAAAAAAAATTTTTACGATGCTTACCAAGCAACCAATGATTACATAAATCGAGAGACATAACTTTGGTTAAAGGAATAAAAGACTACCTTGTTAAAACCTGCAACCTTTTTTCACTTATGTGTGCCAACCTTTTTTGCCACAAGTTTGTTGAATCATCATCCTTAATGGCATTTATTTACTTACCATTCAAATTGCATATATGTTTTGTACATTGTGCAGCATAGTTTTCCCTTTGCACCTATCATAGATTTTTTGAAAAGCTTTCACTATATTTTTTTTATCGAATCTTATATCTTTCTTTATTAAGGACATTGATAGCAAGCAAGTTCATTCTCATATTCGGAATGTGTTTGACAACATGTAGCCCGTACTAATTTGTACAATAATATTACCAATCTCAACAATCTATGACACACTCTTATTTTCTATCTTGGTGCAACCATAATCTTATGCTTTACAACTCTATTTTAGGAACATAATGATATGCCACTCTTGTGTCAACTATTCACTTAATGTCGAGATCACCAATATGATTACAATCACCATGTGTACAAATCAAAGTAACTAAATCACTATTTGAATTCACTGCTATAAAATTGCCATCATCTAAACTTTTACCTATCTCATCTTTTCGCTCTTGCTTCAAGAATTTTGCAGTATCGTTTTGTATGACCTGCTTTACCATAATAGAAACATTTCACTTTATCTTTAGACTTGGATCTATATTTAGATTTACTATAACCTTTTAAGTTTTTACCTCTGTCGATGTTTCTATTCTTGTTCTCTGTGACTAAAGCTTGATTCCTAAGGTCTAAATTTTTTCACCTTACTTCTTTATTAAATATACTGTCTTTTATCATCTCTAATGTCACCTTATAATTAGGAGCTGAATTAAATATAGACACAACTAGAGTATTTCAGCTGTCTAGCAATAAACCTATAAAAAATAACGCCTTCATTTCATCATCCATCTTAACCTCTATAGTAGTTATTCGATTAAATATATCTTAAAAATCACTCAAGTGCTCTATAATCAATCGTCCATCATTATACTGTAAAGTTGCAAGCTTTTTAACAAGCATAACTTTATTTATAACTAATTTTCTCTCATACATGCTACCAATTTTTTCAAACAATGTGGGCATTTATCTCGTACGCTACATGATGGAACACGTTGATATCAATCCATTTTTTGATTATAGTCAGCGTCTTTCTACCTAACTTTTTTTAGCTTTCATCTTTCATATTTTTTGGTTTAACTGATCACTAAATACTGGCTCATATAAACCTTTACTGTATAAATGATCTTCCATCATAGGCTTTCAAATTGAATAATTTGATGATGTCAAATTTATCATGGAACCTATATCACTTTCTATAATCTCAAACATAATTTACTTTTATCTTGGGTTGCTTCTGCATCAATATCTCAAAATAACCCTTACACTGATACCACTTGTTAGGCCTGAAACAATAAACATAACAAAGCAGAAGCAATATATTGCAATAAACCCACAGTAATAGACAATAACCAATAATCAATAATGCAAAAAAAATAAAGCATATCAAGATTTATATAAAAAACCCTCTAGTATAGAGGAAAAAATTCATGGACCACAAAAACAAATCATGACTATCAATAATGGATATACAAAGTTTTTCTCTAGCTAAAACTAGAGCTAATCAACAAAATCAACAAGTAGAAAGATAATTGGAGAAATTTCACCAAATAGATGACTCAACAAATACACCATGGATTTGTTCTTAGAGAGCTTTAAATCGGATCTTCACCATCCAAATTGTAGAACTCTGAACCATAAACTTGCTGACAAAATTTTACCTCAATCGAACCATGGATCGACTTTCGTTTAACCAACTCTCCCTTTTTTTTTCTCTATATTTTCTTGGCTTCTTGTTGGCCCTTTCTTTTCTTTGGCTTTCAGTGCTACTTTTTTTTTCACCTTAAAATAGCTCAATATCTTTTTATTAAGTAGCCCCATATCTTTTTATTCAGTAACTAGGGCTCTATATAAAAAGAAAGACCAAGGCTTATGGCCTTTAATTGGTCCAAACCCAATTACATTGGGCTAGAACTCACTTTCCTAACAAAAAGGACTTTCAATCTCTAAAAGAGTTATGGTCAAAAAATGTTTCTAGTTTTTGAAATTTCTATCATCAATTTAAACCCAAAAAAATTTTTTTTTTATCTTCCACAAGAATTATAATGCAAAACAAATTCTAATTTTTTGAAAAAAAAAAAATTCAAGCCTATTACATTCGGATTCTTCTCCATAAAATTTGGCTTTTTAATTTTTTCTGACAATTTTTTCTTTATTTTTTTAAAACAAACTATAAACTAAAAAAATGGATAAATGAATAAATTAAAAAAATACAACATTTATTTGGGTTTAAAACCCAAACCTAAAACTGAATTTAATTCGACAAGCCCAAAATTGATTAATGGATCTAAGATTAAAAAAACTTCGAGACTCGAAAATAAAAAAAAAAATTTAAAACTTCGAACAGAAAAAGGTGTCTATAGTAATAATTTAAGATTAACATTATTTATTTTTAAAACAATTAAAGTAAATAATTAATACTAATTCAATTAAAAATACTAAAAAATAAAAGCTTAAACTATAGATGTTATTCATGCAAATAATTCATGGTTTTTTATAGTTGATTTGATCATCATGTTAGTTACAAAAAATGAAAGAAAAAAAACTTGAGCAATAATAGTTTCAAATTAGTAGTAAATGAAATAATATTAAAAATTATTATTTTTTATTTGCTTTAAAGACTCTATAAAATATGTTATATTTAAAGGTTCAATAAAAAAATGGTACCAATATTATGCACTTTTTATTAATTTAATTCCTAAAAAAATAAAATTCATAATTAGGTATTTCAACTTTCATTCTGTCATCTATTTTGGTATTTCGAGCTAATGCTATCAGTTAACTTACTGATATGATATAAACATCCAATAAGATATGGACACATGCCAAAAAGTCCAATTAATGTCATATCATCAATTATCATGTCAACATTAAAGGAACAATTTAAAAAAATTCTTAAAAAGACATAAAAATTAAAAAAATTATGAAAAGTTAAAGAAATCTAAAACATTTAAAAAATTATAAAGAAACTTAAAAATTATAAAAATTGTAAAAAACACAAAAAAATCAAAATTTTAATAAAAATAAAAAATTCTAAAATAAAAAATAAAATAATTTTTCATAAAATTAAAAAAATTCACAAAAACATAAAAAATTTTGAAAATTTGAAAAATCTAAAATTCAAAAAAATTGAAAAATTTTTCAAATAATCTTAAATTTTAAAAAAATAAAAATATGAAAAGGGAAAAAATCTAAAAAATTTAAAAAAAATAAAAAAGAAGAAAAATTTGAAATTATAAAAAAAACCCAAAAAAAGTAAAAAAAATATAAAATTAAAATAAAATAATAAAAATTCAAAAAATATTTGAAAAAAAAATAAAAATCTTAAAACTTTAAAATAAATATGAAAATTAAAATCTTCCGAAATTTGAAAAGTTAATATTTTTAATTTTCATAGTTTTTTCAAATATGTTGGATTTTTTTATTTATGATTTTTTGGGATTTTTAAATTTTTTCAGATATTCTTGAAATTTTAGAATTTTTAAAATTTTAAAAAATATTTGTTTTTTGAAAGATATTTCATATATTTTTTATTTTAAAATTTTATAGGTTTTTGTTATTTTTTAAAAATTAAAAATTAAAATTGTTTTTATTTTGTTTAGTTTTTTTTCTGGAATTTTCATATAATTTTTAAAATATTTTTAGACTTCTTTTAGACTTTTAAATTTTTAAAGTTTTTTTAAAAGATATTTTTATATTTTTTATTTTGTTGGATTTTTTTGGATTTTTTTCTTGGAGTTTTTGAATTCTTTAAAATTCTTTAGATTTTTTTTTTAATTTTCTAGGGCTTTGCGATTTTAAAAATTTTTAAGTTTTTGAATTTTTTGGATTTTATCAATTTTATTAATTTATTTTAGATTATTTTTGAATTCTTTGAAATTTTCTTTTAAAGTTCATTATTAGTTGATAAGGTGATTTTGACTAAACTTTTTTGACATTGTAGACACCCATCTGTGTTTGGGATTAATTAAGATTAATTTCCCTTGTATATATTGTTATAGTAATATAACATTAGTATAGTAGCATTATTGCTATTAGTATTATTATATTATAGTATATAATATAATATATTATATTAGCATTATTACTATATTATCATTTTTATATACCGTATTATTTTTATGATTATGATTATGATTATTATTATTTTAATTTTTTCCTTTTTTATTCCCTTTTGCTCCAATCCACACGTAAACAAGGAAATCTTAAATTAGGATAAAAATCCCAACATGGTCAAAGTTTTAATGTAAAATTGAATCAATATGATTGCTAAAATTCTTGGACCTAAAATCACGCTGGATAGAAGTCAATCTCAAGATTCAAGCTTGGGATTGATTTTATCTATTTTCTAAAATTAGTTATAAAGCTGCCTATAAATTGAACTAAGGATCATAAGTGCAACACATGGTGAAAAATGAGAAAATTGATGGTGATCATTATTTTGGTGTTCTTTTGGCAAAGGAATTTCTGGGATTTTGGTATTGGGACTTGGGGCTTGATTTGAAGTTTTTGGCTTGAATTTAAGCTTATGAAATCAGGTTTAAGGCTTTGGGAGGGATTTTGAGCTTTTTGGGAAGATTTGAGGATTTTCTGGGTTTTTATGGGTTTTTTCAGGTTTTTTTTTTTTTTTGTTTTCTAGGTTTGGGAAGAACATTTGAATTTTTCGATAAAATTTTTCAACGAAGGTTAAATTTTTTGGTTGGGTTTTGGTGAGTTTTTCAGAAACCAATGGGTTTTCCAGTTTCCATTTGAACTTTCCAATGAAGTTTCCAAAAACTGACGGGTTTTTGTATTTTTTATTGAACTTTTTGACGTTATTTTTTAGATTTTAGAGAGAAGTTGGAGAAACTAAGTCTAAAGAGAGAGGGAACGGGGTGCATCTAAGGCCAAAATGCTAAGAGGTGGCATTTATAGTGACCCAAAATGATGTCGTTTTGAGAAACTAGTTATGCGAGTGACCTGACGAAGATCCACGCGTTGATCTTATTGTCGATCCAACTCGATCGTAAGTTTTTCTTTTTTCATTTTTATTTTATTTTTATTTTTATTTTTAATATTTTTATCCTAATTTTTTTATTTTATCTTCAGTTTTCTTATGATATTATTTTTTTAAATAAAAAAGAAAAACAAAAAAATCTTTTCTTTTTGGAGAAACAGAAAAAGTTGAATAAAAAAAAAGAAAAAAATCTTTTCAAATGAGTTAAAAAAAGGGAATGAAATAAAAAAAAAAACCTTTTCAAATAAGTTAAAAAAATCTTTTCAAATAAGTTTTGAAAATAATAATAAAAAACACAAAAAAAGATCTTTTTAAAATTTTCAAAAAATATTTATAAAACCAAAAAAATCCTTTCAATAAAATAAAAAATCTTTTTCAAATAAAAAATCCTTACAAAATAAATTCATGAGTTCTTCCAAACTATTAGAGAATTTTCATGGATTTAATTTTTAAAATGAAATCCACCAAATTATTAAAAAATTTCATAAATCAATTTTTAAAAAATAATAATAATAAAGAAATAAAAGATAATTTAACCTCTAAACTATTTGAGGATTGCTTTAAAGTAAGTCCTACCAAACTATTAGAGACTTTATTAATTTTTTTGAATAAAAATACATTAATAAATCTAACGACAGAGCTTTTTTAGAGTGAGATATTATTCTCTATGAATACTCATGAGGTGAGAGAATTATCTTAAATTACTACTAAATTATTAAGACAATTTTAAGATACATTTTCAATATTAAATTATCTGATAAATCATAAATATGATCAAGGCTTGAATAATCTAAAATCTAACCGGTACCATTCTTTAGATGAGCACTGTGGGAATGCTATAACATTCCTTACGTGTAATCGTACTCCTGAATTTAAACTTTGGTTTTGTAGATTATAATCTATTATTTAAAAACACCCAAGTCGATCTTGAGACCTCTTTTTAAATTGGACAAATTCAATTAGATGGCCATTCACACTTAAATAAAAAAGATTGGTGATGACTCCTTTGATTTATATCTAGCAGTAGGTCTACGGATCTATATATTATGACAGTTTGGCGACTCCGCTGGGAACATCAAGAGTTAAACTAATAAATGATTTCTTATTATCCAAGCCTTGCTTAATAAATTTGAAATTGTTTTATTCTTTTTCATTGCTTATATTTGTTTATTTATTTATTTACTGTATATATACCTATCATTCATCTGCATATGCATGACATAAGCTTTTCACCCGAGCTCTACCTTTATGTGAGAGTGATGTACCTATGCTCTCGTGAGATTTCATGTCTCTGTATGGGCCTGTAAAATACTTTCACTCAGATTAAATTCTTTTCGCTTGTAACCTATGATGGGTGAGGATTGAGGTGTCTTACTAGTCTGTAATGGACGATGATGTAAGGAACAATTTGGGAACCTTTTAGAATTAACCTAAATTGCATATAGTTAACCTTAAGAACCTAACCATAGATAGAGCCTTATCTTCCCACTCTTTGTAGTCAATCTAAGTTTTAGGGTCATGCATTATTTTACCTATTATATGGTACTTATTCTACGCTTTTTATTAAAATGACTAACTAATCTTTTTGTCTTTTTTATTTCTTTTCCTTTTGTGTATATTCATACTATTAAGATTGCATAATGTTTTTGCCCTAAAGGTCATTTCTACAAAAGCTCTCATGGACTCCACAGAACGTCAGGTTTATGCCTTGTCTACACTATTCAAATTTGATTCTCCCATAAATGTAAAGATAAAATCAGAGAAAAAATAGTAAAAAAGAGGAGATTGTTTACCACCTGGTTATATCTCTACACTACAAAAGGAAGTCTGCTTGCTTTTCAAGCAGAATGATTTAAAAAGCTTATTAGAAACATGAAACGTCATGACTCTTTCAAGGCATGAAGCTTTTTGTCAGAAGTTTAGACATATTGCATATCTTTTGTCAGTGGATGTTGATAACTTACTATCAAGGTGATGGTACAGTTTTAGGATCCTTTCTACCATTATTTCATCTTCAATGAGGTTGATTTGGTGCAAATAATAGAGGAGTATTCGACTTTAATGGGCTACTATATCTAGACAAAATATATGTGAAAAAGCATAAAACAAGAAGTCGCAATAAGCTGAGTTGATTCTAAGAATGGGAAAAGAGACAATAGATGCATACATTCGAGAAAAAGAAGAGCATAAGGGTATTTCATAAGAGATTTTTTTTAGATTTCATTGTCAAACATCCAGATGATGATCAAGGAATGAACGCGTTTGCTTTAGCCATATATGGGTTAGTCATTTTTCTCAAAATTTTAAGCCATATTGAGATTGAAGTGGTTGATCTTTTTGAATAGATTGAAAAAAGATGTAATCTTTCATCGGTTATCTTGGTAGAAACCATCAGATCTCTAAACTTTTGTAGACAAAATGACAAGACAAGATTCATGGGTTGCATACCAATACTATATCTGTGGATGAAAAACCATTTCGAATGCAAGAAGAGAGCTCTCTCTAAGTTTTATTTCCATACACGAAGCCCAATTAGGGAGTTCTGTTAGAGAACGTGGCAAAAAACAAAGACATAGAATGAGTGGAAATATCTGTTACAAGAGCTCATAGTCGATCAAGAAAAATGGTTAGCTTTATGGATGAATAGATAGCCTATGTTGTGTCAATATAGAGATGAGATATAGGTTTCACTTTTAGGTTTATGGGGGTTAACGAGTTATGCTCCACTAATGGTAAGCAGACAGCATGGAGTCGAATAGTTTACTCCTATGACTTATAAGCTCAGCTAGTTTGATTGTTCATATGGAGAGCCTGAAACTTTTTCAAAGATTGATAGTATGATCAAGGCCCTAAGAAGCCCAAGAAGGTAAGCCTTGGACCATTTACTAATAAAACCATTCAAAAGTATCTGATTTGGAGAATCAAAAAGAGGCAAGATGTGGCACTTACACCTAAAGACCAGTGCCAGTCAGTGGACCACGAGTCAATTGATATGCCTCTAAAACCAAAGTATACAAGAAAAAAAATGAAACAAATAGAGAGAAACTGAAACAAGAAATTTTGAAACTTTAGGAATAAAAGGACTAGTGGCAGAATAAAGCAAAAAAACTAGAAATCCAAGTCTATAGGATATCTAAGGAATATAAGCCCAAAAGGTTATCCGAGAATGGGATGATGCCCTTAAGGAATTGAAAGAACTGTGACAAGAGCATAAGAGATTGCTTACAGATGCAGGCTAAAAGATAAACAACACGGAGCTAGCTCATGTGAATGAAGAATTGAAAAAAAAATGTACATAAATAAAAGATGATTATGTTGAAGTTTAGCAAAAAAATAAAATGCTTTTGAATTACATTTTGACCTTAAAACTGAAGTTGGATGACTAAAGAAACCACGTCAGCACCCTCATGGAAAAGCATAAGGAATTATCCTATAGATGTGGTTTACCAAAAAAGAAGGGTTAGAAAGATAAAGGTACATAAAGCATTTCACAGCATAGATAAGTAAAATAGTAATTAAGGCAGGTGAAATGGTGAAAGAGGCTAATGCACTGAGAGCTTCGATCATACAAGCAAGAGGACATGGACAGAGATTGCTAAACTTCATTGAGGAGGCTAAAGACCAATATAAGCAAGTTAGGTATTTTTATAAAGGGATAGTATTAGATTTGATGCAAAACAGACTCTAATAGAATAAATGAAAGTTCACTTTTGTTGAAATTTTTTTAACAGCAAATATTTCTTTTTCCATTCTTTTCTTTTCTTTTCCATGGATTTGCATCACATTTATTCATTCATTATCATAGCACCATCATTGATTTTTAATTATGGTACTAAGGTGCAAGAATAGGTAAACATTCATACAATTCCCAGGCTAAAGTCAATAAGATAGAGCAAGACAATGCAAATCATCTTGAAAGGATAAAAAAAGCTCAAAAGGTATTTGAAGAAAAGTTAAGCAAAATCTTAAAAGCCCTAGAAAAGGCAAATGGATGAAAAGTAATAGAAGAATATACCTCACCTAAAGCTACTAAATCAATATATACTCTGATTTTCAGTCTATAAAAGATTCAAACTATCCCAATCTTTCAATCTCAATAAGTAACATTTCAAAGTATAACTATCCAGGAATGACTTATGCACTCGGTCATGAGAAAGTTTAGAGTTATGACAATCTTGTTTTCATCGAAAAGACAGCTGAGCTTATTCAACTCCCTACTTTGGATGGGGTAAAAAAAAGTCACAGATAGTTGTGCCTTTAGAAAATTTTAAGACTGATCAAGCAATGAAAAGTTGAAAGAAAGATTACAGGCTGTAAAAAGAATTGATTTCTATGGATCCATGGATGCAGTGAGGCTTTGCTTAACACCAAATGTGGTGATGCCACCTAAATTTGAAGTACTATAGTTCAAAAAGTATGACGGTACTAAATGTACCATTATACATATCATAATATATTATCACAAGATGATAACACATACTAGCCATGAGAAGCTGTTGATGCACATCTTTCTAAATAGTTTAATTGGGTCTGTAACAAGGTGATATGTCTAGTTGATGGGACCCGTATAAAAACATGAAAAGATTTAACCGAAATCTTTCATCAATCAGTATTATTATATCATTGCCATGGCCTTTGATCACCTTTCTTTACAAGGAATGAAAAAGAAAACATCTGAATCCTTCAAGCAATATGTCTAAAGGTGGCGGGATGTAGTTGCTCAAGTACAATCTCTTTTGATAAAAAAAAAGCTACAGTATTATTTGTGAGCACTTTAAAGTCACCATACTATGAAAAAATGATAGGAAGCGTGACTAAAACTTTACTGATATGGTGATTTTGAGAGAGAACATAAAAAATGCTATTAAAAATGGCAAACTTGAAGGAGGGGAGTCTTAAAAAAAGCCTCTAAAAAAAAAAAAAGTAAGGTTCAAGCTATGAGTCTTAAAGGGCTACAATTTAAAAGTTACCTTCAACCACTATATCCCATATACCATCACATTGCAAGTTATACTCCCATCTACCAATTAACTACATGACCTTCTTATCCATTTTTACTAAGGTCTCTTACTCTTCAGCTAACACAATAAGTAGTGTTTGAGAACCACGAACTCGAGAGAGACCTATATTCGATCCCATCCCCTTAAGTTACACTGAATTATATCAAGAGTTTTATAAAAACCACTTAATTGCTCACATCACTGCGAACATTCTTATCTTAAATAGTATGATTCCAATACTTATTGTGACTATCATTTTGGAGTGGCGAGACACTCTACTAAGAACTATATTTTTTTGAAACATAGGTTCAAAGTCTAATCAAGAAAAGGTTGATAAGCGTTAACACTAGTAGGAATTCAGTACCCAATGTTAGTGGGAACCCATTACCTAATTATACAGTAATACTTTGGATGAAGGTAAAAATCATATGAAAAGAAGGGTAGAAAAGCTTAAAATATCATTTAACCAGTTGTATGATGCCCTATATGAGGCTGAGTTGATATAACTTATGTGAGAAGATGCATCTTTAAGCAAAGATGTAAGTATTATAGTGGAGCTCTAGGACATTCCATTGATGTCTATAAATAATTTCATGAAGAGGTGTAAAAATTAATGGACTCCTATCATATAGAATTATATGAAGAGTCAGAAGCTTAAAAAATTATTAAAGTATCCATGACAGATAAATGGGTACCAGAGCCTATCACTATCCGCTGCAATGAGAAACTAAAATTAGTTGAGAATAAGTTTGTTCCCAAGCTAATAGCTTTCAAAATCCCATGCCTATTTCTCTGTAAAAATGAGAAGACAGTTCCATGAAAATATGATTGTGAGGTGACAACTCAGGGGCAACAAAAAGTTATGTTAAAGTATGAATCTACCAACATAACAAGAGTAGGAGGTATAACAAAAAGTAGGAGATGTTATGCTCTGAAAACCTTAGAGAGAATGGGAAAAGAGAAAGAGAAGTAGACTAAACCAAAAAAGATTTCAAAGAAAGACGCCCTTAAAGTTTGTGCTAAAAAAAGAGGCTTGTAAGTTTTTAAAGTAAGTTAAACATAATGAATACTTTATGGTAGAATAACTTAACAAGATGCTTGCTAGAATCTCTTTGCTATTATCATTATTCTTAAATTCAAAATCCCATCGCAGTGCATTATTGAAGGTATTGAACCAGGCTTATATAGCCTATAACGTATCTGTGGAGTATGTGAATCACTTGGCAGGGAACCTAGTGGTACTACATCACATCTCTTTCAGTGATGATGAGATCCCGTCTAAAGGTAAAAGGACCACCAAGGCTTTGCACATCACTGTCAAATGCAAAAGTCATATAGTAACCTAAGTCTTTATTGATAATGGATCAGCTATCAATGTTATACCCATGTCTATTTTAACCAGACTACCCTTCGATAAGTCTTATATCTAAAGCAATCATATAACGGTTTGAGTATTCAATGAAACTAGATGAAAAGTCTTATAAGATATTAAGTTGCCCATACAAATTGGGCTATGTGTTTTTAATACAAAATTTCAAGTCATGGATATCTCCATATCATATAGTTGCTTATTAGAAAGACCATGGATCCACAAGACGGGCACTATCCCCTTTTCACTGCATTAAAAGATCAAATTTAATGTGAAAGGACAATTAATGATTGTGGTCGAAGAAAAAAACTTATTGGTGACCCAACCTATAAATGTCTCATATGTAGAAGCTACAAAAGAATTATTGGAATGCTCTTATCGATCTTTTGAACCTGTCAATACAGTAGGTGAAGGGTTTAAATTCAATAAAATTGTGATCAATTAGATGATCAATAAGAGTTGAAATATTGGGTCTAATTTAGGTAAGAGTCTACAAGGGATAAGAAAGCCATTGAAAATTAAAGACAATAATGGCAAAATAGGATTGGGTTATGAGATAAAGGAAATACAGAACAACAACAAAAGGGCAAAGAATGGACTAATGATTGTTTCTAATTTAAAATGAAACTTTCATTCTTAGAGGATAGATATACTCGAGAGTTGAGGAAAACATAAAAAAAAGAACCAAAATAGTAGGAAGCTTTTGCCAAGCTATCCATTCATATGGTAGATAATGAAAGTCAAAATGAGAAAGCTTCAGTTAACTCATGCCCATCTGGCTATGAATTGAATAATTGAATGGTCATCCGAATGCCTATTGTTTATGATATTTTCTCAATTTAATGACATCTCCTAATTGCTTATGCCTAAAAACATTAGGATGAACTCTTATGTTTGGACTTTTTATTTTTCATTTTTTCAATAAAAGTAAAAGTATGCGTTTTGTCCATTTTTTCTATTCCATCCATCAAAACATTTCACCAATATTTCCTATTTCATCAATTTTTAAGTCCTCAAATGAATATGAAGGTAATCATGATAATGATTTGAGATTTAATTTTAAAAATTTGATTAATATTGATGAACTCAATATTAAAAAAGACTCTGAAGAATACACTTTATTTCCAGATTTAATGAGATTAATTGAACAGAAAGATAAATCCATCGAGCTCCATCAAGAAGTTATTGAAAGGATTAATCTAGGTGATGCCAAAAATAAAAAAGAAGTCAAAGTTGGCACTTTACTTCTAACAGTTGATCAATAACGGTTAAAAAATTTACTTCAAGAATTTATAGATGTGTTTGTCTGGTTTTACCAAGATATACTCGGGCTCAGCATTGAAATAGTAAAACATAGGCTACCATTGAAACCTGAATGTAAATCAGTCCAAAAAAAGTTGAAAAGAATGAAACCAAAGATGTTATTAAAAATCAAAGAGAAAGTAAAAAAACAATTTGATGCAGCTTTCTACAAGTGGCCAAATATCCTGAATGGGTGTCTAATATAGTACTTGTCCCCAAGAATGATGAAAAAATACAAATATGTGTGGACTATCAAGATCTGAATAGAGCTAGCCCGAAGAATAATTTTTCTTTGCCTCACGTAGATATATTAGTGGACAACTTTTATGGATGGATTCTTTGGTTATAATCAGATAAAGATGACCCGAGATTATATGAAAAAAGACCACATTTATCATTATATGAGAAACTTTTTGCTATAAGGTCATGCCCTGTGGATTGAAAAATATTAGGGTAACCTATCAAAGGGATATGATAACACTCTTCCATGATATAATGCATAAGGAGATTGAAGTATTTATGGATGATATGATTACCTAATCCTAAAAAAGAGAAGATCATGTAGTCAATCTCAAAAAATTGTTTGAGAGGTTGAAAAAGTTTTAACTCAAACTAAATCCGATCAAATGTACATTCGAAGCCAGATCAAAAAAGCTATTAGGATTTATAGTCAGTGAAAGATGATTAGAAGTTGACCTAGACAAAATTTGGGCCATTTAGAATTTATTCCCTCTAAGCACACAAAAGGAGATTTGAGATTTCTTAGGCAAATTAAACTGTATTTCTTAATTCATTTCTTAACTCACTTTTAAATGTGATCCCATTGTCAAACTCCGTTGAAAGAATAATCCCAGTGAGTAGAATGAAGAATGTCAAAAAGCTTTTGATAAGGTTAAACAATACTTATCAAATCCCCTAATATTAGCACCACTTGTTTCGAAAAAACCACTAATTCTATAGATAGTGGTATATGAGAAGTCAATGGAATGTGTACTGGGTCAACGAGATGAATCTAGCAAGAAAGAGAAAGCTATTTATTACTTGAGCAAGAAGTTCATAGAGTACAAGTCCAAGTATTCATTACTAGAGAAAATGTGTTATGCTTTGGCTTGAACAGGTAAAAAACTTAGGCAGTACATGCTTTACCATACAACTTAGCTCATAGCTAAACTGGATCCCATCAAATACATTTTCAAAAAGCCATCACTATCAGAAAGAATTGCAAGATGGCAAGTGATGCTCTCGAAATATGACATAGTGTATGTGAGCCAAAAAGCAATCAAAGGAAGTGTCATTGCTGAATTTCTAACATATAGGGCTGCTAAAGATTATGAACCTATGAAGTTTAATTTTTTAGATAAAGAATTAATAGCCATCTTAGGGTTAAAAGAAGATAATGACGGGAAAGAGATATGGAGAATTTATTTAGATGAGGCTACCAATGCCATGGGGTATGGGATTTGAGCAGTTTTAATATCTTTTACAAAACATTACTATCTTGTTACAACAAGATTGAACTTTAACTGCACAAGTAATGTAGCTAAATATGAAGCCTGTGTTATGGGACTGTATGTTGCTTTGGAAAGAAAAATTAAAGTGTTAAAGGTGTTTGGGGATTCAGTTCTAGTCATTTATCAATTAAAAAAATGAATGGAAGACAAAGGATTCATAACTCATCCTTTATCACAAATACATCTTAGAGCTGTGCAAGCAATTCAATGTCATCTAATTTGAACACTTGTCTCATGAAGAAAATCATATTACAGATGCCTTGGCTACCTTGGCTGCAATGGTATAGATCAGTGATACTACTGAAATTTAGCCTATCCAACTAGATATCAAAGACATGCCAGTGCATTGTGCCAACTTGAAAGAGGAAAAAGATGGCAATCTTTAGTATTATGACATTATGAAATATCTAAGAGATCAACAATACCTGAATCAAATAACCAAAAATGATAAGAGAGTCTTAAAAAGTTGGCTATGAGATTCTTTTTAGATAAAGAGGTCTTGTATAAAAGAAGTAAAGATCAAATGTTACTGCGTTGTGTAAGGGTCTTTGAGGCCAAAAAGATTATTAGAGAAGTCCATGATGGCGTATGTGGTGTATATGCAAATAGACACATGATGGTTAAACAGATTATGCGAGCTAGATATTATTGGTTAACAATACAAAGAGACTATATTGATTATGCTTAAAAATGTCACAGATGCCATATTTATGCTGATAAAATTCATGCTCCACCTAGTGCTTTACAAGTTATGGCGCCACTTTGGCCATTTTTTATGTGGGGAATGGATGTCATTGTTCCCATTATCCTAAAAGCCTCAAATGAGAATAGATTCATTTTTGTGATGATTGATTACTTTACTAAATGGGTCAAAGCTACTTTTTTCACAACTGTGACTAGATTAGTGGTCTATAAGTTCATCAAAAGAGAGATAATATGTAGATATGAGTTTTCAAAAAGAATCATCTCAAACAATGCAAATAACTTGAATAGTAAAATGTTGCAAGAAATATGTGCTCAGTTTAAGATCAAACACCATAATTCAACTCCATATCGCTAAAAAATGAATAAGGTAGTAAAAGCTGCAAATAAGAACATCAAAAAGATTTTGAAGAAGTTGACTGAAACATACAAGGACTGGTAAGAGAAATTACCTTTTGCTTTATATGTTTATCGAACCTTTGTGTGCACCTCTACTGGGGCAATTTTTTTTTTTTTTTGGTTTATGTAATGGAAATTATATTGCTAATAAAGTTGAGATTTCGTCCTTAAGAGTCCTAAGGAAAGTGTGATTAGAAGAGACTGAATGGGTCCGAGAGCACTATGAACAATTAAACTTCATTGAAGAAAAAAGATTAATTGTACCAAAAGAGAATGATAAGAGCTCATGACAAAAAGGTCTGACCTCATCAATTTTGAGAAGAAAAGTTGATATTGAAAAGAATTCTTCCAAGTCAACATGATAATAAGAGAAAATGGACTCCGAATTAGAAATGAACATATGTTGTAAAAAGAGCTTTTTCAGAGAGAGCCTTAATCTTGTTAGAAATGGATAAAGATGAACTTCTTAATCCTGTTAATTTTGATGTTATGAAAAAGTACTTTGCTTGATCTAAAAAAAAAAGGAAAAGTTCAAGTTGAAAACCCGAAAGGGTGACTTGAACCTAAAAAAAAAAAGCTCAAATTGAAAACCTAAAAGAGTGGCATGAACCAAAAAAGAAAAACGAGTTCAAGTCAAAAACCCAAAAAAAGTAGCTTGAATTGAAAGAAAGCAAACTCGAATGAATGAATATGGCATCATTTGAAAGGCATACTAGAGACAGTGAATTTCAAAGAACTTTGAGGTGTCGAGGCATCGTATTTCAGTTGAGTTTTTGGAAAAACTCAAGATTTGTTGTCATGATTATCTAACATTTGTCTTGGGGGCATTACTATCCTGAATGGCTGTCCTATACACTTTCATTTCATTTTTATGCCATCATTTGTAATTTATTGCTTATTCAAATAAAATGTCTAGTTTCGAGAGTGTCTTTTCTCTTTATACCTTGCCAATATATATTTGCCTTTTCTTTTTCTACCTTGCCATGAATAGAAGAAGTGTATAACTTGCATCTCATATTCTAAAATTAAGATAATGATCAATAATTGAACAAAGTCATAAGAAATTATGTGTTACTTTGAACAAAGCCATAAGAAATTATGTGTTACCTTAGAAAAATTGAAAGAGACAAGGACCAAGGATGAATTCCTTCAAATAAGAGAAAATCACTGATTTTCAAAGTTTTCCTTAGGATGGAGATGTTTAAGGATAGTTTCTTTAACAAAGATGTATAGAAATAAGAATGTAAAAGCTTTAGTACTATGATTAATGTTTCATTTGCATTCTAGAAAAGTCATGCACTTACATCATTCTATTATCATTCACCCAATCTTGGCTTAGTTCAGATCATTTCTTGTGACTCGTACTTTCATTCTGATTGTTTATTTTTGATCTCAACTTGATCCTGATCATTTTTTTTACTTGTGAATTCGTCCCATTCACTCGATTTTGGCTCAGTCCAGATCATTTTTTATGACTCGTGATTTCATCTCGATCACTCATTTTTGACATTGACTCGATCCTAGTCGCTTCTTTCTGACTCGTAGTTTTGTTAGTTCAGTCTAAATCATTTCTTATGACTTGTGGTTTCATCCCGATCATTCATTTTTGACTTGACTCGGTCCTGGTCGCTTTTTTCTAACTCGTGATTTTTTCCAGTCACCCAATCTTGGCTCAGTCCAAATCATTTCTTATGACTCGTGGTTTAATCTCGATCATTCATTTTCAACTTCAACTCAATCCTTGTCGTTTCTTTCTAACTTGTGGTTTCGTCCTAATCACTAAATCTTGGCTCAGTCCAGATCATTTGTTATGATCCATGGTTTCGTCTCGATCATTTATTTTTTACCTCGACTCGGTCCTAGTTACTTCTTTCTAACTCATGGTTTCGACCCTATCATCTAATCTTACCTCAGTTTAAATTACCTTTCAGACTCGTGGATCTCTCTTGGTCATTTTCACTTACTGATTTGATTCGAATAGAGTGGGTGTCCAAGTCTTTGCATAATCTCTGTCTAACAGAAATGTGCTAAGATGGGGGTAGCTGTAGATACCTATCTATGTCTAGGTATAATTGAGATTAATTTTCCTTGTATGTATTATTATAATAATATAATATTAGTATAGTAGCATTATTACTGTTAGTATTATTTTATTATAGTATATAATATATTATATTAGCATTATTACTATATTCATCATTTTTATATACCATATTATTATTATTATTTTTGTTTTCATTTTTTCCTTTTCATTTTTCCTTTTGCTCTAATCCGTACATGAATAAAGAAATCTAGAATCAGGATCAAAATCCCACCCACGTGGTCAAAGTTTTAATGTAAAATCATATCAATATGATTGCTAAAATTCTGAGACCTAAAATCACACTGAATAGAACTTAATCCTAATATTCAAGTTTGAGATTGATTTTATCCATTTCCTAAAATTGGTTATAAAGCTACCTATAAATTAAACTAAGGATCAGAGGTACAACACATGGTGAAAAAGGAAAAAATTGCTGGTCATAATTGTTTTGGTGTTTTTTTGGCAGTAAGAATTTCTAAGATTTTAGTATTGGGATTTAGGGTTTGATTTAAAGTTTTCGGCTTGAATTTAGGCTTTTGAAGTCAGGTTTAAGGTTTTAGAAGGTTTTAGGAGAGATTTGGAGCTTTCTGGAAAGATTTGAGGATTTTTTGGGTTTTTTTGGGTTTGAGAAGAACACTTGAATTTTTGATGAAATTTTTTTGCGAAGGTTGAATTTTTCGGTTAGGTTTTGGTGAGTTTTCTAAAAATCGATGGGTTTTTCAGTTTTTAGTTAAACATTTTGATATTGTTTTTCATATTTTAGAAAAAAGTTGGAGAAAACTAAGCCTAGAGAGAGAGGGGGGGGGAGTATGCTATATTTGAGGCCAAAACGCTAAGAGGTGGCATTTCTAGTGACCCAGAATAACGTTGTTTTGAAAAATCAGTTACGCAAATGACCCGACAAAGATCCGTGCATTGATCTTGCTTCAACCCAACCCAATCGTAGGTTTTCTTTTTTTCATTTATTTTTTTAATATATTTATCCTAATTTTTTTAATTTTATCTTCAGTTTTCTTATGCTACTATTTTTTTAATAAAAAAGAAAAACAAAAAAAATATTTTCTTTCTAGAGAAACATAAGAAGTTGAATAAAAACAAAAAAGAAAAAAAACTTTTCAAATGAGTTAAAAAAAGGGAATGGAATAAAAAAAAAACCTTTTCAAATAAGTAAAAAAAAATCTTTTCAAATAAGTTTTCAAAATAATAATTAAAAACACAAAAAAGATCTTTTTAAGTTTTCAAAAAATATTTATAAAACCAAAAAAATCCTTTCAATAAAAAAGAAAATCTTTTTCAAATAAAAAATCTCTATAAAATCAATTCATGAGTTCTACCAAACTATTGGAGAATTTTCATGGATTTAATTTTTAAAATCGAATCCACCAAACTATTGGAAAATTTCATAAATCAATTTTTAGAAAAAATAATAATAAAGAAATAAAAGATAATTTTAACCTCCAAACTATTAAAGGATTGTTTCAAAGTAAGTCTTACCAAATTATTGGGAGACTTTACTAATTTTTTTGAATAAAAATATATTAATAAATCTAATGACGGAACCTTTTCAGAGTGGGACATTAGTCTCCATGAATACTTCTTATGTGAGGGAATTATTTTAAATTACTACCAAACTATTGGGACAATTTTAAGATACATTTTCAATATTAAATTATCTAGTAAATCACAAATATAGTAAGGCTTGGAATCCAACTAGTACCATCTTTTGGATGGACGCTGTAGGGGTGTTATAACCTTTCACACATGTAACCATACTCTCGAATCTAATATCTGGTTTCGTAGATCAAATCTACTATTTAAAGACATACAAGTCAATCTTATGACTCCTTTTTAAATAGAACAGATTCAATTAGGTGGCCAATCACACCTAAACAAAAAAGATTGATAGTGACTCCTCTGATCTATGTCTAGTGGTAGGTCTACAGATTTATATATTATGACAAACATGTGTTGGTATTTTTTTAGGTGTTAATGCCGTGTTAGTAAATTAACTAACGGTATTAGTTAAAAGTATCAATGTGGATGATGAAATGAAAGTTCAAGTACCTAATTGCGAAATTTACTTATTTAGGTATTGAACCAATAGAAAGTGTATAGTATAAGGACTAAATGAATAGCTAACCTTATATTTAAACGAGTTTTAATTAAGGTACTCTCTCTTTTATACGTTTAATATAGTCAATTTTTAAAAAATAAATATTTTGTAAATATTGAATAATAATAATAATAATAATAATTTAATATTTACTCCTCATTTTATCTTCACTAAACTTCTATTTTTTTTTCATATAACATTATTAAAATATTAATAAAAATAAATATTAAAGTAGAAGGAGCATTTTAGTAAATACTTGCATTACACATTTATATTATATCTACATGATTATTTGATGATAATTAGGCAAATTTGAATAATGAAGTTTTCTCATTTTTATGATTTTTAATTAAAGTACAATTGATTTACTATTTTTTTTAATTTTTTCTATCTTGTGAAATTAAACAATAAAAATACTTTTTTCAATAAATGCTATGTTAAACTATGTAGAGTTTACTTATGTAATATTTTATGTGAAGTTTAAATCTCTTAATTTTATTACATAAAATTTAATCATTTGATTTATTATTTTTAGATTTTTGGTACCTTATATTTATATAAGTTATTGACATTTGATTTTCTTTGCATTTATATTTGTTTTTAATTTTTTGTGAAAATTTTTGTAAACTTTTGATTTTCTTCATAACTTATGGTTTTCTTTTTTTAGACGATATAAGTAACATTCCAGTTACCTTTTGTTAGATTATTTCTAAATTGTAACTATACTATTTCTAAATTGTAATTATTTTCCCTTCTTGTATCTATTTGTTTATTCGGTATATTAATTTGTTTTTTTACACTTGTTATTGATGGTTTGAGTAATAACGTCAAAGATACATGTAATTTGGCTTTTAACTAATTTTTATTTACTAGATATTTTAGTTTTAATTATTTCTTAATCATATTATAAAAACCTGTAACGTGTAACTTACTAAGCCATTTGTATTAAAATGTATATTGTACAAGATAATAATTTTTTCAATTGTATTTGTCAAAATTCCATGTAGATTTGAAAATAAGTAAAAGGATCCACTTATTATAGTCTTTAATAAAAATTGTCATTTACTCATTTATTTGGTAAAAAATTAATTAATTTTAAAGACAATACAAAAACTTTTCAATTTCATGTTTACTTTTTATAATATTAAAAGAAAAAGCTTCATTATTTTAATAATTTACGTTTAATATTATTTATATTTTTAAAAAATTAAATAATTCTTATTGATTCAAATAATTATATTAAAAATGAAAACTTAAAATATACATGTTACTTTTTTTTTTGAAATAAATATATAGGTGTCACTCATGCAAATAAATCATGATTTTTCTATAATTGATTTTTTGCATTATTTTAATTAAAAAAAAGTTGAGTATTGAATTGTTACGAATTGGTAACAAATAACTTAACATTAAAAAATATTAATTCTTTTTATTTGCATTAAGAACTTTACAAAATAAGTTATATTTAAACAATAAGTTATAATAATTAAAATGCATTTGCCTTTGCGTACGTTTATGTAGTGTACTATTGAAAAAATAAATATTTTTTAGAAGTTAAGAAAATAATAATTATAAAGTTTATGATTTCTTAATATTTGACTCATTAATATTACAACGAGTTTCATTAAACTTTTAATTTTTTTTTCATATAACAACATTAAAACATTAATGAAAATTAATAAATACTAGAGTTGGAGGGACATTTTAATAAACCTAAAACTTTTCATTTGAAACTCATCTATTACACATTTATATTATACATACATGATTGTTTAGTAATATTTGAAGATGTAAACCAACAAAACTTTTGACAAATCATTTGTCAACGTGTTTGATTTTTTATTATTTATATTTATTTATTAAGCTTAATAAATAATTTTGAATAGCATTTTTATGTTCATTTATTAAATGAACCAAACATGAACAAAGGTTTGTTTGATTCATTTATATTCATGAACAAGCTTGTTTAAGGTTTGTTTAAATTTTGTTCGTTCAAAGTTTGTTTATTGTTTGTTTATTCTTAATTTTATAATTGTATGTTTGTTTGTTTAAATTTGGTTAGGGTTTGTTTATTGTTGATGAATTTGATTATTGTTCATCAACATGTTTATTTATATATGTTTGTGTATTGTTCAAGTACAAGTTCATTTAACTTAAACGAGTTGAACACAAATTGAATACGAACATTCTTACTATTTAAATGAATCGAGCTCGAATATAATGAGCAATTTTCTTACAAAACACGAACCAAACGTGAACAACTCTAAAAATAATGAATAAACACTATAACAAAATAAGCTTTTAGTGAGGGTCGCGACCTTCACTAAAAGTCTATATAATTCTCACTAATTCTTTCAGTAAGGTTCAATATGATCCTCACGAGCTCTTGCTATAAGTTCCTTTGTTAATTTTATATAATGAGAAACAAAAACTGATCTCACTATATTCATCATTTAGCGAAGGTTAAAAAACTTTCACTAAATATAAACAATTAATGAAGGCTGATAGCACCTAAAAATATAGTATTTTTACATGTTAAAATGGGTGTAAAAATTTAAAATTTGATTGATTTTTGGTGCTTTAATGCTTATTTTGTGATTTTTAAGGTTTCAAGCTCATGGACTTCATTTTTATGCAATCCATGCATGCAAGCATGCAAGAAGCACATTCAACCTTATCTTGGAAGTTAGTAGCTGAACCCTATTAGATCAAAACCATCCATCCATGTAATCATGTGGCAAAAAAAGTAGATTTGAAATGTTTAAATTGCACAAAGGCACTTCTACTCCTTCTATTCATTTGGCCAATTTTAAGATTAAGAGAGGATAATGCATGCTTAAAGAAGTTTGTAAGTTTAAGGATTCTTATGCTTTATCTTATTCGGCCATGTCAAATTGTAAGAAGATAGTGCTCATTTGAATAAGTTGTGTATATAAAGAACTTTATCCTTGGGCAGTAATTCAAAATTCAAGAAAAAGATAATGATCATTTAAAGACTTCAAACTCTCATAAACTTTACACTATTCGACCAAAGAGAGTTTGAGAGAGATCATGACATTTTGGCTTATCTTTGAAGAGTTTTGCTTAGAGGAAGATTCCATCTCTTTGAGCTTTAAAAGTTTGGATAAAAAAGTAACTATCCTCTTTTAAAACCCATTTTAGCCGAACCCAAGGAGAAGATTTTATCAAGATCTTATCAAGTAAAGATCAATGGCTAAGACCACTCCACCATGATGAGTCCCAATCGACCATAATGCTTTGGATATCAAGATTGAGCTCTATCAAATGATATTTGAATTTAAACGTAATTCTTGTAATCCTATCCCCTTGGCTGAATCCCTCATTATAAATAAGAAGGCTATTCACCTCAATTTTATCACCCCTTATCCCATTTTTCTCTTTTTTTTTTCTCTCTTTTTAGTTTTTTAGTTCTTTTCTTTAGTTTTTATTTGATTCAGTTATTGGCTTAAGTGATAGATTTACCAATAATAAAACTTTTTTCTTTAATTTATTTTTCTTTCAATACAAAAAGTATTTTTTCAAGATCTCTTTCTTCGTTATTTTTAATTTCAAATCTTGTTCTTTTTTTTTCTTCTTTTCGACAAGCATTCTTTATTTCTCCAGTTAGATTCAAAATTTTCTACTTTAGTTATTTACAAGTTTCGGGCACTATTATTTTTGGATGAGCTACAAGTTTATTTTTATGCAAGCATTATTTCAAGTTCTTTACAAGCATTTAGCGATCTTATTCTCTCTTGTTTTCAAATTTTCAATTCTTGTTCTTTTAGATTTAATTTGTGGTTAATCTCTTTTACTTCCCAAGTAACAGTTGGTGAAGTCAATATTCAAGTTTACATTGCTTTCAATAATTTCTTTTCTTTATTTTGCAATCAATCCCTATATTTTCAATTGTTTAGATATAAGATTTTAGGCTTTCACCTTTGGTAATTGTGAGCAACCCAATATTCATAATCTGTAATCCCTTAAGAGACAATACTGAAATATTTCTATTTTATTATTTGATGTAAGCACTTGTAGGCTATCCCAAAAGCAACCTTCAAAAGCCATTTTTGACCCTCACTAAATGTAAAACCTATAGTGAAAGTCAAGTCTGACTCTCATTATATCTTTTATGTTTGGTGAAGACTTTTGTTAACCTTCACTTAAAGTTTTTACTTTCAGTGAAAGCTTTCATTGACCCTTATTTAAAATTACTTTTAATAAAGGTTGTGACCTTCACTATAATACTTCATATCATTTATTGAAAATCTTATGTCCCTCACAAAAAATACACCTTGATATATTTTTATTGAACTTGCTAATAATACATATATATATTTTTTATATTTATAATTTTATTCCAAGCAAACATAAATAAATAAAATGCATTAAAAAATTACATAGAATCAAATAAGCATACACATATACTAATTTCGAACAATATGCAAACATATTTCAAAATTAACATATCAATTCTTTTTAAGTATTCTAGTTTTTTGGTAAAAAAAACTTGATAGGTTTGCAAGACAGTGAAGCAATACAAAATCACTACAAGAAAGAAAGAATATATATAACAAAATGAGAACGGATAATACTAAAAATATTTACAAGTTTACATATTATTTTTTGCTAAAAATATCCAAAAATATAAACCATATAAGACCAAGATAAGCCCAAACAAGAATATTGGATAAAAATATGCCAAAACCAACAAGCAAATGCAAAGTTATACAAAATATAATAATCCTTAGACTAAAATTCTAGCATTCACATAAATTAGCATTGTTAAAAAATGGAAAATTTATCAACTTAAATTGCACAAAACATCTTAGCAGAGTTTCATCATGCAAGGCCACAAAATACACAAAGACACTATTTAGTTGGGATTTATGTGTTCCTATTCTCCACAACTAAAGCTATCACCATAACAAATAAATGAACAAAAAACTGATCATGCATAAATTTATAAATATAAAATAATGGCTAACAATGTTTTTTTGATAAAATATAATGCTCCTACTTTTACCATGAAGGGCAATTTTAAGGTGTTCATACAAGCTTGAATTTTTATTATTTTAGAATCACATTATGGGATGCCCAACTCTTACATTAGACATGCAATCTAAACAAAAAAACTTTAAGGCACTATCAAATTTATGCCTATTATCTGAAATAAACTTTTAACACACTAAAATTGTAGCATCCTTTGGTAGCAACAACTTGCCTTTAAATATTTAGTTACGAGTCGCTCCTACCAGTGCAACGTGTTCTATTAGATCAAGTACTCAGTTGTTGTAACAAAATTTTAGGAAAACCATCAAACAAGATGATATGTATTATGTGTTAGGAATTATAGAACTATCATTCAATTATGTACTTCACTGTGGTGTTTATTTGTGTTCACATATGTAGCAAGGCAATATGTGTGTGCACAAGAGTAAGTCAAGAAAAGGCTGGTGTATGCCTATGCATAAGTGGGTATATTTGTGAGATAGAGAGAGAGAGAGAGAGAAAGAAACAAAGAGAGAGAGACATAGAGAGAGTTTAAAACATACATGTAACCCAATTCATTGTCATACTATGTAACAAGCTTCATGAAAGAATCACTTAACCCTATTCCAACTTTAGCATAAAAAATGTTCAACTTGGAATAAGAAAAGCCCATTAGAACCTTAAATGCCATCAATCAAGAAATAAGAAAAAGCATATACATTAGAATCTATAATTCATTGATAGCCAAATCTAAATGAAGTAGCAAACTTAGAAGCCTTAAAAAAAATAGTAATACTAGATAAACCAATTGAAAATTATGGTATACCTGCAAGCATTACTTCTCAATTGTACAACAAAATGAACACTTTCTATAAAGTAGATCACACTTATCAAACAAATTAGAACCTTTCATGGCTAAGTTATACATAAATAGGAAGTAAAAAAAACAAAAAAAAAATAAATAAAAAAGAATAAATGAAGAGAAAGGAATGAACAAAGAGGATACTTAAGCCAAAAGTTAGAAAACTCACTTTATGATTGTTTTGATAGCTTCATAAGAGGCATTTTTTTGAATTCGACAAGTTAAATCCATAACAGACACATTGAGTGTAGGGATACGATATGCCATTCTAGTAAGCTTTCCATCAGGTTTTGGAAAAACTTTTCCAATAGCCTATAAGAAAAATACAGAAATCATAATTTAATTTTAAGTACAACTATAGTTTTGGATCTAAAAAATCGTGTTGGATTTATAAATCTAGCAATTTCCCTTTCATACCTTTGCAACACCAGTTAGACTAGGGATGATATTTTGGCCAGTTTCTCTTTCCTTTTGTCAATCCTTTATTGAAGGGCCATTAACAGTTTTTGGTGTTGTTGGATATTAAAAACTACAACATTATCATAATAATGCAATATCATGTGTAATTAAAAAGAAGTAAGGGCATATAATGATTGTATGCTTGTAGTTGCATGACGGGAAATACTTCCTCATAAATTCCATATCAGTAATTCGATTGTGTATGTCATAGACCATTGCACTAAAAAGGAGAGGCTAACTAAAAAAAAATACCTTCAATTTTGTATATAGCTATAAAAGTAATTATGATAGTAGAATTCAATACATGATAATTTACCAATGTGAATTTTATATTACTTTTCAAAACCAAAATTATAGAGTTAAAGGCAAATTTATACATTTGTCACCATAGATATAAGCTTTTTAAATAATGTTAAAACAAATAAAAGCATTACCTTCAAAGCTATAGCTTCTCAAAAAGAAAGATTACATAGTTAAAAAAAAAGTTATACATTTGTCACTACGAATATAACTTATAGGATCCCTAAACAATGCTAAAATATATGAAAGTATTACCCTAGATTGGTATAATAAGTTTTTCACACAATTAAAGACATGAATATATATATATATATCTAGTAAGGAAATGAGATAAGTCATGATTGCTTTTGTAGTCTTGTAAACTTTACTTGCTAGCAAGTATCTGCACAAGCATATTAACATGAATCCCCACTAGGATGATGATAATAATAATAATAATAATAATAATAATAATAATAACCATTAAACTAAGATATGTTGCTTCTTTAATAATTTTGGCATCTGAATTCACACAAAATAATTTCTCGACTACAATAAAACTAGTTATGTTTTTTTTATCAACATTATACTATTAGCCCAAAAAGATAATTCAACCTCAATTACTGCACCAAATCATATTCCTTGATCCTTTCTTAAAAGATTTTAAAAACAAATTGTTGAACCTTCAAAACTTAATGCAACAAAAAAACACAAACTATATCTATGTTAAAATTTCCCTTTCGTAGCTTTTTTTTAGCAATCAAACAAAAATTAACAAAAATTCCACCAAAAACAACAATGTTTTAAAATCTTACAACAACGCATTTAAATCATCATATAATAATAGTAATATACTAAAAAGAGAGACATTTAGGGTTTTAAGTCTGAGAGGGAACCTTAGGTCTTTAAAATTCATTTATTTTATACTTTGAATGGAAAAAGTGATGAAAATCATTGTTACATGGAATCCCAACCATTGAGAATGGCTCTTGTAAAAGGCTCATAGCTTGAAAAGTTGCTATCAATTATATCTTGTCAAGAGAGTAAATTTGAAAGAGAGATTGAAAAGTTGGGGTTCATTTGAATTTAGAAAATGAAACAATCACTGAACATTAAATTGAAGAAAGAGGTAAAACAATCAATGAAGCAATCAAATCGATGCAAGAAAAGAGTTAATCCATGAAGCAAAAAGCCAAAAAATTAATTTCTTATGATCTACATTGGCGACAAGAATGGGGGGATTTGGTGAGACATACCAAAAAGAAAGAAAAGAAAAAAAGCCTTTAGTTTTATTTTGCTATTCTTATAAGGTAATTTAAATGTTAGGAATTCAATAGTAACCCTTTTAAGCTCTTTGAATATTAGATTTATATAGTTAAATCTAATCAAATTTAAAAAAATGAAAAGAGTAAAATTTGTTTTCTTAGTGTGGTCTGTTTATGAGTCTATTATCATCATTAAAACATCAAAATTTCATTTAATAGCTTAATTTTTTTACTTATCCATTAATTTAGTGAAATTAATTTAAAAGGGTTAAAATTGGATCTCACAAAAACATACATTTACTAAAAGTCAATTATGAATACTAATAAATATATCATTTTGTTTATGCAACTTCCGACCATTTCTAATTCCCTTCAAATTTGCTTTTTTTTTTATTTGTACCACATAGTTGCAATATTTTAAAATATTTTTATATTAATTTTTTAAAACAAATATGTTCATAGAATTCATAATACTCTATTAAGTGATAATTAGATATCTTTTTACTAAATCTACTCTTATTCATTTTCACACCTTCCTTCCATAATAGTCAAAATAAAATTTTACATTAATGAAACAATTTTATAAGGGTCAACTTTGGATCCTCACATACAACATTAAATTAGTGAAGGTTATATGAGACCCTTACAAAAGAATGATATTCAGTGAATGTCAAGACATATCCCTCACTAAAAATTTCGTTCAATGAAGGCTATATGTGACCTTTACCACACAAAAGCTTTAGTGAGGGTCAACACATTATTCTCACTAAACTTCTCACTAAAACACACTTTTCTTGTAGTGAAACCACATATATGTTTTCTTATTCATGTGCGATTAGCTTACACCCCTAGTTATAATTATGTGAATTTTAATAGTGAGTTTCTTTTTATTTTTACCATTTTTAATTTAAGTATAATTAATTTACTAAAATCTCTTTTTAAAAAATTTACCTTGTAAAATAAAATATACATATATTTTGATATTTAAAGTGTATCAACAATTAGTTTATTCAAATTAATTTTTTCATTATTGATTGGAAAAAAATAATTTATTAAAATTAAAAAAATGATGAAATTGAGTTAGAACTCTTATTACATTTTTCAAATTCTTATGCATCAAATGGAAAAAAATATAACGAACTGCATACAAAATTAATTTTACATCTTTGTACATATGTTGTGCTTCATTTATCCAAAATCACATATTTGACATGTTTGTCAAATTAAAACTTTAATTGTTATTTTTAAAAGATAATGGAAAATAAAATTGTTAAAAACAATATTTTAGAAATTTAAAACTAATTATTCTCAAATCTTATTTCAAAAAGTTTTAGGAAACTACTACGTAATTTAATTTAATTATTTTGTGCTTGTTAATTTTAGGATCTAAAAAAATATGATGCTTTCTTATGTTTTTTATAACTATGAATATCTAATTATATATATTATTCATATTATCAACTAACTTATTTTTTAAAAATTTAATAGTTATAAATTAAATTATTAGTAATCTTAAATAAGAAAAATTTTCCAATGTGGATACCACTTTATTATATTTCTTATAATAATTATAATAATTAACAATTATCTTTTCATGTGATTTATCAACAAATGTTATGTAACATAAAATAGCTAACTTAAGTTTTAAGGGAATGTTCACATTATCATTTAGAAATTGGAAAAGTTTGTGATACGATAATAAGAGTTTACTTTATGTGATGAGAGATAGTTGACACTTTTGTTTTGTAGTCTAACACAAAATAAGCTTTTCATGAATGCTAAAAAAATTTAATACTTGGAATTGAAACATAGGTATAAAGACATGAGGTGTAATGGTATTTATCTATTAATAATTTTAGTCTTAAATTTTTTTATTTTCAACTTTTATAATATCTACTTCATAAAGAAAAGAAATTTAAAAAAATTAAAAAAGAGATGAACATTGATGATTAAATAATATAATAAATTAATTAATTCAATATCTACTTTATTTAATATGAAGATTTATGATAACATAATTGTAATTTTCGCTTCATATCTATCAATTAAAATATTAGTTTTAAATGATGATTTATATAATAATGAAACTATCATTTTCACTATAAAATTTTACTTGAAAAAAGCACATACATTAAAAAGAAAGTGAAAATCTATTTAAGCTAAATGTATGTAAATTTAGCCTTCTCTTGGTCTTGATGGCCACATGCACATATCATGGTCATTAAGATCTTTAATTCAAGGGACACCAAAAGTATAAGAAGATGAGTATATACTTGATAAAACACTAAGAGGGCATTCAGTTTGTGAATATTTAGATTTCAAGTTGCAAAGTGATTTTGAGAGAAAATGATATTAAAGGCAAATATACGATTCTTGGGTTTTGTTAACCTAGGGAATGTAAGATTTTTTTGTTTGGTTTAGAGGAATGTAAGATTACCAAATAAAATCTTTTACTATATTGTCTTTGATGATAAGTGAATAATATGTGACATTCATACCATGTTATATGTGAATAACACGTTATTTTTGTTTAAATTAAAGAATTTAAAATTTTTCTTTCATATTTTCAAACAAAGATAATTCATAATCCTAATTACTATCTTTATGTTAATTGTCCTTACGCAGAGAAAATAAAGTTTTTTTTATCTTAAAAACACAAACTTTGTTAAAATTATAGAATTTTAAAAATAAAATTTCAACATTAACAATATTTTTTATGCTTAAAACGCGATTTTTATTAAAATTTCAGAATTTTGAAAATAAAGTTTCAACATCTACTATGTTTTTTATGCTCAAAACACGATTTTTGTTAAAATTTAAGAATTTCAAAAATAAAGTTTCAACATACATGATCTTTGTTAAAATTCTAATATTTCGAAAAAAAAAAGTTTCAAAGTCCATTATGTTTTTTATCTTAAAAATTTGATTTTTGTTAAAATTTTAAAATTTCTAAAATAAAATTCAACATCCCTTATTTTTTTTATCTTAAAAACATGATCTTTGTTAAAATTTTAGAAATTTGAAAATAAAATTTTAACATTTACTACATTTTTTATCTTAAAAATATGATGTTTGTTAAAATTCTAAAATTTTAAAAATAAAATTTCAACATTCACCACATTTTTATATGAAAAAAGCAATCTTTGTTAAAAATTCATAATTTTGAAAATATAGTTTATCTTTCAAATCTCAATACAATTAATATTTAAAATAATTGTAATTTCAAATAATTTCATGTTATTGTATTTTTTATTTTAAATAATTTAATATTATTTAAAAATATACTTATGTTAACAATTATTGTATTTTTATTAAATAAATTCAAATCAATTATACAACCTAAATACAAATTTAATTCTAATGAATAAAAATTCAATAAAAATAAAAACTGAATTAATTTTATATTTTCTAAAAAATAAATTTTTAATATGATCATTACCAAGTGTCAAAGAATAAGACTTGGAGTGCTCTATGCATGTAGTTTGGGTCTCAGTTTATGATGCATTTTTTTTTATATTGAAGTGTAAAATAAATCATAAAAACCATTTATTTGGGGCAAATGTAAGATAAATTTTACATTCTGTTAGGAATATTAGAAAACCTCATGGAGAGAAGGATTTATGATTTAGGGCTACTTTCCCTATTTTTGACACTATTGGAAATTTTAGAAAGCCTCAATGAATCATATTAAAAAAATCCAAACATAAGAATCACATTACAAAAAGTAAGATTCTTGGACCAAACGCCTCAAACCAAACACCCCCTAAAGATATAATGAAAATTGATAAATCATATCACACTATTGAAACAATAGTTAGCATGCATAAGCTTTGATAGATAATTCATTATAATAGAAATTTCATATAAATTTCCACTTCTAGGTACATATATACACAAAAAAATAGTATTAAGGATTTAATGTTAAATTAATAAAGTTCATGGCTCTCTAAATGTATTTATTTATTTAGATTTCCTTTTCAAAACAATTTTTTATCATAACAACATCATTCAGTTAATGGAAATGATTCCTTCAATTTTTTTTGTTATCACCTGTCCCATAAAACCCAAACTTTTAGTGATATTATATGTTTTAGAGAGAACGTAAAATAGTCTCCCTTGACTAGGAGTCATAAGTCTTGCTCCATGCAAGGCATCAACTTCTCAAGAGTTCGCCTGTGGTCTTTGGGATACGTTTTAGTTTTTGCCTTTCAGTTTTGTTTTCTTCAGTTTGTTGCTCTTTTTATTTTATATAGTTTGTTTCACTTGAATGCGATTGAACATGACATCAGAATTACAAGGCTTATGGACAAAACTCAAATTCCTTAAAGAAGTGGAAGACTATGTTGAAGTGGATGAAGCGTGTGAGGATGAAGGGTAGAAAGAAAACCGACCATGGCTGGTTGGATCACTACTAACCAACCACCATTTTAATAAAGAGGCCATGATAGCAACTTTCTAGGTGGTTTGGAGACTAGCCAAAGAAGTGGAGATACAAGTTTTGGATTCGAATCTATTCTTATTCAAGTTTTCATCCAAAAGGGATATGTTTAAAGTTCTCGAGGGAAGCCCTAGCTCCTTTGATAAACACTTATTTTTACTAAAACCATATGATGGTCTACTACGTTCTAGTGAATATAAGTTTCATTAAGCTATTTTCTGGGTGAGAATATATGATCTTCCTTTAGGCTGGTATATAAAGGAGATGGCAATTCAACTTGGCATCAAAATATGCAATATAGTATACATTGACATGGACAAGAAATGAGGAGGATGGGGAAAGTTTTAAGAATAAGAGTTGAAGTGGACATTATTAGACCACTACGGAGAGTCATAATGGTACACAGATCCACGAATGGTGACCCATGTGGGGGAACAGTGAAGTATGAGAGGCTTCCCAATTTTTGTTATGAGTGTGGGAGATTGGGACACATTGACATGGAGTGTGAAATGAAAAAGGAGGAGGAATGTAGCACTAGGGAATAAGATAAAGTAAAATAGTATGGCCATTGGTTCAGAGCATCACCAATAAAGCGAAAAGGGCTGAAAAGCCATTTAGGAGGGCAAGGAAAGTTCATGGCGGTGCTGAAAACAGATGGCACGACAGGAAGGGATACTAGGAGTAATCCGATCATGGTAGGTGGTAATGGTAGGGTTAAGGTGGCAAACAATGTTATTCATGAAAATTAGGCTAATCAGGAAAAGGTTGTAAGTTCAGTAACCAGAGACAAATCAGAGGCTTGTCAAGGAGTAATTTTAACAACCAAAGACAAAGAAATGGATTGCTCAAGAAAGTCAGAAGGAAGTTTCATAAAGCCATTGGTGATAGAAAAAGTGTCAAGGGGGAATATGGTGGAAATAATTAGCCAAAGGGGTACTAAGAACATTAAAGAAAGTGTTGACCAACATAAGAAGGAAGGAGATCATAGCATTTATGGTGATAAGGTTAATATAGACGTAAATCTGGGGATGGAGGAGATTCAGAATGCATCAATCCCTTCAATAAAGGAATCAGAGGTGCTGGCAAATCTGGTTGCATGTAATGAGGAGCGAGCCCATGCACATGTATTAAATGAGGAAGCACGTGATGCATGCCGAAACAACAAAATGCATGGCAAGTATAGCTAGACAGATGGCATCTAAGGGAAACATACAAGGGAAAGGGCCGGCTAAGAGGAAGAATATGGATATGCAAGCACAAATTGATAATATGGAAGTAGACATAGCGAAGAAAAGAATTAGAGGAGCGGGGGATACATGAGACTATATGATACTTTCAGCGACGAAAACTGGATCCCAGTCCCGTTGATCACCACGAAAACGTTAACCGAGAACTGTCGTGGGCTCGGAAACGCACAACAATTCAAGCTTTGAGGATGCTCATTCAAAATCAAGATCTCAAGGTGGTGTTTTTAAGCCAAACTAAACTTACAACAGCTGAGTTTGACAGAGTAAGGAGAAGATTTAATATGCCTAATTGTTTTGTTGTTGATAGCATTGGGAAAGGAGGTGGCCTAGCTATGGTTTGGAAAGATGATATAATTTTATAGCTAAGGACATTCTCTAGATATCACATTGACATGGAGAACAATCAATCAAAATGGAGATTAACAGGTTTCTATGGGGAACCTGATACGAATAGGAGAAGTATTTCATGGGAAGTATTAAAATGACTGGCTAGCCATTCTAATCTACCATGGGTCTGCTTAGCGAATTTTAATGATATATTGGATTCCAATAAGAAAAGTGAACGATGTGTACGACCAAAAAGACAGATTGAAGTATTTCAAGAAGCTTTGAATGTTTGTCGTCTAATTGGTTTGGGTTTTAAAGGACCATGGTTTAGTTGGACCAGATGGAGAAGGGCCTTGGATTTAATACAAGAAAGATTAGATCATATGACAGCTACAAAGGAATGGAGGGAGCATGTTCCTTATTACTTGGTAAAACATTTAACTTCCTCTATATTAGATTATTGTCCTTTATTGCTACACTACAGGTAGCAAACAAAGTAGTAACTACAGGAGAATAAAGAGAAGATTTCATTTTGAGGCTTTATGGACCAAAGATGATGGATGTGAAGAAATGGTTGGTGATGTGTGGCGTGCTAATAGCCAGGGATCAGTAGGGAATAGAATAAACTTGGTATGCCGATGGCTGAGAAGTTGGCATGTTCATAATGTTGGGGACGTTAAAAGACAAGTAGCAATAGCATATGAACAATTGGGAAGGTTGAATGAAATGGTTGCCATTGATGAAACTATGGAGAAAAAAAAGGCTATTAAAAAAAAAGGTAGATGACTTGCTGGCAAAAGAGGAAGTTTATTGGAGGCAAAGAGCAAATGTGGATTGGTTGAGAGAAAGAGACAAATATAGTAGGTTTTTCCATGCTTAAGCTACTAACAGAAGGAGGAAAATTTTAAAAGTAGGCTTCTGGGATAACAATGGTGTGTGGTGCGACGATGAAGAAAATATTGAAAATATTGCAACAAACTACTTCAAAGGCATATTCGAATTCCTTGGATCACAAAAACACCGGTGTTATACTTGAGATTGTGGATTTGCCAAGTCATGGACGAGATGAACAGACTCTCGTCAGAGGAGTTCCAACTAGACGAAATAGTATATACCCTCAAAAAGATGCACACAACCAAGTCACCAGGACCTGATGGTATGCCTGCTCTGTTTTGTCAAAAATAATGGCATATTATAGGTGATGATATAATTTTCTATTGTTTAAATATTCTTAATGGTCACCAACTTGTTCATGAGCTTAATGAAACTTACATTGTCCTAATCCTGAAGGTAAAAAATCCCAAAATTATGACCCACTTTAGACCCATTAGCCTTTGTAATATTTTCTATAAGCTGATCTCAAGAGTCCTTGTTAATAAAATGAAACGTATTCTTCCTAAATGTATTAGTGAATTTCAAAGTGCTTTTGTTCTAGGTAGATTAATCACTGTTAATGTCTTAACTGCTTATGAACTTTTACATACTTTGAAGAACAAATGAACAAGGAAGAATAGCTGTTTTACTCTTAAACTTGACATGAGTAAAACTTATGATCAAGTGGAGTGGTACTTCATTGAGGTTAAGATGACAAAACTTGGTTTTGATAGGAGATGGATTTCTATTACTGCAGTGCATTCCACCAATTTCTTATTCTGTTATTATTAATGGAAAAATTACTAATAGTTTTCGTCTTGGCAGAGGTGTACGGTAAAGTGATCCTCTATCACCTTATTTGTTTTTGTTCTGTACAGAAGGACTTTCAGCCTTGTTAACTAAAGCTAAAAAAAAAATTGAAGGAGTAAGGGCAAGAAGATCTGGTCCAAGAGTTAATCATATTTTCTTTGCCAATGATAACTTACTGTTTGCTAGATCAACCAGGAGTGTTGGTGAAAAGTTGATGAGCATGCTAAAGGTACATGAAGAAAGCTCACGACAAAAAGTCAATTTTGACAAATCAGCTCTTTTCCTTAGTCGTAACACACCAAGCATCCAAAGAAAGGAACTAAAATAGATGTTTGGAGTTCATGTAATCACAAATCCAGAGAAATATCTTAGTTTACCATCACTAATAGGGAAAAAAAGGAAAGCTTTTAGAGGCATTAAGTATAAGATGCATGCATAGATTCAAAGTTGGAGTAGGCGTTTTCTATTAATGGCTGGGAAAGTAATATTCATCAAGGCAGTTCTTCAGGCAGTCCCTTCATATACTATGAGTTGCTTCATGGTACCCAAGCCCTTATGCTAAGAGTTAAACAGCGTCATGAGCAATTTCTAGTGGAGCAAAGTAGATGGGAGGGGAATTCATTAGATTCGATGGAGTTCATTATGTGAACCCAAGTACTAGGTGGGATCAGTTTCAGAGACTTAGAGCTGTACATCAAGGCTCTACTTTGAAAACAAGGATGGAAACTAATTCAGGACACCACTTCTTTATGCTACAAAGTTCTTAAACCTAAGCATTTTCCTAACGGAAAGTTCTTGGAAGCTGATGTTGGAAGCAGACCATCACTAATGTGGAGAAACATTTAAGAGGCTAATAATGTGCTATTACATGGAACTAGATGGAAAGTTGGCAATGGGGAAAACATCAAAATTTGGGGAGATAGGTGGCTGCCGATTGATGAGTCCTTCACTCCAAGTTCAACACCGGCTATGCTTGATGCAGATGCTAGGGTGACAGTGTTGATCGACAAAGACACTGGCTTATGGAAGGAAGATATTATCCATAGGGAATTCAATTCTAATGAAGCTGAAGCAATATGTATGATCCTCTTAAGTAGATATGGGCTACAAGACAGAATTGTTTGGCACTATAATAAGAATGGATTACACTCAGTCAATAGTGGGTACCATGTGCAGTCGTCACTAGGTCAATTTGTAGGAAATCAAAAGTAGATTTGGAGGATGATATAGGAAGCGAACGTACCACTGAAAGCAAGGGTGTTCATGCGGAGATGCGTTCATCAAATACTACCAACGGCTGGGAACCTAGCTGCCAGAATAGGCTCAGTGAATCCTTGTTGTCCAAGGTGTGGAGAGGAGGATGAAACTGTTCTATATGCCTTGAAAACTTGTGCCACTTCAAGGAAAGCTTTGGAAGGTTGCGAATGTCTACAACAAATGGTTGGATCATTTGCCAACAGTGTGTTACAATGGCTGGATTTTTAAGTAAATTCTCTTAGCAAAATAGATTTTGAGATGTTTAAGATGTTTCTTTGGTCCAGTTGGAATGGTCGAAACATAGAGATACAAAATAGGAAGTTGAATGATACAAGCATTCATAACAAGGCTATCACTTATCTAGAAGAGTATCACGATGCAAGACCACTAGCCAGCAGTCAAAGTTCTAGGGGACACATAAAATGGGTGGCTCCCCCCAGAACCCATGTTAAAGTCAATTTTGATGGAATTATGGATTGTCAGCTTAAAAAAAAGGGGGCATTGGAGTAGTGATAAGAGACCATAGAGGACAAGTGACAAGAGCAGTTGAAGGGAACGTGAAACTGGTGACTAATGCGAGAATAGTAGAAGCGTTAATTAGTTGCTGTTAAAGCACTGGAAGTGGCAGCTCAACTAGGATGTAAGAAGATAATTGTAAAGGGGTATGCACTAAGTGTAATTAACAACTTAAGGAAGGATGAAGAGGGGCTTTCATACCTAAGGCCAATCATATAGGATGGCAGGAAATGGAGTGAATATTTTGATGACTGCATTATACATCACATTAAGAGAAGGCAATGAAGCAGCACATGTGCTAGCTAGGAGGGATTGTCATTAATGAAAGAGTGTCTCTGGTAGAGGAAACTCCCGATTGTATCAACTCAGCTGTGTTATCGGACATTGCTAATATTATAATATGAATAAAATATCTGATTTACTAAAAAAAATGATAGGAAAGGGAAATTTTATAAAATATTATCATATTAATTTCAATTTTTTCATAATCAATTTATTTTAAAAACTTTTCATATTCTACTAACCATTGAATTTAAGAAAAATGACATAGATATGAAAAGTCACAAAAATGTTATATTAATTTTAATAAAGGTATCAAATTACATAAATGTAAAATTAATTTGTTTTACACCCTTTTATAACTTCATATGTGATAAATATTTTTATAAACTGACTATTAAATTTAACAATTTACTCATACCTATAATTCACGTAAAGTTTCAAGTGAATTCAATATTCTTATTATTTCAATCGAGAATAATATCATTTTCAATATATATTAATGATTGAAATTTTATTATTATCACACAAATAGTAATATATTTTAAATTTACTTGAATTAACATGCATGATTTACTTGAATGGAGCATAAAATTTAATGGTTCAATTAACAAATATAAATCATAAAAAAAAAAATGAGACAATGTAAAACTAATTTAGTTTTACACATGTCAAGTAGATCTTCTTCATTTCGAGGTTTCATATTTCTTTATATAATAAGGATTTGAAAATAAAACTTTGAAAAGAAAAAAATAAATTATCCTTATTTAAAAAAGTTTTCATATTTTACTAATCATTTAAATTTAATTAATAGTAATGATAGCACCAAAATATATATAGTTTTTACATGTCAAAATGGTGCTAAAATTTAAAATTTTGGGTGATTTTTAGTGTTTTCATGTTATTTTCATGATTTTAGGTTTTTTAAGCTCAAGACTTCATATCATTCAAGCCATGTATACAAGCATGCAAGGGAGATGTTTGGCCCAATTATGGAAGCTTAATGCTGCCACCTTGATCCACACACATGTAATTCAAATCTCACTTTTGACTCTACCCCACATTCAACCAAGATAGAATTTTGAGCCAAACATGCCTTTTTTGCTTAACCATAAAGAAAACAAGTTGCACAATGACTTTAACATATTTGACCATGCAAGGGAGAAAAACAAGTGGCAAGATCATGGACTCTATACGCTCAATCCATTCAACCAAAGCAATTCCAAATGTGCTACCATGTATTTTTTTCACAATGAGAGGGTTAGGTGCATTCAACCAAGATGAGTTGGAAGCTTACCGTAAAGTTTGTTGCTTAGCTTTGAAAAAATTAACTTGGAGTAGGATTTTATCAATTTGAAATTCAAGACTTGGATAAAAACCAACTTGCTCTTAAAACTCCAAACCCCAGCCCAATAGAGAAGATTATCCAAGATTTGATCAAGATGTAAGCAAAGGCCAAGATTGATCCACCAAGAACCCATTCGGTCAAGAACACTTAAGCATGGAGAATCTCATTCGGCCATGAAGTTTTAAAGACTAAGATCAAGCTCATGCAATTGTATTTGAATTGAAATCGAACACTTGTGAAGCATATCCCCATTGGCTAAACCTTTCACTATAAATAGAGAGGTCATTCACTCATTTTCATCATCCCTCACTCCTCTTCTTTTATCTATTTTCTTTAGTTTTTTAATTCTTAGGTGAGTTATTAGTTTAAGTGAAAGATTTGCCAATAACAACAAAACTTTTATTTTCTTTAAATTTTTTAATTCAATAAACATTATTTTCAAGATCCATTTTTCCTGTTTACAAGTTTACAAACCTTGTTCTTCTTTTCTTTAAATTCAAAAAGCATTCTTTTCCAAGATCAATCAAAATTTTCTTTGCAAGATTCGACCAACCTTCACTTATTCTTTAAATTATTTCATGTAATCTTTTTTTCAAGTTATTTTAAGCATTTGGCAACTACTTTTCTTGTAACTTTTTAATCTTTGTTTTATTAGATCTACTTTAAGCATTAGTCTTTAGCTTCTCAAGTGATAATTGGTGAAATTAAGAACCTTACTCACACATTGCTTTTAATATTTACTTGATCCATGTAACCTCAAACCCTAAATTTTTATTTGTTTAGATATAAGCCGTTAAGGTTTCGCCTTTAGTACTTGTGAGTAACCCAGTGTTTTATTCTATAATCCTTAAGGAAATGATACTGGAATACTACATTTTATTACTTGATTTGTGTACTTGTAGGCTTTATATGAAAAACAATAATCAAGTTTTTGACATTGTTAGCAGGGATTATAACATTGTTCACAATATCAATAAGGAATTCCTAAGCTCTTACAATTTAAACATTTTTCTTTTGTTTTTCTTTGATCATTTCATGTTTGCATGCATAGATCCAAAAGTGTTGACTTATTTCTTGTTGATTAAAAAATTGAGAAACCTTTAGAAGAAGATGAAAAAAGTAAATAACATCACTTACACCAACTCTCATGACTAATGCAAACAATGAATGGCAAAGAACATTAAGAGACATATCTTATAACATATTTTCTTTTCCCACTAAATCTACCTTAGGTTGTTTCACAAAACTGGGGAGGTTTACCACTATAAGTTTATCCATAAAATCATTCACCTCATCAAAATCCTCCATCTTAACATTTTCTAAAAAATAGATAGCATTACATCCTTCTTTATCTTGTCTTTTGGGGTTAGATTCAGTATTGCTAGAAAAGGTACTTATAGAGCGATTGGCTATGGTTTGGGCTAGTTGCCTTATATAACTTTCTATGTTCTTGATTGATGCAGCTTAGCTTTGGATATTGGTATTATTCTCTTGCATCAATTGGGTCAACATATTCTCAAAATTACGTTTCTTTTCTTAGGGTAAATTGTAGTTTTGTGGATTGGGGTGGTAGTTGTTATTTTGATTGTTGTAGATTGGTGGTTTGATTAGTTTCAAGAAAAATTTGAGTGGTTTCGCCATCTAATATTGTAGGTATTACTATGAGGATTGTAGTTAGGCTTAGATTATTAGATAAACTAGACAAGTTATCTTTTAAATTGGCATTTTTCATTGGAATGGGATCTTTTCATAGATATCATAAGAAACAAAAGGGTTTTAGATATCCTTTACATGGTTGGTTTGAAGTTAGGCTCTTAGGGCTTTATTACTATTATTTTTGTTAGAGCGACTAACTAGGAACTAATAAAGCTAATTGCATTTATCTTAAATAACCCCGTAAACTTTTTACTTACCTTCTTCTTTATGCTTCACTGATAATTGTTAGCAGCCATCTCTTCAATTAATTCCTTGCCTTTTTTAGAAGTTTTGCTCATACTTACCCCTCCAGCAGCTAAGTTTAATGTGGTTTTCATGAGTGGTATGAAACTATTATAAAAAATTTGAATTTGCAACCATTAAGGTAGTCCATGATGTAGGCATTTTTTTAGTAACTTTTTGAATCTTTCTCATGTATCATATAATGCTTCACCATCTGCTTGCAGAAATGTGGTGATCTCATTCCTTACATTGGCTGTCTCAGCAAGTGAGAAAAACTTTACTAGAAACTTTTGTACCAAATCATCTATATGTTGTGATTGAGCTAGGCAGTAGTGATGTCAACCAATTTTTCGCCTTGTCCTTGAATGAAAAAAAAAAAGTCTTAATCTAATAACATCATCCGAAACACCATTATAGCGAAAAGTATCACATAATTCAAGAAAATTTAAAAGATGAAGGTTAGGATCATCATTTAGGAGTCATCCAAACTGCATAAAAGTTTGGACAATTTGTATTATTAAAAGCTTGATTTCAAAGTTATTGGCTTGAATGGTTGGTTTTCTATTGGATGGTTGAAAACCATCAAAGTTAGGAACTGTATAATCCCTCAAGGTACTTTAAACCTTATTGTTTGCATTAGCCATTGGCATTGGTGTATATGGTGTTGATTACTCTTTTCTTCTTCTTCTAAATATCCTTTCAATTTCTTGATCAACTAGAGCTAAGTCAACACTTTTGGATCTGATAATGCAAACAAAAATAAAAGCAAATAAAAGAAAAAGAGTTTAGATTATAAGAGTTTAAGAAATCTTTATTGATATTGAGAACATCGCTATAACTCCAGCAACAGTACCAAAAATTTGATTACTATTTTTTATATAATCTACAAGTGCATAGATCAAGTAATAAAATGAAAGTATTCTAGTATCATCTCCTAAGAAATTATAGATTATAAATATTAGGTTACTCACAATTGTCAAAGGTGAAAGCCTAAAATCTTATATCTAAACAATTAAAAACTTAGGAGTTGATTACTAAATAAAGAAAAGAAAAGATTGAAAACAATATAAGCTTGAATCTTCACTTCACCAACTATCACTTAGAAAGTAAAAGAAAGTAGCCAAAAACTATATCTAAAAGAACAATGATTAAAATGTTGAAAACAAGGAAAAATGGAGATTGTCGAATGATTGTAAAGAACTTGAAACAATGATTGCAAAAAAATAAACTTGTAGATCATCCAAAAGAATAGTGGCCAAAACTTGTAAAGAACTAAAGTAGAGATTCTTGAATCTAACTTGAGAAATAAAGAATGCTTGGCAAAAATAAGATAGTAAAAACAAGATTCGAAATTAAAAATAACAAAAGAAAGACCTTGAAAAAAAATACTTCTTTAATTGAAAGAAAAGAATTTTAAGAACAAAGCTTTTTGTTGTTGGCAAATCTATTACCTAAACCAATAACTAAACTCAAGAAAAAAAAAAGTAAAAACTAAAAAGAGAGAAGATAAGAGAAAAATGGGCTAAAGGATGATGAAATGAGGTTAATGGCCTCCCTATTTATAGTGAAGGATTCGGTCAAGGGAGATAGGATTACAAGAATTTGCTTTCTACTCAAATACTAAAAGATAAGGTTGATCTTTATCTTCAAATGAGCCATGTCAAATGTGAACTCTTCATCCTTAAATGCCTTGGCTTAATATAATGGTGATTTTGGCCATTGATCTTCACTTAATAAAATCTTGATAAAATCTTCTTCTTGGGTTCGGCTAAGATGGGTTTCAAGAGAGGATAATTGCTTTTTTATCGAAATTCTTGAAGTTCAAATAGATGACATCTTTCTCCAAGCAAAACTCTTTAAAGCTAAGCCATAGTGTCATGATCCTTCCCAAACTCTCTTAGGCCGAATAGTGTAGAGTCCATGGAAGTTTGGAGTCTTCAAATGATCAATTATCTTCTTCTCAAATTTTGAATTGCGGCACAAGGATAAAGTTTATAGATATAACTTCTTCAAATGAGCACTATCTTCTTACAATTTGACATGGCCGAATAAGATAAAGCATAAGAATCCTTAAGCTTACAAACTCTTTCAAGCATGCATTATCCTCATTTAATTTTGAATTGGCCAAATGAATGGAAGGAGTAGAAATGCGCTTGTGCAATTCAAACACTTCAAATCTTCTTTCTTTGCCCTATGATTACATGGATGGATGGTTTTGATCTAATAAAGTTTGGCTACTACCTTCCATAATATGGCCAAAGTGCTCTTTGCATGCTTGCATGCATGAATTGCATGAAAATGAAGTCCATAAGCTTGAAACCTTAAAAATCACAAAATAAGCATTAAAGCACCAAAAATCAACCAAATTTAAAAATTTTATACCATGTTAACATGTAAAAATACTATATTTTTAAGTGCTATCAATTTCAATAAACATTAGAGGAATAGGGAAACCAACGAAAAGAAGTGCTTTTAAAAAATTGACTTCTAAGGGCAAGCTTTCTACAATCTTCATTCAAGAATCAAAATTCTCAAAGGTAACAGATCGAATTATACAATAACTCTGGGCGAAATGACATAAAATTTAAGTATAGTGATGCTTGCAGTTTCTGCGGGTGGTTTAATTAGAGCATGTTTTGTGAAAGTCAATTCCAATTAATATCCTGTGTTACTCAAGACAGATAGATTTGGCTGAAAAGAACATATTCATGATTTACTGGTGTCTTCAATCTAATTAATATCTATGCTCCAAATGATGCCTGCGAGAAAAAGTTTTTCTTTGAAGATGTGGCGGAACTTAGAACCCCTGGTAATGAATTCTGGTGTATGGCAGGGGATTTCAATGAAGTTTTGAGTGAAGAAGAAAGAGTTAGTTCATCAAATTGCTCCAAAACAATTCACGACTTTAATATCTTTATTCAAAGTTCAAAGCTTTTGGATTTGCCACTAATAAGGAGAAAATACACTTGGTATAGAAGGAATGATTCTCCAGCAATGAGTCAGCTTGACAGAGTCCTCATATCACTGAACTGGTTGTCCTCTTTTTTGTCTGTTAATCAGTGGAGCTTGGATGGTTCTTTCTGGGATCACATTGCCATTTGCTTGGGCATTGATGTTATGGATTGGGGACTGAAGCCTTTCAAACTATTCAATCATTGGCTTGATAATGGTGACTTCAACACACTAGTGGATGAAAAATGGAATAACTATAGAATACATGGTTTTGCAGGATACTGTCTTCACCAAAAACTGAAACGGTTAAAACAGGATATCATATCATGAAAAAGCTATGCAAAAGGTGGTATGTTTGAAACTATAGAAGCCCTAAACAATGAGATTAGCATCTTGGAGAAAAGACACGAGGCAGACCTTTCCAATGTGGAAGTTGGAAATCTTATCAACACGAAGAGGAAGGAGTTATGGCATTCCCAAGCTATTGAAGAGCAATCTTGGAAACAGAAGTGAAGACTAAAATGGTTACAAGAAAGGGATAAAAACATGAAGTTTTTCCACTGTATGGCAAATCGTAGATGGAGAAATAATTTATTTGGCTGCCTATCTTTCAGAGGAAAACAATTCAATAATCCAAAAGAAATAAAAAATGTAATGGAAAAGCACTTCTCGAAATAAAGGACCAAGGCCGAGCTCTAGTATTCTCCAACACATTCCCGCATGTTCTTACCCCCTGTCAAGCCCTCCAGTTAAAAGAACCCTTCTCGGACAATGAAGTGTTGGAAGCAGTTATGTCTTATGATGTGATAAAGACCCGAGTCCAAACGGCTTCAATATGAATTCCATAAAAAGAAAGTGGAGCCTACTAAAGCAGGAAATCGTGGAGTTCTTCCAAGAGTTCTACAACACTAGAAAGCTCATGAAAAAGATAAGCAGCTCCTTTATAGTGCTGGTGGCAAAGAAACACTGCGCAAAATCTCTAAATGACTTTTGGCCCATATCACTAATAGGAAGTATCTACAAAATTCTGGCAAAAACCTTCGCCAACAGATTGAAACGGGTAGTGGGATCTCTTATAAGCCCCCTCCAATCTGCTTTTGTGGAAGATTGCCAAATTATGGACAGCATTCTAATTACTAATAAGATCATCGACAGTCTAAAAAGGTCAGCAAAGTGTAAGCTAGATATTAAGAAAGCTTTTGATAATGTCAGCTGGAACTTTCTCCTACAAATTCTGAATTATTTGGAGAAAGACATGCAAAGCAACGTCACTTGGGAAGCCAAAGTGTGAACGCATCAAGTCAGCGAGACTTAGGTGGTGGAATGGGCCTAGGAAACGAACCACAAGGGGTTGAAATGCCTTAGGGCCCACAGAAATACTGACAATGGGTATAGGGGGTATCCTAATGGAATGCGCCAACAAGAGAGGGGGAAGACCAAAACTTTACTGAAACCGCATACACAGTAGCCTATATTCCGCAATCGGATTTCAAAACACCACACAAAGGCCCACATGAAGAAAGCATTGAGATAATAGGGAGGGATCTTGCCTATGGAGGGAAACATGCATGGGATTGACAAATCATAATAGATGGCCCAGATGAACACAACAGCAAATAATAAGCTCCAACAACCAAAATGGAAGAAACTTGCACGTGAAACAAGAGAAATTGGGAATGTAGTTAACGTCGAAATAGGAAAAGGGAAACATGTAAATGAAAGTTTAGATAAAATAGAGGTCGACAATGCTGGTAAGCGAAGTAAAGTAGACGAAAAGGCAATTAATGGAATGGATAAAATTGAAATTGTGGTGACTGGGTACCAGTCCCGCCGGGACAAATGAGGTGCTTAGCCTAGAAATGTCATGGGTTTAAGAACCCACAAACAGTTCGAACTTTAAGAAGATTCTGAAGAGGGAAAACCCTGAGGTAGCGTTCTTGATGGAAACAATATCAAATAACGTCAAAATGGATAAAGTTATAAGACAATGCCGGATACAAAGGATGTTTAGTGTAGAAGCGGATTGAAGGCGTGGAGGGCTACTAATTTTATTGAAGGATGAGATTTTTTTGAACCTTTGTAATTATTCAAAACACCGCATTGATATGGACATCACAGATGCAGAGGGGAGGGTGTGGAGAATGATAGGGTTTTATGGAGAGCTGGCTACCAGTGAGAGAAAGTCTGCATGGGATCTGTTAAGGTTATTAGGAGAACAGAACAATATCGCATGGATCTGCCTAAGGGACTTTAATGAGATAATGTGAAGCGACAAAAATGAGGAAAGGGCGGCATGACCAGAAAGGCAAATGGAGGAATTCAAAACGATGCTAAAGGAAACGGGCCTACATGACTTGGGTACCAGGGATCGTGTTTACATGGGAAAGGAGGACGGAACAAAACCAGATTCATGAAAGGCCTGATAGGGCAAATGGCTATGAATGAGTGGACCGAGCTTTTTCCACATCACCTGGTGAAACACCTAACATGCCCTGTATACCATAATAGCCCTATTATCGTGGACATAATGGGGACAAAGCCAAGGTGACAGTGCAGACACAAGGAAAAGGAGAGTATTTGAGGCTATATGGATAGATGAACTAGAGTGCGTAGGGATAGTTGAAGAAAATTGGTCAGGAAGGGGGACAAGGCACCGCGGGACAGAATAAAAGAGTTACTAGGCAGGCTCAAAGTATGGAGTAAAAGAATTCTATGATCTCAGACATAGATTTAAATAACGGTCGTGGTCATGTTTTCGGTCGCATAATATTTATTGCGTTTTCGGATATAACGGAGATAATTGTGGTCACTGCGGTCATCAAGATCATGATTTTTTTTTACACAATTTATTATAAAATATAATAATTATAATTATAATTATAATTATAATTATAAAAACTCTTATTCAATGATTTTAAAAATAGTTTATGACACTATGTTTTTTATTTTTTTAAAAAAATTATTCACAATTTTATTTAGATTATAAAAAGCATTTATATTTTGTTTATCCATAAAATTTTTTTTGGCCAAGTTCATATTCAATATTAATTCTAGACAAATCAAATATTAACAAAACATAATATGTTAAATACCAAGCATTTAATTTAATAAAATTACAAACTTAAAAATATAATAATTTCAAATTTCATCAACTACAATTATTGATATATATTTCAAAATTTACCACATGGTAGAATGATGAGAAGGATCAGATTCTCTATCTTCACTTTGAGAGTTAAGTTGACTCCATCTCCATCCCTGAGGCCTTTGTTCTTGATACATTTGAGGTGGAGGATATATTTGAGGAGGTAGAGGATACATTTGAGGTGGATAATAATCATATGGAGGTGGATAACCATGAAGAGGTCGAAAATTAAGTTGTTCTGATGGATAGTAATGTCTTTGAGTACTAGTAGATGATTCACTATACTCAAAGTTAATAGAATTTGGTCCCCACCTGAAGATGAAGAACCTCTAGAAATATCATAGTGGTGCTTCTTCACTTTTCCTTTTGATCGAGCTGTACGTGCAATTTAACCCTTACTAGATTCAGCAAATAGATTTCTTTCGTATTCTGCCATATTAATGAAAAGTCCACCAATAGCAGCAAGCTCAAATTCTCCTCCAAGTGGGCTGTAAGATCGATTTGCATCCATATTATCATCAAAATTCGCACCATCACCATCACCATCATCATCTGGACTTAAACCACCACTGTCATCACTCTGACTTGGTGTTGGACTTAAACTTGAATGAGACACATTCCTTTCTTGAGATTGACGTGATCGTTCAACATTCATTTCATTATTAAAATTATCTGCAGGCAACCAATCAGAGTTTTGACCGTCTAATAGAGGATTTTTTTTCTCTTGCAGCCATTCTGTTAGTGGATCATCATCTTCAAAAATATGGTCAAGGCTAATAGGATTAAAACTATTATTTATTTCATCAATGCTCATTCTTTTCTGATGTCTCATCCTCAACCTCATGTTATAATAGGTATATACAAGTTTCTGGAGTCTTTCAAACTTCAATCTGTTTTTTGCTTTGGTGCGAATATAACTAAGTATGCTCTAATTACGTTCACAATTTGATGCAGATGTTGTTTGACTAAGCACTTTGATTACTAGTTTTTGTAATTCAGGAACACAAGTGCCATATATCATTCACCACTTAGCTGTATAAAACTATTTAAATTAAATTTCAATGGGCTATACAATTAAATAATATAAATAAATTATAATTATTTAACTTACTATTTACCTGGATTCATTTGCTTCCAAGCTTTTTGTGCTTGTGGATTACCAAATGTTTCATGCTTGTCTCGAAATAATAACAACTACATCAATTGAAAATACAATAATAAATGAATAAATAAAAAATAATTAATTTTTAATAGATAAAATAAATGTTAAAGTTATAAAATAGTATTAAATACTAACCTGATTAATCATTCTAATTTGAGTATCTATCGAAGGTTCTAATCTTTCAATAACTGCTTTTATACCTTCTAATGTTTCTTTAAATACATTTGCAGAATGTTTCACTCCAAATTGAAATTGTGGATTTAGATAGTAACCTAAACATAATTTATAATAATATTATATTAAAGTAATAAAAAATAAATATATAAGTAATTTAAGTATAAAAAATAAACATATTTTTTAAATACCATCTATATTCTTGGTTTACTTACTAGCTGAATGCAAGTCATAGTGCATGAAACTCCATCTATTGTCAATAATCTTTTTATATTCAGCAGAATAACGACAAGTTTGTTGAATTGCTTGTTTAGCTTTATCCACAGCCTCGTAAATAAAGCCCATTGTTGGTTTTTCATCACCATCCACAAGGCGCAACACTTTTACCAAAAGCTCATAAATTTTTATTATATCGCCTGTTTTTTTCCAAAAATCTTTTCCCAAAATGATTTTTTTTTTTGGCTTTATAAGCAGGTCCTGATTTTTGTTGTTCCCATTTTGAATCTTTAAATTCCTATATATTCATCAATTAATTTTTAGAGTAATATATTTTAAATTAATATTTTAAAATAATGATATCATAAAAAGATGCTAGATTTAAATAGTTGTACTAATTATTAAGTACTAACCTTTGAATTGAACATCTCTCTCAAACTTTGCTTTTGTCTCATAATTTCTTTTAATTATATGAAATGAGTGGCAAATCGGGTAAGAGCAAGACGAAGTATTTACTTCCCTTGTGTATATTTCTTCATCAAATTAACAGTTCAAATGTGATTGTCTATAAAACAAGTCACTTTCTTTACATCATCCAAAACCTTTGCCACATTTTTTTCTTTCCAATATCTTTAAAGCACAAGTCCAAACAATAAGCTGAACATACTGTCCAATACAAATATTTTCTCTTCTCCATTAGTCTTTTTCCTGCGACCTTAAATGTTGCCTCGTTATCAATGACTATTTAAACAATGTATTTTTCTTCAATTTCTTCCACAACTTCATCTAATAATCTGTAGTAAAAGTTTGTATCTCTACTACGAACACTTAAGACATCTACAGATTTTTAAAAAATGATCCATTTACTACAGTAAACAGAGAAATTAATGATATGCATTTATTCAAACTATTGGTCCAACCACCACACATCAAAGTGACACCCAATTCATTCCAATAAGCTTTTAATCCATTAACCCATTTATGAACTTATTGATACTCAGACTCTAAATACACATCTGAGACCTCATAAGGTGTTGAAAGTCTTACATGTTGGCCAACTTCTTCTACCACAGAAATCAAATTATGCAACCATGGAGAATTTGCTAATTGAAAAGGAAGTCGATCATATATCAAAAATTTTGATACCGATTCACCCATTTTTCTTCTTAATGTCTTTAGAAATGAATCACTTACTTTTAGTTGTCTTGAAATTTTACTTCTAACCAATTCAGGAATAGCTCCCCTTAATGAAAATTTAGATTCATTTGGAGTTGATTTCCTTATTCTTTCTTCAAAATATTCAGCAACTAAACCATGAAAGCTTCATCTTTCTTCATATATGTTACTCCAACCACTAGTTCTTTGTTTGAATTTTTGTCTTCTGTGCCACTCATGTTATGATTGGATACTATCTCGCACGACTTGTCTAGTAGCGATGTCTTCATCAATAAATCCTTCATAATCATCTTTCCCTCTTAACTGTTATAAAAATTCATTTTTTCTCCTTTTGTTATCAGCTTTTTTTTATTTGCTTTCTTGAATGAGTTTCATTATACTTTCTCTTACTATACCTATTAATAATATAGTTAAAAAAAATTAGTTGCACATGCTTATGTAATTTTATAGTTTTTATTAAAAAATTAACAATAATATTTTCAAAGGAATTAAAAAAACATAACATACCAATAATGTTGGGGCATGGTGTAACATTGCCAGTTTTATGAGCAATGTGTTCTTTGAAACGCGTTATTCCTCTTTTTACAATTTTACCACAAAGTTTACATGAAACATTTCCTTTTTTATTTGGCACAGGTGTTCCAAAATGCCAACCTATATCATCACTTGGCGTGCCCTCTACTCCTCTACTTGAAAACTCTTTACGTTGTGGCATACTTACTATTTTGTATAAAAATAAAATAAACTTATATTTAGAAATATTAATATTACTTATTACATCATTAAAAATTGATTTTATGCTAAATTTTTTAATTTTTAGTTTTTAATCTTAAGAATATTATTGAATAACTTAATCTTTTTTATACACTAATTGATATTAATTTTTTTATCGCAAATAACTTCAAATAATTATATAATAAATAAAATCTTCAATAATTGCACAAAAATAATAAGAATTAATCTAATATCAAAAGAATTGACAACAATATAAATATCAAAACAACAAAAAAAATTATTAAATTCCATATACAAAATTATAAATTAATATCTAACACAATCAAAATATAATATTTAATTTTAATTAATTTTCATCTAACTTATATAAAAAATTTATCAATAATTTTCATTTACAATCTCTATGTATATCATATTAAATTATTAATCTCTTAATTTTTTTAATTATAAATCTTCAATCCCTCTAATTAGATTTTATCTAAAAATTTCAAAAATTAAAAGTTTTCAAACTTATATTTTAATAAAATTTTCAAACCTATATTTTTTATTTTTTAGTTTTTAATCTTAATAAGAGTAATAGATCATAAAATGCTAAATTTATTAAGTAACTTAATTTTTTTGATATACTAATTGATATAAATTTTTGTTTATCACAAACAACTTTTAATAATTATATCATAAACACAATCTTCAATAATTACACAAAAATAACAAGAATTAATCTAATATCAAAAGAATTGACAATAATATAAATATCAAAACAACAAAAAAAATATTAAAATTTAGATACAAAATTATAAATTAATATATAACACAATCAAAATATAATATTTAATTTTAATTATTTTTCATCTAACTTATACAAAAAAATTTATCAAAATTTTTCATTTAAAATCTCTATATATTATATTAAATTATTAATCTCTTTTTTTTAATTATAAATTTTCAAAACCACTAATTAAATTTTATCTAAAAAATTTTCAAAAATTAATTACAAAATTAAATAAAAAAATTCAATCTCACCCTCCAAACACCCCACTACACACAATCCCTCCCCACCTTCCCCCCAATGCCCCACCGCACCCAATCCCTCCCCACCCCATCCAATCTCTCCCCACGTGTCTAATATCCCAAATTTGTTTAATTCTTTCTAGCAAACAATAGACCCTTCTAGAAACGCTAATACTCTCTTTGTTCATCTCTTCATGCTGCCTTCTTTGGCTTTCCAAAATTTTCTTCTTATCTTTTTTTTTTTTTTCATCTCTCATTTTCTCTCGCATCCCTTTATCGCTATCACTTGCTGATTTGCCTAGTATCTATGGATACCTAGTTCATCTTTCAAACTCTCACAACAGATCATTTTATAAAAATTTTACAAAAAAAAAAGGTAATTTAACTTTCCTTTCTTACCTTATTTGATCATGAATGTTGATTGATAACTTGAGGTTGATTTGAATTTGAATGCCAAAAATGCCGATTGAATGGTTGAAACTTGAAATAATTGAACTGTTTTTTAGCTCGTTTTTTAAATTTATTTTGATGATAAAGATTTGAGATTGTGAGCTTTATTTTTTGTTTTGGTTTTTACTTTTACTTTTGCAGGTTTCTTGTTTTATTCTGCAGACTTAAAATTTTATTTTTTTTCTTGAACTATAGATCCGTGAGTAGAAAAACGGAATAGTGGCAATAACGATCCATTATTACCGCTATTGCTCGTTACGCCGTTATTTTTTGATCGTTACTTGTGAATGAATTTCTCAACCGCTTTTTATCTAATAACGGTGGCGGAGGGTGGTGTTATCGTAATTTTGCGGCCGCTATTTCGCTATTAAACCGTTATTTGAATCCCTCCCATGATATCAAAATGATAACTAGTAAATTCTTATGGCGACAATCTTTGGAAAAAGGAGGAATACATTGGAAATCATGGAAGTATATGTGCAGGGCAAAGAAGGCTGGCGGGATGGGATTCAAGGATATAGAGTGTTTCAACAAAGCTTTACTGGCAAAACAAGGATGGTTTCTTCTACACAATAACTCGTTACTCATGTATAAAGTCATAAAAGCCAAGTACCTCCCAGAAACATCTTTCCTTGAATCTAAGTTGGGGAAGACACCATCATATACATAAAGAAGCATATGGATGGGAAAGGAGGTACTGCACCTCGGAAGTAGGTGGAGGGTTGGAAACGGAGGAAATATCAGTATATGGACAGACAAATGGATCCCACAGGAGGGCCATTTTATGCCTGAACCAAAAAAGGGCTACACCCCAATAACTAAGAAGGTTAGCTCTTTAATAAATAGCGTGCACAGTTGTTGGGATGAAGACAAGCTAAGGGACTGGTTTTCGACAAAAACATTTAGGGAAATTATGGCAATTCCAGTAAGCAACAGAATGCTACCCAACATTCAGGTATGACACTATACAAAATCTGGGCACTATAGCGTTAGAAGTAGATACTATTTACTGCTCTCAAATGATAACAAGACCAACCTACCACAACAGGGAAGAAGGGAGATGACAAGTAATGACAGTATGATAAACTAGAACAGAACATGGCATTTATTTAACCCAAGCAAGATTAGATTATTTGTATGGAGGTTGGGACATAATGCACTCCCTATGTATGAAAGACTGTAGACCCAGAGAATAACAAAATGTGCAATATGCCCACATTGCCAATTACATGATGAAACTGTAATGCATGCCATTAAAGACTACATTCACGCAAAGGAAGCATAGTTACATGCAGGCTACGACAGAAACTGGTAAGAATCCTAGACACAAATCGTGAAGGAATGGTTTACTCCACTGGTCAACAATATGAAAAAGGAAAAAGTCTATCGAATCATCGTAATGTGTTGGGTAATCTGGTATACCAAAAACGAAGACCTCAAAAATGGAAGAAACAGGGGCTACCTGAAAACAATAGAATTTGTTGATCAATATTTAAATGAAGTTGAATATGCTCATGCAAAACAAGTGGGCAGAATCATACGGGTTACGGCCAAATGGAGTACGCCCATGGAAGATGCTGTGAAAGTAAACTTTGATGGAGCATTGGACATAGGAAAAAGCACTGGAGGAGTGGGGCTGATTGCCTAGAACAATAAGGGTAAATTTAACATTAGTGTATTTATGTTACATAAAATATTAAAATTCGTGTATTTATATCATATTTTACACAATAAATACGTATCAAAATTTTTATCAACATGAAAACATAAAATTTATTTTTTTTAATTTTATTAAATTTATATATAATTATTATTAAAATTTTAAATCGTGTCATCTTTTTATCTTTTATTTTTATCATATTTGTATCGTGTTATTATGTCGTTTTTTAAATTATCAAATTTAAACAGGAGTAATGTTTAAGGAGCAAAATCTGATATTATTACTGGGATCAAAGATACAGCAATAATAGAAGGGATAGCAGCGTAAAGGCAGTTGAGTTTGCAAAGGGGATGGGATGGCAGAACATTGTGTTGGAAGGACATGCAAAAGGAATCATTACCCAGATCACACAACCACGGGTTATTAATTTATCGTTGATTGGAAACCAATTGGAAGAGATACAGTTGGATCTGGCAAGCTTTCGGCAATGGCAAAGCACGCATGACCAGAGGGAAGCGAACGTGGCAGCGCACAAGTTAGCAAGAATGGCTGTGGAAAGCATGGAAAACAGACAATGGTTGGATAAATGTCTGGTAGAAATAGAGTGCATTGTAGCCCATGATGCTATTCATTAATGAATGTAAATGTTTTCATTTAAAAAAAAAGAAATTTTATTTATTAAAAACTTTTAACTATTAAAAATATATATCTTTAAATAACTTAACCACTGAATAATTCTTTAACCAATCAAATTTTATTAAAATTTAAACTGATTTTTAATTAAAATTTAAATTAATATTTAACATAATATTTTTATTCCCACGCTATATAATATTAATTGATGGCTGAGAATATACATGCTTAATTATAACAGTTTCACAAATGCATTAATTCAAACAATATTTTAATTAATAATTGATGCATATATTCTTACCAAAAAATAGATATGGTTCGAATTCTTCTTCTTTAAATTAAAAAAAAGGCAAAGAAACAAATTTTTATAATGCTAGGATGACTCGAAAGCACGAAATAAATCAAAGCATACGTAACCCCACTTAAATTATTCCTCTTTTAAAATATTTCTCTTACGAGAATAAAATTACTCTTGTGGCCACTTTCTGGCTTGTTTTCTATTCTATGTGACCGTACGGGGTATCCAGAAAAGATTCTTTAATATGAGGTCATTGATTTAACTCATGATAAGGATATATATATATATATATATATATATATATATATATATATATGTTAGGATAGTTTCTTCCTTCCGGTTTTTTTCCCTCAATGTTTATTGACAAAGGTATAATTAAAGCTAAGCGAACGTATCGAGTAATACCTACCACCTTCTTTTGGATCTCTTTTAAGCTAAGCAAAGGTATAATTAAAATTCATTTTGTATTAAACATGCAGATATTAAATTTAAAATCATGGATATTATTCACATGTTTTAATTAATTTGGTGATATGGGTCTCTCTAACTCCTTCAACGAAAGTGAATGAAAGCAATTCACATCAATCTCATCATGTGCTTGAAACACTCTTTAATTGATTTTTTAAACAAAAATTTCTTGATAATTTCCTGATTCTTTGAGGATGAAAAGATTGTTTGATTGCAAACTCTTATGATTTTTTTCATAATGCTTTTTATTTGGTTGTGTTGACAAACATTTGTAAATATATATATATATATATATATATATATCTAAATCTTTTGATTTGATAAATTATACCATCTAGAAACTCAAGAGGTTGTGCTTCCACATCCAGATATTATGAACAATGTATGTAAACATAAATGGAGTGAAAAAAAAAAAAAAGAAGTTTTTTGAAGTGTTTGATTTGCTAATTTTTAGATTTTTAGAAGAAAAACGATTTTGGAAGAAAATGATATTGAAGGAAAATAAGTGATTTTTTAGGTTTATTGACCATAAAAAATATAAGATTTTTATATTTTGTTAGAGGAATATAAAATTATTTAATAAAATTTTTTATTATATTATCCATGATAACACGACAGATATGAAAACATAAAATAATTTATTTAATTAATATTTATATGATTTTTAATTATAAATTATTTATATATTTAGTTAAATATTTTAGTATTTTTAATTAATTTATTTATTTAAAAATAAAATAATTTCCTTTTAATAAATGCTTTTCCATATACTATAAAATTTATAGAAATATAAAGACAAATTTACTGTACACTTTTAATAAAACTATATATTAAAATTTGTAGTTGTTGAAAATTATTTAAAAATATAAAAAAATGTAATATTATGAAATATAAGTTCACTGTATTTTTTACAATTAAGAAAATGAAAAAAGTATTGTGAATCATGCAATAAGATAGTTTCTAGAATAGAAAATAACAAATGTTTTGAGTTTTATGTTTTCAAAATGAGTGAGATATTAGGATTTTTAAGCAAAAACAAATTTCACAATGAGATCAACATAAAATAAATTATATGTAAGAGGTAATATTTAATGTGATTTAGCTCAATTGCCTACATCTACAGATAAGAGAGAAAATTCACTATAAAAATATGGAGAATGCAAAGAGTACAAAATATCATAAACAAATACTAATCAAGAGCCGCTAAAACAATCTCAGTTTCCATGTTCCTTAGTGTATATAACTTATGAAATATCTTTTATCTCATGCAAGCAGTGTTTTTTCAAACAAACTCTTTTTCACATCCCTCCAGACCTATCTTTCATACAGATATCTTATAATTTTCTCTCATAATTCTAAAAGTTAATACTCATTCCATATTTATAAAGCTCTATTACTTGATCACCAAGAATTCTTATTTAATAAGAACTTTTACCCATTAAGAATATTTATTCTTAATTACTAAGTAATTCTTTAACTAATAGAATTTTACTGAAATTCAAAATGATTCCTAATTAAAATTTGAGTTAATATCTAACAAATCTCTACCTTGACACAAATTCTACCATCACATTAACCTTTAGGAAATCCTGATTATATATAGTCGAACCAATGCTGACTTGATACGAACAAGATGGTCAATACTTATGTATAGCCAAACCAACTTCACCCAGTTGACTCTACCTGCAACTAATGCCTTGTTGCAATATATCTTCTCTTGCATGTCTCTGATCTCACGAATACAATCTGTAATAACAACTCCCCTTCCACAATTGATGTAGGATAGATTCAACAATCTCCCTCTTCATACATCGGGTCAGAAGGGAGAGCTTCTATGCCTAGCTCATGAAGAGATATTGGCAACTTGGCTTTGATACCACTTTGATGAGATAAAATAACCTCAACCAATATTCAAACCAAATATTTGTAGTGAGAAAATCAAATTATCCTTCATTTGTGTGAATCTAGCAGGAATCAAACAAATAAAGCTAACAAATAAATCTCCAAACCACAAGTATAAAGACACAAGTGATTTACGTGAAAAACCTCCCTAAAATGAATAGTAAAAATCATGAACAGCAACAAATATCTCCATTATCAAAATAATAGAAATACAAAATTCACTCTAGCTAAAACTAGAGGTATATAACCGTAATATCTTAAGATTAAACAATCTTGTAAGAAAAAATTGGAAAAGTCTCAGTAAAATTAGAGATTAACAAATACTCACAAAATCAATAGGTAGAAAACTCAAAACTCAATCTCCACCATTCAGACTAAAAAATAATGAGTCCTGAACATATTGATAAAATTTCAGCTTAATCGAACAACGGATTGATCTTGATCAAACTATTTGACTGAAACTCCACGAAATCCCTTTTTTCTCTCTTTTTCTCTATTGTCGCCATACCACTCTTGTTTCTTTTTCAGCCATATAAAGGTTTAAAACCCTATAACTAAGCATGAAATGAATAAAAAGTCTTGGTGAATGGGCTTTGGTTTTAGGTCACCTCTATATTAAGGAAACCAAGCCCAACAAATCTCTCAATTTTCGACTGTGCGAATGAATCACCATTCCGACGATGGAACGACAAACTTCAAGCTTCTCTATTGGTAATGTCTTTGTTAATATATCAGAACCATTGTGATCGATGTGAATCTTTTCAAATTCAAACAAGTTATCATTGAAAGCATCTCTTAACTAATGGTACCTTATATCAATGTGTTTTGATCTTTAATGAAAAGCAGAATTCTTACCAAAGTGAATTGCATTTTGATTTTCGTAAAAAATCACATAGCGTCGCTACTTGAAATCGAGTTCCTAAATGAAAATTTTCATCCATAACAATTTTTTGCATGTTTCAGTCGCTGTAATATACTCTACTTTTGTTGTAGAAAGTACAACACATTTTGTAGTCTCGATTGCCAAAATACAACCCCATATGAGAATGTAATCAAATAAACCGAATTAGACTTTTGAAAATTAACATCTCCTATTGTCATAACGTCTAGATCCGGGGATCTATCGCTAGACATTGACTTAAAGAGTCGCCACCAATCTTTTTTTATCTAGGTGCGATTGACCACCTAAAGAATCTATCATTTTAAAGAACACCTAAACTTAAAAGTCCATAATAGAATAGGTTCAGATCTATTGACCAGAACAGAGTTCGAGAGTACGGTTACGTATGAGAAAGGTTGTAGCACCCTCACAATGCCTATCGAAAAATGGTACCAGCTTATTTTGTGTTATCCAATAAGCCTTAAAATTTTATCAAGTAATTAATTATTGAAAATTATTCTCAATTGACTCTAATACTTTTAGCAAAAAATTAAAAAAATTCTCTCACCTCAAGAGTATGCAAGAAACTACTGTTCCACTTACAGATGCTCCATCGTCGGATTATTTAACATTAAAGAAATTCAAGAAACAAAAAAGAAAAGAAATAAAAATTCAACTTTAGATATAAATCTTTTTCTCTTCAAAAATTCATTGTTTTTATGCAGAAAAAATTGATACTTTTAACTTCTCCTTAAAATATTTTAAAAATTTTAATTTCTAGAAAAATTGATACTTTCAACTTTTTCTCAAAAATAAATTTTTTAGAAAAAACTTATTTTCAAGGAAAATTGATACTTTCAACTTTTTCTCAAAAATATATTTTTTAGAAAAAATTTATTTTCAAGAAAAATTGATACTTTCAACTTTTCCTTAAAAAATATTTTTTAAAATTTTATTTAAAGAAAATAATAAAAAAATAATAAAAATAAAAAAATAAAAGTAAAAAAAATAATAAAAATAAAATAAAAGAACTAAACAAACCTAACCTAATCAATAATAATAATAATACAAATAATAATAATAATAATAAATAAATAAATAAATATAAAAAAAAACTTAGGAACGGTTCGACTTAGCTGCTCAGCTCGGTTCGGCTTGAGGAAGAAAAAGTGGCTCAAAAACGCGGCTCGAAGGCGTCGGCTCGACTCAAAAAATGGCTTGCATTCGGGTCGCACGCTGGTCGAAAGCGGATTGACACTTGGGTCGGGTCACCCGATTTCAAAATGCGCGGATCTTATGGGAACAGTAACGCCAAAACAACATCATTTTCATCGGATATAAAAGGCTAATTCCTCTATTTCTCAGTAAATCTCTCCTCCCCACTCTTTCTCTTCCCTTCATTTCCTCTCCCTTCTCTTTAAACCGATGAAGAACTTTGGTTGAATCTCGTTGGATTCTAAAAAAAGTCATCGAAATCTGAGTTTTTCATCGAAAGTTCGTCAAAAAGTTAGTTAGTTTTTGAAAATAGTTGCCGAAAACTGGGTAGCTGGTTAAAAAATTCAAACTTGATCGAAAAATTCAATCGAAATCTAAAAATTTTCCAAAAATTTCCAAAAAAAATTCACAAAAATCCTTCAAAAAATCCTGAAATTGCTCATGACCTTTCCTGAACACCTATTTTTTTTCTCTTTTCACTCTCTTCGTTGTCAGTCCTTTCTTTGTTCTTCCAGCACCTATTTATAGGGATTGATCAGAAGAGTTTCTAATCAATCTCAATTTCCTCTGGGATTTAGATACAATCTTTGAATCCAATCTCAACTTTGCTAGCCCCAAATTTTCGTAAGAATTTTAGTCTTTCTAATCCTAATCCCAATCGAGAATCAACCAAGAAAAAATAAAATAAAATAAAAAATATATATTAATAGATAAATGATAATATGTAAATAGATAAATAATTATAAATATATATTAACAGATAAATAATAATAAAATATGTTAATAGATAAATAATAACATATAAATAGATAAATAATTATAAATATATATTAACAGATAACTAATAAAATATGTTAATAGATAAATAATAATAATGAAAAATTATATATAAATACATAATAATAATAATAAATAAGTAAATAAAAGTAAAAAATAAAAGTGGACTTACCCATTTGGATCAGGCCCAATTGATCCGATCCTGGACCAAATTGGATGTCTACAACTGCCCCTCTTTACACATTTTCTGTGGAACAAAAATTACGTAAAGACTTAGACACCCATTTAAGACTCCACTCGACCTTTTTTTTTTTTTTTTTCGTGTTAAAATCTTGATCAAAGCTCCTCTAAACAGAGGCTCAACGACTTTGAAAATTAATAAAGCTCCTCTAAACAGAGGCATCATAACTTTAGAAAATAAATGGCTCCTCTAATCAGAGGCTCTACGACTTTTGAAAAATAAACAGCTCCTCTGATTAGAGGCTTTACGACTTTAAACAAAGCTCCTCTAATCAGAGGCTTAACAACTTTTGAAAGTAAATTGTTCCTCTAAACAGAGGCATCACAACTTTGAAAATAAAAGGTTCCTTGACGATCATGTCCAAAGGAGTTAAAAATCTTGTTTGAAAGAATTTCAGGAGATTATACCTGAAAGTCTTACGAATCAACCCAAGAGACTTTCTATTTCAAGGATTAGAAAATTACCTGACAAGTTTTTTCTCAAATTCAAAAATGTCTTCACATCTGTCTTCTTTATGCGGGATTTTGGAATACCCATGCTTCTTGAGTGTATGCAATGCATGTGAAATTTAATGCATGCTATGCAACTGTTGGCTAACTAATTCCTATTCAATTGTGGTACTCAAGTTTTTCAAGCTCTTTTCTTGAGACCCTTGATTCTTCAAAGACTAAGTTACGCTGCTCTTCTAAGATCGAGCCAGTGTAGCTCTCAATCATCTCTTCCATTTGGTTCTCACATTCTTCTTATAAGAAATCTCTTTTCACATTCAATGTCATTATCATTAACTGAACATCTCGATTCTGTCTTTATCACTATTGAGTTTTTCAATGTAATATAAAAAAAATCCTTTATGCCATTATTCATTTATCAATCATTATTTCAAACTCAACAAGTAAGAATGCATTTGCACATTTTTTCGATTATAGAGTACTAAGAAGAAAGAATAAGAATGGTTGGGAAACAGTCAATAGATGAGGCACATAAAGAATGGAATAGAATATCTTTTATTAGCAAGATGTTGGTAAATTTTGGCCAAAGAAGAATTATAAGGATAAGTATGGGGGACAAAGCCCAAAAATGAACAATCCGACAATCATGATAACACATCTCAAAGTTTTTCTAAAAACCCAACTCTTTGATGCATTCAACAACTTAGAGTTCCTCTAAATTTGCTAGTCTCCATGCCAACGAATTTTTAAATTTGATGTTGTATTCTTATTATCTAAACCGTATTTTCAGGTTTTCAACTTAGAAAAACCCCCTATGACTCAAACCGTCCTTTTAGAGTTTTCGCCTTGAGTCCTCCTTTTTCATTCACTTTTTTCCTTTTTTTTATTTTTTTAGTTTTTTTCATTTCATTTTCTCTTTTTTTTTCAAGCATAATATTTCTTCACAGCATCAAAATTTATAAGATGGGGTAAATCATTTTCATCCATCTCAGTCAGTATAACGCTATACCTGAGAAAGCCCGTTTCACCACATACAACCCTTCTCAATTCGGAGTCTATTTTTTTCTATTATCGTGCTAGATTGGGAGGATTCTCTTCAAGACTAACTCTCTTTCTCGAAAGCAATGGGATCAAATATTTTTGTCATGAGCCCTCATCATTCTTCTTTGATATAGCTGACCATGGCACAATACAGTCAATCTCTTTTCTTTTATAAAATTTAACTATTCATAGCGTTCTAGAATCCATTCAACTTCTTTCAACTCAACTTCTTTTAGAACCCTCAAGGATGGGATCTCTACTTTCACTGGTAGTACAGCTTCATCCTATAAACTAAAAAAAATGAGGTTATCTTAATAGAGGTACGCACTGACGTTCGATATGCATGCAGTGTAAATGGTAACTTCTCATGCCAATTTTTATAAGTCTCGATCATCTTTTCAAGAATTCTTTTTATGTTCTTGTTGGCTGCCTCAACTGCCTTATTCATTTTTGAATGGTACGGTACAGAGTTATGATGTTTGATCTTGTATTGAGCACATATTTTTTGCATCATTTTACTATTTAGATTTTTGGCATTGTCTGAAATAATTTTCTCTAAAAATCTATATCTACAAATGATTTCTCTTTTTTTAAACTTGCAAACCATCGATCGTGTTACATTTGCATATGATGCCACCTCTACCCATTTTGTGAAGTAACATATCATCACAAAAATAAATCTATACCCATTAGAAGCCTTCGAGGTAATAGGACCAATGACATCCATGCCCCACATTGAGAATGGCCAAAGTGGTGCCATAACATGTAAAATAGATGGCGGAGTATAGATCTTATCAGCATATATCTGACATTTATGGCATTTACAAGCATAGTCAATGCAATCACTCTCCATTGTCAACCAGTAGTATTCTACTCTCATGATCTATCTCACCATCATATGTCCACTGGCATGTGCCCCACATATTTCATCATGTACCTCTTTAATGATTTTTCTTGTTTCAGCTTTACTTACGCATCTTAGTAATACTTGCTCCCGACTTCTTTTATACAGAACATCTCCATCCAGAAAAAAACTCATAGCCAATCTTCGGATGACCATTTTATCATTTTTTATTGCTTGAATTGGATATTGCTGATCCTTAATATACTGTAAGATATCATAATACTAGGGCTTCCCATCTTCTTCATCTTCTACATTGAAGCAATGAGCTGACATATCCTTAATATCTAACCTGATGGACTGAATGTCAGTATTGTCATTAATTCGAATCATTACAGTCAGAGTAGCCAAAACATTGGTAATCAAATTTTTTTCTCAAGGTAAATGATCAAACTGGATATCTTCAAATTACTTTATCAACTCTAAAATATACTTATGATATGGAACGAGTTTTGAATCTCTCATCTCTCATTCTCCTTTTAACTAGTATATAACTAAAGCTAAGTGTCCAAACACTTTTAATGCTTTCACTCTTCTATCTATAGCAGCTTGTAAACCCATAACACATGTCTCATATTCAGCAATATTATTTATGCAATTAAAATTTAACCTTACTGTTACAGGGTAGTATTGTTCTTCTGGAGAAATCAAAATCACCTCAATTTCATGTCTCGAGGCATTTGCAGCTTCATCGAAATACATTCTCCAACACTTTTTTTCATGCTTCCATTTCTCCAGTTGGAAAATAGTCATTAGATCTTCATTAGGGAATTTCAACTTCATTGGTTCATATTCTTCAGTAGCATGATCTGTAAGGAACTTTGCTATAGCGCCCCCTTTTATTGCCTTTTAGCTTACATATATAATATTATATTTCGAGAGCATTACTTGTCATCTAGCAATTCTTTCAGATAAAAAAAACTTTTCGAAGATATATTTAATTGGATCTAATTTTGCTATGAGCCATGTGGTATGATAGAGCATATACTGTCTGAGTCTTTTGGCAATCTACGCTAATGCACAACATATTTTCTCCAATGAGGAATACTTGGATTCATATTCTGTGAACCTTTTACTCAGATAGTAAATAGCTCTCTCCTTTCGGCTAGACTCATCTTATTACCTCAGCACACATCTCATTGAATTCTCACACACTGTCAAGTATAGAATTAAGGGTTTTCCTGAAACAGGTGGCACCAACACTGAAAGGTTTGACAAGTATTGTTTAATTTTATCAAAAGCCACTTGACATTTTTTATTCCATTTTTTAAGATTATTCTTACAAAGAAGCTTAAATATGGGATCACATTTGTAGGTAAGCTGAGAGATAAACTGAGAAATATAGTTCAATCTTTCCAGAAAACTTCAAACTTCCTTTGATGTACTCAAAGGTGATAAATTTTGAATGACCTGTATCTTGTCTGAATCAACTTCAATTCCTCTTTTACTGACCACAAAGCCTAGTAACTTCTCTGACTTTACCCCAAATGTGCACTTGGCTGGGTTTAACTTGATCTAAAATCTTCTCAACCTCTCGAATAACTTTTTGAGGTTGGTGACATGATCTTCATTCTCACAAGATTTTACAATCATATCGTCTACATACACTTCAATCTCTTTGTGCATAATATCATGAAAAAGTGTTACCATGGCCCTTTGATATGTTACCTTAACATTCTTTAACCTAAAAGGCATGACTTTGTAATAAAAAGTTTTGCTCATGATCATGAAAGTGGTTTTTTCCATATCATCTACAATCATTTTTATCTGATTATACCTGAGAACCCATCTATAAAAGAAAAAATTGAATGCTTAACCGTGTTATCTACTAGTGTGTCGATATGCGGTAAAAGAAAGTTATCCTTTGGACTAGCCTTATTCAAATCACGATAGTCTACACACATTCATACCTTTTCATCTTTCTTAAGAACTGGTACTATATTGACTACCCACTCTGGATACTTCATACCTTTTCATCTTTTTTAAGAACTGGTACTATATTGATTACCCACTCTGGATACTTAACCACTTGTAAAAAATCTGCATCAAACTATTTTTTCACCTTTTCTTTGATCTTTAGTAGCATTTCAGGCTTCACTCGTCTCAATTTTCCATCGAATTGGCTTACATTTTGGCTTTAAGGCAATCTGTGCTCTATTATCTCTGTGCTCAGTTTCGGCATATCCTGGTAAGACCAAGCAAACACATCTATGAATTCCTGAAGTAAATCTACCAAACGTTACCTATCTCCAAATGAAAGTGAAGTGCCAATTCTGACATCTTTTTTATTTTTTTCATCTCCTAGATTCACTAAGTCAACTGTCTCCTAATGAGGCTCAATTGGCTTATTTTCTTGTTCAATCAATCTCATTAGGTCTGGAGGCATAACATATTCTTCAAAATTCTCTTCATTGTCAAGTTCATCAGTGTTAATTAAATTCTCAAAACTAACATCTTGATTGTTATCATAATTATCTTTATGTTCATTTAAGGACCTGAAATTAGATGAAATGGGATATGTTGGCAAGATATTTTTGAAAAAATGGTAATAATGAAGACACAAGAAGAAATGAATGAAAATGCATCCTTTCTAATCTTTATTAAAATAATAAAAGATAAATGGCCCAAACAAGAAAAATCACCCAAATGCCTTGGGCAATAACTATTGGTATGTTAAAATTACATTGTATTAGTTTCAAAAGTCACAGGCACTCCAATTGTTCAACTCATAATCTGGCAGACAAAGGCGAACCCACCTCTCTTGATTAAGCCCCACTTCATCTTCTATAGCATTAATGGTTAACTGGGCAAAAGCTCTTTTCCATATTTTTTTTTGTATCTGGGTACATGAATCTTTCAGGCCTGAAAATCTCATACAGGTGTGGGATAACCACTAGTCTTACTATTTTTCCTGTTGACCTTCTCTTGATATCTCATTCGTTACCTCATAGCCTAGGCCTAACCTTTCACTATTATCTATCACTGTCGAGGGTTCTTTTATTCCCTGCAAGTTTTTGCCCAATCGTAATCCTGGATACCAACCCTTATTGATGACTTGGCTCATCACTATCCTTGAAAAAAGCTAATTTTTAAGTTCTTCACCTACAGAATTAACTAGCTCAAAAGATTGATAGGAGCATTCTACAGCTTCTTCGACAGCTTCTACATATGAAGCATTCAATGGTTGGGTCACTAGCATGTTTTCCTTTCTAACTATCGCTACCAATTGACCTTTTACATTAAACTTGATCTTTTGATGCAAGGTAGAGGGCGCAACTCCTACCATATGAATCCATGACCTTTTCAATAGACAGCTATAGGATAGAGAGATATTCATCACTTGAAACTTTACATTAAAAGTGTATGACCCAATTTGCAAAAGCATCTCGATATTCCACAAGACTTCTCTTCTGGTCCAATCAAAAGCTCTTATGATCATATGACTGTCTTTCATATGATAGTAGCCAATGGGTAACTTTGCCAAAGTTGACATAGGCATGACGTTGATAGCGGAGCCATTATCAATAAAAACTTTGGCTATGATATGGTTCTTGTACTTAATCATGATATGCAAAGCCTTGGCATTTTTCCTTCTCTCCGAGGAAATCTCATCATCGCTGAATGAAATGTAATTCGACATAACTAGATTTCTAGCCAGGTGATTCATATATTCAACAGATATATTATGTGTCACATATGCCTGGTTCAACACTTTCAGCAAGGTATTTTAGTATGATTTTAAATTAATAGCAGTGATAGTAATAAAATTCATGCTGGCATTTTGTTCAACTGTTCAACAACTGAATACTCACTATGTTTTACTAGCTTCAGGAATTCATAAGCCTCATTTTTTGATATCGACTTCGGGCAATCTTCTTCAGGTTTTACTTCAGGGTTATTTCATCTTTCTCCTTCATTGGCTTTTTTTTTTCTAGCCTTCTCCAATATTTCTGGAGTGTAGCACCTTCCACTTCAGGTAATACCTCTTATACCAGTTATATTGGAGGCGTCAGCCTTAGAGACATCTCATTTTTTCCCCTGAACTATTGTATCGCAGCCATATTTCTAGGATACAGCTTTATTATCCTTATATGGAAAGAGAGTCAAAACTTTAAAAGTTATCGACCTAAGAATAAGTTTGTCTATGATCGACTTTGGCTTGTTCTCACAATGAATTGTCACCGACTTTGGAAACAACTTGGTAGGCTTATCAGTCATGGACACTTCAACACTTCCTAAATATTCTCTTTTTTCGTAGACGTCCATCTAGTATGAATCCAAAAGCTTTTGCACCTCTTGGTGAAATTGCTCACAAGTTTTGATAGAGTGACCCATTGCCCCACTATGATATTTACAACTAGTGTCGGCTATATATACTTCATGATAGCTATGTGGACTCACTAGTTGTATCATGTCATCTTTTCACACAATATCAAACAGCCAGCTAAAAGGTGTCTTAATATCTGTCACTTTTTTCTTCAAATGACGTTCATGTTCTTCACTCAAAGCATTCACATTATGATTAGGCAAGAGATTACTACTAATATTTGATGCAATCACCCCTCCTGTATCAAAGTTAATCATTTCATTCTTGATCAACTGTTGCACTTTGTGCTTTAAAATAGTGTAATTTTCAGTGAAATGACCAGTAATCCTATAGTGATAGTCACAATAGGTTGTGGGATCATACCACTTAGGGTAAGGTGGCTTGAGGGGCTCTAATTTACTAGGAGTAATTCGATGACTGTTGTAGAGCTCGTGATATAATTTTGTATAGGTCATTAGAATTGGATCAAATACAGATTTTTTACGAGTGGTTTGTTGCTCCCATGAACCACCCATTGGGTTAGCTGGACGAGTTAGGGGTCTTAGGATAGGTTAAGTGCTAGGACTATATGTGGTATTCTGAGGCCTAAGAGGAGGTTGGTATGTTTGGAGATAAGATGACTGTACAAATGGTTGGTATGGGTATGAAAAAGTATTATTTAAAGCAAGGTAATATGGAAGGTATCCTTATGGTGAGTAGGGTTGATAACCCTAAAATTGCTGTCTATCAAAGCTCACAACCTGAGCTTCAGTTTCTTTCTTCTTTGGGACTCTTTTGTTGGATGCTTCACCTCCTTCCAACTTACCATTTTTGATGACACTCTCAATAATTTCTCTCGAAATTACTATATTAGTAAAATTTTTTGTTGTATTCCCTATCATTTTCTCATAATAGAGAGATTTCAAAGTACTGACAAATAGCACTGTAATCTCTTTCTCAGTCAGAGGAGGTTGTACTTGAAAAGTTACATCCCTTTATCTCCAGGCGTATTCTTTAAAAGACTCATTTACCTTTTTCTCCAGGTTCTGTAAAGACAATTGATCAGGAGCCAGATCGATAATATGTCGATATTGACTGATGAAGTTATGGGCCATATCGTTCCAAGAACGAATGTGGGTTTTGTCCAGCTGGACATACCACCTGGCAGTAGAGCCTGAAGGCTATCTTGAAAAACATGCATTAATAGTTTTTCATTATGGGTTTGGGCTGTCATCTTCTAACAATACATGGTGATATGAGTTTTGGGACACTTCGTACCATTATATTTTTAAAATTTTGGTACTTTGAACTTTGGTGGAATGACTATATCCAAGACTAAGCATAGCCTAGCAGCATCAACAGAGCCATAAAATCCAATCTCTTCTACTACCCACAACCTTTGTTCAAGCATACTAATCTTTAGATCTTTCTGAGACTCCATCACTTTTGCTTTTTCTTTCTCTTTCTCTTTCAAATCATCTAGATCAAGAATCGATTTTACGACCCTTTCAGTAAAGACAGGATTTACATAGTTATGGTAATACCCTGGATTGAAGGCTGATGGCATTTCAGCATATGTAAGATATACGAAGTGTTGTGGTGGAACTTCTTATGTAGACTGGGCTTGAGGTGGACCAAAACCTGGAGGATGCAAAGGGTCAGTCACTTATTATAATGGAAAAACTTGTTGGCTTGTATTTTTTTCTATTCATTTTCTCTTGTTCAGCTTATTGAGAGCATCTAGAATCTTGTTTAACTCATTTTTAATATGCTTTTTCTAGCTTTTCAAATCTGTGAGAGTTTTTCTGCTTCATTTGTCTAGCTTTGGCTCTTGTGTTGTATCGATGGATAGGGTTCTCGCTAGATAGAGCTATCCTTGAACCTTGAGTACCATATCTTAGAATTAGTAAATTTGCATGACTATCTCATGGTTATTTTATTAAGTGTAATGAGTGAGAATGTAATGAATGAGAATGCATGTATGCAAAGAACATTTACCTTAAAGACAGTATTTAACTAAAAGATTTTATTTATTTCCAAAAAATTTTTATTTACATTGAGTTTATCATCCTAGAGTTATAACCATAAATTGCTTGATCTGTTCATATTAGGCCTTGGCTTCTTCGATGAAGTTTAATAGACACTGTCCATGCTCTCTTACTGGGGTTACCACTTGTTTCAATGACTCTGTCTCTTCCACCATCTCTCTCACCTTGCATATCCCTTTACAAATTTAGGTCGTTAGGTGCTCAATGTATTTTCATCTTTCTAAGTTCTCTCTTTTACCACACCAAACTTGGTATGATAACTCTCTATGCTCCCTAACCAATGCAGCAATATGGTCTTCTTGTTCATTCAACTTTTATCTCAGCCTGCTTAGATAGCTATTCAGCATGTTATTCTCTATCTGTACTTGGGTACTTTTTTCTTCCAATTCAACATACTCTTACTTCAATTTTGCATTCTCTTCAGTCAGCTCAACGATAGTTATCTCTTTAGCCCTTTCTCTCACACATAACCTTTTATGTTCTTGGTGTAGCTCTGTTAAGTCTTCAACAGCTATATCACGTTCTTTAGCAATCTTATGAACTCTAGCTTCATGACTTTCAGCTCTATCTTTTCACTAGTCTTTTTCTTCTCAAAGTTTTTGGATTTTTTACTTTAACTTACCCTTTTCAGACTCAAATTCTTTTGTCACAAGCTCTAATTCTGATGGTGTCTCTTCAAACTTTCCTCATGTTGGTGGTTGCAAGCTTTCATAAGTGAATACCATTTCTTGTCTTCATTTTGCTCTCCAAACCAAACACCCTGGAAAGACTTTATCAGTAAATAGTCCAGGACTCACTCTTCGAAGATTTTTCCATGCTTTAATCATCTCATTCATCCTCTAAAATACTTTTGGCTCACTGTAAGAGAAATCTAACTAATGAAGCCCATACATCATAGAAATAAATTGTTCTGCCTCAAACTGCCTTCTCACTAGGAGTAGTGCATAATTTGTCTCTCCCCGTAAACCCAAAAATGAGACCACTGTATTATCCTCACACTGATACAACATAGGTTCACGATTCATCCAAGAGGCCAACCATCTTACTTCAGTACTGGTCAATCTTTGTAGGAAAGTTATCCATTCCTTTTTAGACTTTTGTTCTGACCATCTACTTTCACAGAATTCTTTAATCGAAGCTCGATTACGGACATAAAGCTTCGAAAAAGCATTTTTTCCCCATTCGACATGATTTTTCATCCATAAGTATAATAACTATATGCAACCTATAAAACGCCCTCCATTCTGATGATAGTAACTCAAAGATCTGATAGTCTCCGCTAATATTACCATTGAAGAGTTACAGCCATTGATCACATTCTCAAAAAGTCAACCACTGCTATCTCAATATAACCCAAAACTTTTAAGAAGATCACTATTTTGTATATAGCTAAGGTAAATACATCAACCCCCATTCTTCATTGGCATGTTGTAATAGAAACTCATGAAAGAACTTTTACAGTAGGCAAACCTGTTCTTATTTCTTCTTTGTATGAGAATCCATAACTTCTTTGTCTATCCTCATGAGTTGAGCCAAACCCTTACGAAATCTTGACTTATATTTTTTGACATATATCTTATCAAGAGCCTTGAGGTGCAAACCCATAAAGTCGAATATTCTTTGATGGTTGGTGTCATATCAACTTCATTGAAAATGAAACAATTGTATGCAGAATCCTAGAATTATGCTACAGCTCTAATTAGTTGATCGTCGATAACTACTGCTATAAGGTGTGCTATATGCCCGTGTCTCTGACAAAACCGCTCTTGTCTTGACGGATTCATCTTCTTCCATATATCAACCAAATCTTCTAAATTATTTTGTTTGAAAAGGATATATGTTTCTTGAGACAAGGTAAAATCATATCCGATTGGTAAACAATCCCTCATCTTCAGTTGAATCTTTTCTGACTGGAAACTTACTTCATTGGGTGACTCATAAGGTGCTAATACAAATGAAGAACAAACTAATTGTTCTGTGAAGTCCATGAAAAATTTTTGTTGAAAACCGTCTTTCAAGTAAATGTTCTTTATGCAACTTTATGATATGAGCATGAACCAATGCAAAAGAATGAGAGAAAAGGTTAGTATACCTAGAAAAAAAGAATAAATAAGTAAATTAAAACATCACACAAAATAAGAAGAATGAACCATATGCTTTTGGTTAATTCTAAAAAGGAAGAATGATGGCTCTATCTATAGGTTAGGCACTCTTAAGGTTCACTATATGTGATTTGAGGTTAAAGTCTAAAGGTTTTCAAATTGCTCCTTACATTATTGTTCATCACAGACTAGTAAGGCACCTTAATCCTCACCCATTACAGGCTACAAGCGAAAAAGATTCAATTTGAGTGAGAATATTTTGCTAGCCACTACGGAGGCATTAAACCTCACGAAAACAATAGGTACTTTACTCCCTCATAGAGGAACGAAGCTCGGGTATAGAGTTCATGTTATACATATGCATATGAATGACATAATTAATAAAGTAAATAAACATGAATGAATAAATAAAATATATACAAAAAGTTCAATTTTATTAGGCTTTTGGATAATACAAATTTATTTACTGGCCTGACTCTCGACATATCCTCAGTGGAGTCACCAAGCTGTCATAACATCTAGATCCGAGGATCTATCGCTAGACATTGGCTTAAGGAGTCACCACAAATCTTTTTTTATCTAGGTGTGATTGGCCACCTAAGGAATCTATCCTTTTAAAGAATACCTAAACTTAAGGGTCCCTAAAAGAATAAGTTTAGGTCAATTGACCAGAACAGGGTTCGAAAGTACAGTTACGTGTGAAGAAGGTTGTAGCACCCTCATAACGCCCATCGAAAGATGGTACCAACTTAATTTTGTATTATCCAATAAGTCTTAAAATTTTATCAAGTAATTAATTATTGAAAATTATTCTCAATTGACTCTAATATTTTTAACAAAAAATTAAAAAAAATTCCTCACCTCAAGAGTATGCAAGAAAACTATTGTTTCACTTGCAGATGCTCTATCGTCGGATTATTTAACATTAAAGGAATTCAAGAAACAAAAAAGAAAAGAAATAAAAATTCAACTTTAGATATAAATCTTTTTCTCTTCAAAAATTCATTATTTTTGTGCAGGAAAAATTGATACTTTCAACTTTTCCTTAAAAAAAAAAAACTTTTTTTTTAATTTATTTTTAAGAAAAATTAATACTTTCAATTTTTTTTCAAAAATAGTTTTTAGAAAAAAAACTTATTTTCAAGGAAAATTGATACTTTCAACTTTTTCTCAAAAATATATTTTTTAGAAAAACTTATTTTCAAGGAAAATTGATACTTTCAACTTTTCTTTAAAAAATATTTTTTTGAATTTTATTTAAAGAAAATAATAAAAATAAAAATAAAAATAAAATAAAAAGTACTAAACAATCCTAACCTAATCAATAAATAACAATAATAATAATAATAATAATAAATAAATAAATATAAAAAAAACTGGGAACGGCTCAGCTTAGCAGCTTGGCTCGGTTCGACTCGGCTCGACTTGAGGAAGAAACGGCAGCTCGAAGACGCAACTCAGAGGCATCGGCTTGGCTTGAAAAACGGGGTCGCACACGGGTCAAAAGTGGGTTGACGCTTGGGTCGGGTCGCCCGATTTCAAAAAGCGTAGATCCTTTGGGAATAGTAATGCCAAAACGATATCGTTTTCACCGGGTATAAAAGGCTAATTCTTCTGTTTCTCAGCAGATCTCTCCTCCCCTCTCTCTCTTCCCTTCCTTTCCTCTCCCTTCTCTCAAATTGACGAAGAACTCCGGTTGAATCTCGTCGAATTCTGAAAAAAGTCACCGAAATCTAGGTTTTTCATCGGAAGTTCGTCGAAAAATTGGTTGATTTCTGAAAATAGTTGTCGAAAACTGGGTAGCTGATCGAAAAATTCAAACTTGGTCGAAAAATTCAACTGGAATCTGGAAATTTTCCAAAAATTTTCACAAAAAATCCTCCAAAAAATCTTAAAATTGCTCCTGACCCTTCCTGAACACCTATTTTCTTTCTCTTTTCACTCTCTTCACTGTCAGTCCTTTCTCTGTTCTTCCAACACCTATTTATAGGGATTGATTAGAAGAGTTTCAGATTAATCTCAATTCCCTATGAGATTTGGATTCAATCTTTGAATCCGATGCCAACTCTGTTAGCCTCAAATTTTCGTCAGAATTCCAGTCTTTTTAATCTTAATCCCAATCAGGAATCAACCAAGAAAAAATAAAATAAAATAAAAATATATATTAATAGATAAATGATAATATGTAAATAGATAAATAATTATAAATATATATTAACAGATAAATAATAATAAAATATGTTAATAGATAAATAATAACATATAAATAGATAAATAATTATAAATATATATTAACAAATAAATAATAAAATATGTTAATAGATAAATAATAATAATAAATTATATATTAATACATGATAATAATAATAATAAATAAGTAAATAAAAATAAAAAATAAAAATGAACTTACCTATTTGGACCAAACCCAATTGATCTGGGCTTGGATCAAATTAAGTGTCTACACCTATCATATCTAAATCAATGTAGCTAACTAGCACTAGTTTCTCACTTTCAAAAGTGAGTCTCAAGTAGAAATGCCTCATAGATATTTCATAATCCACTTAATTGCATTCTAATACTTTCTTTCTGAATTTGATAGAAAGCGGCTAATAACACCAACTGCATGGGTTATATTTAGCTTAGTACATACTATTACATACATCAAACTTCCTACTGCTAAAACATAAAGAACTATTCTCATGTCTTCCTTTTCCCTAAATGTAAAAGGACTCCAATTAATATTTAGCTTAAAGTGTATAACAAGATGAAAGCTAACCACTTTAGCTTGATCCATATTAAACCTTTCAAACACCTTTTCAATATAATGCTTCAATGACATGTACAATTTTTTTACTACTCTGTCTTGATAAATTCAAATTCCAAGAATTCCATTACGAAAAAATATATTTTAAAGGCACTATGAAAGCCGTATATATAAAAATAAAATGACCTCAGTTTCCCACAAAAACTCTCATTCTCTTTCAAATTGTTAGAATGCGTCCTGAAGTACTAACTAACTTAATGTTGTAGATTTTTCAGTCGAATGGCACCTTGAATAATCACAACATATTTAGACCTCGACATCGCTAGCCAAAATTTTAAGGCTACTTTGATTTACCACATCAGAACTAAGATTGAAATGTTAATATAGTTTTTAATGGTGACTAATCAATATTGATACAAGTCTTATCACCATTTTGTGAAATTAATAGAGATGATGAAAAGGAAGAAAACTGTGGTTGATCACGGGCGCCGAAATGGGAACAAAGTCCCTCTCATGGGGTCATGGCTATGAGTTTTATATTTGTCGGATAAACTGATTTTGAAGATGTAAATGTGTGTTTCTCTTCTCTCTTCTATATTTGCTTGTCAACTACAAAAGAGAACAATAGGCCTAAAAAGCACATGCTGAAGCATATGGACGAAAAAATCCCACGTATGAACTGATATTCACTGCTCAAAACTTATAACATGGAGTAACAATATTGATTTAAAACTCTATGATTTTAAAGTTGGAAAAGGCCATGTTCTCGTTGACTACTTATCAAAGTCATCACCCCTTCCCCCCCCTCCCCCACAAGCACAAATAACCTTTTCTTTATGAAAAAAAAAAAAAAAAAAAAAAAAAAAAAAACCCCACTTCTTTTACGTACCCTTTCATGTCTATTTCAATTCTCTCCACTTCCCGACTCATCCACCATACTCCTTTAACTACCACTCCCAAATACTTCCCCTTTCTCAAACCCATCTCTCTCATTCTTTCTTTTCTCCCTTCGTCTCTCAATTTATTGTTTTCATAGTCTTAAAGTTTCTCCTTCCCTTTTATCATACAGGATCAACCCGGGAAGCTATACCTACTAAAAAGGCATAGTTTTTTTTTTTTTTTTCCTCAAACATGAACAATTTACAAGAATGGCCTGAACCAATAATCCGAGTCCAATCCTTATCCGAAAGTGGTCTACCATCCATTCCAGATAGATATATTAAGCCACCTCCCGATAGGCCATCCTTAAACCCAACTGAAAAAAGTGACGTTAATATTCCAATAATTGATCTTACTGGCTTATCCGGAGACGAAAACAATCTTCCCTTCTCAACACTTGATCAAATTTCTTTGGCCTGTCGAGAGTGGGGGTTTTTCCAGGTCGTGAACCATGGAGTTAGCCCTGGATTAATGGACCGAGCACGTGAAACTTGGCGAAGTTTCTTCCATTTACCTATGGAGATTAAGCAAGCTTATGCCAACTCCCCCAAGACTTATGAAGGTTATGGTAGCAGATTAGGAATTGAAAAAGGTGCCATTCTTGATTGGAGTGATTACTACTATCTTCACTATCTTCCATTAACTCTCAAAGACTATAACAAATGGCCTTCCTCTCCAGATTCTTGCCGGTAAGAATCAAGTTTCTTTGATTTTACAAGTTTTTTACTGTAGCATCGGATGCAATACCGGTTTTTTATTTGGCTTATTCAACAGCTGTACTATGCTAATTTGTCATATATGTATTTTGTCACTTGTTAGTCAACTGCCTAAAATGTCACATACCTTTGCCAGCTTCTCATACTTATAATTATCATTACATTATTATTCCATCAACCATAAATTTGGACTTTACTCAGCTTAATTACTATATGATCTTCTTTAGTTTATACGAATTTGAATTTATTTTAGTTCGGGTATATGATTAAGGTTGATTGTTGGATGAATGTAGGGAAGTAATTGATGAATATGGGAAGGAATTGGTGAAGCTAGGTGGGAGAATAATGAAGATTTTGTCAATAAACCTTGGATTGAGAGAGGACCGTCTTCAAAATGCATTTGGTGGGGAAAACTTTGGGACATGCCTAAGGGTGAATTTTTATCCAAAGTGTCCACAGCCTAATCTGGCCCTTGGTTTGTCATCTCACTCGGACCCAGGTGGCTTGACCCTTCTCTTACCGGACCATGAAGTCCCTGGTCTTCAGGTCCGGAAAGATGGCAAGTGGATTACCGTGAAGCCTGCCCAGCACGCGTTCATCGTCAACATCGGTGATCAAATTCAGGTATTTTTTTTCTCTCTGTGGATTATCCAAACGAACTGAAATTGTTTGCCGCATTGAGGGGCCATGTTTTTGATGGGTTAAATGAACTAGACATTCAACTTTGATCAAAACATCGCCGTTAAAATCACTCAGGGAATGAATTAGGTCCAAATACAATTTAAAATATTCTTGATAACCTTACTGTTAAAAAATAATTTTGATCAAAATATCAAGCATGTTATTTGTCCCTTCTTTTTTTTTTTTTAATCGCCCAACTAGTGTTTAAGCTTCTCAAAACATTATAAAACACAAATGTTTTAGATTTCCTTTTCTTTTTTCTTTTTTTTTCATAAAGACAAAGTGGATAAACATGATGAATTTAAAGTTATGAAGATAAGATCTTAGGAATGACACACTTTGAATCTTGGAAGGTGTTGGATTCATTGTTGATGATCGTCCCATGTACAAGTGTCAGAAAAGTGTTACATCTCATTTTTGGTTTTCTTTGCCATTTTCCTCTTGTAACTTTCTATAACACCCAATTGTTTAAGCAATGTATAATGTTATCTCAATAATTCAACATGGAAAGCTGAGCTTTGATTGACAATGACATGGCATTGCAACCAACAGGTAGTTTTCCATTCAAATAGTAATTGCTTGATCAATGATCTGATTGATAAAGGCTTTTGTCATTAGTAATAAACTATAAGCACGCTGATCTAATGTGCACCTTCTTCATCTTTTCAATTTTTTATTTCATTCTTTATAAATACTTTAAAATCTCGATCTTTCATGACACGATGAATTCTACGATCTTGACTAATTTCAACTTTGAAATTTACGATTTATATAAAATTTACTGATTATACAATTCCATTATATAATGAGAAATAAAATTAGGAGTTGATTAGAGAAGTTAACATATATTATCCAAAAACTATTCTCTTTTTAACTCAACTACTCTAAAACCACTCTTTAAAATTGTTATATTAAACAAATATAAATTATTACATTAACTATCAACTATTGCATTTGATACAAATTATTTATTTTTTTTTTTTTTTTGAAAGCACTCGTCAACAAAATTCATTATTTATTATATAACAATCCAGTTCTAGTTCATTGTTATTTTCTCACGTATTAGAACACCAAAACTTAAGAATATTCATTTTCCTCCTCTTTATTTGACCTAATCCACCCTAATTTTAAAAAAGGAAAAGAAAAAAAAATCGGTCGGCTCACTTTCTTTATACAACTATTTTGCTTTATAAATATATTTAAATATATATATATATATATTTATGTAATTGATTCAGGTCCTAAGCAATGCAAATTACAAGAGTGTAGAACACAGAGTGATAGTAAATTCAAGCATGGAAAGAATATCCATGGCCTTCTTTTACAATCCAAAGAGTGATATACCCATCAAGCCGGTGGAAGAACTGGTTTCATCAGATAAACCTGCGTTGTATTCGCCGATGACATTCGACGAATATCGACTTTTCATCAGATTGAGGGGTCCCCAAGGCAAATCTCAAGTGGAATCTCTGAAGTCTCCAAGATGATTGACACTTAATTTTTCTTTTTTAATTTCAATTCACACTGCTAATCACATGGCCAACACAATTCCTTTTCTTTTTGAGTTATTATTAACTGTAAATTATTACAAATTAAAACTAGGATTAAAAAAAAAAAAAAAAAAAGAAAGAATAGGAAAAGAAAATTTATTGTTTTGTTGATATTGTACACCAGTTTGTGTTGGGAAAGTTTTTTCGTGTCCCTGAAATATATTGGAAATTTTGGAATTATACCAGATGACAGAACTTTGTCCCACCACTTTCCACCGTTGATTGAGGAAATATATATTATGGTTTATAATGTTAAAAAAATTGTCACATTCCTTGTAACAGATTCGCACGTTCTTAATTGATGGTGCCTTTTTTTTTTCGTTTGTATGTGTGTTTTTATCAAACAAAGTTATTTTTTATTTTTATTTTTTAAAATATTGTAGTGAATTAAAATTTTGAAATTTAAAATTGTTTAACTCTTATTTTTAAAATTTTTATATTTTATAATTTTATTTAAAATAATTATCAAAGTTGAGTTGATGATATATTGAAGCATTTAATTTTCCATAAAATTCATGAAGAAATGAGTCTTTGATCATCTTTGATTTGTTTTTAGCTTTTTTTAAATTAAAAATTCCATTAAAAATGTCGTGCTTCAAAACCAGACGTGGGTTTGATAAAAACAAGGCTTCACAGAGTTGTTTTAGACTTAAAAAAAGGGAAAAAAATAGAAAGAGATTGAAAGTTATTGTGATGGTAATGATTATATTGATCATATAAATAAAAAAATAAATAGGTAAAAACAGGTATTTCAAGATTTGATTCAGATGTCAAAATTTTTCTTTGATTTTTTTTTATGATTCTTAGGTTTCAAACGATATTGCTGATTTGTATCATTTTTTAAATGAATATATTGATAAAGGTATTTGAAATTAATAATACAATAATAATAATCAAAGAAACCACTTTGCTTGTCATGGCCTCCTTTTAACTTTTTTTTATACTCTTTAATTAATTGGGTTAATGAAGTCAAAGTATTTCTTATTCCTTTACACATCTTTATATCCCATTTACAAAAAAAAAAAAAAAAAAAACGCACACACAGACGCACACACACAAAACTCTTTTAATGTGTACAACAAATGAGATAATTAATAAAATTTTTATAAATAACCTATGATAATAAAGTGTTGAAATTATTTCATATGGTGAATTAACATAGTCAATTAATTTAAATTTAATTTAATTATTATCAAATTATGAGTAATTATAATTATATTATATAATAATATACTTGAAAATATAATATGATTTTAATTAGATATGATCCTAATTTAATTTTATATTTAGATCTATAATAAAGTGGATTAATTTTAACTAACGTATTAAAAAAAATCCCTACTCTTACTTCTATATAAATGAAACCAATTCATTAGGTTTTATAATTCAGTTTCTCGAGGCAGAGACCAGTTTGCTCTCCTTCTCCTGCGCAGGTCTTGGAGAGCTCGTTATGTGGCATCACTTTTATGGATTTCAATTAAGCGAGTTAAGTTTTCACCTAAATCCAAATCAATTTTAATTTTAATTATAAATTGTGTTAGTGATTCGGTGAAATTTTATGCAAATTTAACAATTAATATCAAAGAATTCATCATGAAAATCATTAACTATTTCAGTTTGATGTGGTGCAGTCATTGAAGTTCAAAATGAACTTTTAAAGTTTTGGGTTTTCGAAACTCACATGTTTTTTTTTTTTTTAAGGTTTTAAATTGTAATTTTATTGCTGTGGAGGTTGAAAGGGATTGAAATCTGGTTTTTTGGTGCGAAATGACGTGAAAATGTGGACAAAACGAAACAGGTCGGATGAACCAAATTGCAATGAAATGGGTAGGCTTGGTAAAGAACATGATTGGCGCACGCACTGCCAAAAAATTTTGGTTGTGGCGCGTGTGATAACCCACTACACCGTGGCGCATGAAATCCACGCGCTTACTAATCCGTTTCTAGCGCATGTCGTACATGTGCCAGATGCACTCCCTCTAACGCATGAAACCCGTGGGCCAGACGCCTCTTGATTGGCACGTGCTTAGATCTGCTTGACGCAAAACATTAAAAAAGGGAAAAGGAAATCAAAGAGAAATTTCGTTTTTGCCCCTTTTGTTTTGAGCCATTCAATTTGGGCCTCCTTTAATTCACTTTTTTTGTCGTTTCCTAATTCTCCCCTTTTAGGTCATTTTCCTGTATGGCCATTGGTATAGGGCTATTTGGATAGGAATTAAAAAGGAATTTTTTTATTATTGGTTGATTACTTTGTTTAGGTTAAATTTAGTTATTAGATTTTAAAATTATTAATTTTAATTAATTTTGGTCATTTTATTAATTAAATAAAATTAATAAATTTGTTTGATTTTATATCATATTAAATTAAATTGAAATTAATTTTAATTTTAATTTTAATTTCATTTGGACCACTCAAGTTTAGATCATTTTGTTAAAATTAAATTTGATCATTTTGTTTTAGACCACATTTATTAAAATTAAAATTAGGCCTAATTTTATTAATTTTAAGCATTTTGCTTATAGTTTTGTAAAATATTTTGATCTAAAATTAATGACTCTTTTTGGTAAAATACATTTAACCTAATTTCGATAATTAAAATTTATCAATCCGTCAATAATTCATTTAATTTCATAAAAACTCATTTAATTAATAAAATTACCTTATTATTTGTATTTTCACTTAAATCAAATCTATTGATTTTGTTAGATTAATTTTCTAAATATGCATCCAAATATAATATATTTTAGTCATATTAAATTTTGGTTTGATAATTAGGGAATATGTTTAAATTACACAAGTCAATAATCAAAGTGATTAGAGCCCGTTTGTTGTGGGAATAATCATGAAGATTCTTAGGATTTTTTTGATAATTTATTTTGGAATAACAATAAAGCAATTCTTATGATAGTTGCAATATTTACTAAGGTCTTTTAAGGTAATAAGACCTTCCTTATTGGATTGATTATATCTTTGAAGGATGCTTGGGAAGGAAAATATTCTAGTTGGGATATAATGTGATTTAGTTACTCTGTCAATAGTAAGTCATTTCAAGTTTATACCTAACTAGTTTTGTAGTATCATTTATTGTATGTTCTAGGAAAATCTTAAATCCTAAAATTAATAAAATAACTTTCATGGCATGATTCTATTTTACATGCATGATATAATTTGAGTTATTTTATAAAGCCTTAAATCGCCATTTGTATTTGCAACTATCATCAAACAATATCAATTTCAATAAATGGTATGAATCACTCTTTACTGTTTTGAGTGTAATAAATTTTAAATGTTGTTTTAAGAGTTGATCACTTCTAATACCCATTTTTAGGAGCTCGATTGAGAACAAAAGTGCAATGTGCATTCCGAAGGCACTCTAATTAGAATTGTCTGATGATATATAGGTATCTCATTAATGAGTTCATCAATAAGGTGTTCTACACATTGTTAATCAAGGATGCTATTAAAGATAATTTGATAGGTTCCATAAGGTTGAAATATCAAACCATATATACCGTTCACCACTACCATATTGGATAAGGTAGATGATTTCCATGAGTACATTTTGAAAATGACTAAAGTTGAAACAGAAGACCAATTGCTATTGTGGCAGGTTTTAATCACTTTTTTTTAGGGGTGATAACGTGAAATCTACCTATAAAGTACAGAAAGAAGCATAGGATTTAAATATTGTGAGTGTTATTAATATTAAAAGGTGAAGATATTATATATCAGTAAATTTCATTGTGTCCTTCTTAATTATACAAGTCAGCACTACTGCCAAAAGGAACATCAATAAGAAAAGCCTTATTAAAGGTTATTTAAGAAAAAAAAATTTATGAAGCCTATTTTTCATTTTAATTTCACAAATGCTTCTGAACTCTGAAATCACAAAATTTTAGAAATTTGTGCCACTTTTATTATAAATTAGGCATAATAGGGCAAACTGTAAAAGTTTTCTAAATTGAAAAATAAAGCAAGGTATTCTATTAGCCTTTTTCATTTGAATCCAATCCGGATAATATGCCTTCTGCTTTTCATGGTGGGATATTGGTATCATTTATGAACATAGGCAGTCTTATTCAATTATGCATACAATAAATAATGTGGTCGTTAGTTTTAATCTTGGTGGAATAGATAAAAAGTCTAGCATATTGTGGCATGAAAACAAAGACATTTTAAATTTATCACATGTAGATCATTGCTAATATATAGTCCTGATTAGTGGATGCAAAGAAGTTTAAGAACTGATTTATATTGATAATTGTAGATCATTTTCACTTACTACTTTTAGTAAATATAAGTGCTTTATCCCCTTCACTAAATACCATCTTGGTTTCAATCATGTGGACTGAAAAGTCTAATTCTGTAGAACCCTTAAAGTTTTTTAAAATCTATTGCTGAGTTTTCAAAAACACAAAATTAAGGTAATGAGGTCAGACATTGGTGATGAATACTGCGGTCGATATAATGAAACTTGACACAATCCTAGATTATTATATTAAGTCTTCTGTAAAATTATGGTGTTGACATTTAGTATGTTGTGCTTGGCACACTAAAAAAATAAGGTTACAGTAATCGTACACTTTGTTTATTATGCAATACATGCTGTGTCATTCCATATTTTTGGAATTCATGTGGAATAAAGCCTTAGAGACTTGCAATATTTAATTTAAATAAAGTGCCAAATGAAAAAATTCCTAAAGTTGTTGTAAATTTATGGTTAGATAAAAAGTGGATTTTCGAGCTGCTTTTATGTTTGAGGTTATAATATGTGCCCACAACCTGCAATGAAGGAAACTTGATTGGAAAGTATCAATGGCATTCTATTAGCTATTACATCAGCTTTAGAGATTCTAGATTTAGATATTTGTTGTGAAATACTATAATCATCAAGTTTGACTATATAATCTATCTAAAAGATGACTTATAGGTTTTGAACTCCACAAAGTTATTCTCATTAAAGGAAATATTATTGTGCTATCTCTTATGTGATTTATTTATTGACAAAAAATGCCACAAACGGTTGAACCAACAAAAAATCTCAACAATCTAATTTCTGAAACTACACCTAAACTTACAGAAAAACATAGATATGACATTCATGTATCTTTTGATTTTATTATGTTTCAAGAGGCTATTAGTAATCCTAACTCTTTGAGTTGGATGTTTGTCAAGTAGTATGAAATTGTATATGTGTTACATAAATGGGTATGGAATCAAGATCAATGACCACATTATTGTAGTCCAATCAATTGTTAATGGACTTACAACATTAAAAAGGATTCCATATGTTAGGTAAAAAGGTTTAAAGCTAATCTGTGATCCAAAGCTTTAAAGAAAAGAATGAATTGTAAAAAATCATTTTATATTATTTCTACCAATGATTCTTTTAAAATCTTTATGGCATTGGTAACTCATTTGATTTTAAGCTATATCAGTTAGACGTTAAGACATCTAAATGGAGTAAATTGAAGGTTTCGTAGTTTTTTGTGATGGAATATGATTTGTTAATTTAAAAAATCTTGTTATAGATTTAAAAGGCATCCATTTTATGACATCTAAGTTGATAAGATTTTTTCTATAAAAAAAAATTCATGATCAATGCACATGACTAAAGGTTAGTGGAAGAAGCTACATATTTCGAGTGTTCTAAGTTGATGATATCATATCAACAATTTAAACATTACATATTGTTTGAGACAAAATATGTTATCATGTTACTTTGGATCAAGAATCTAAGTGAGACTCCCATTCTAGTTTAAGGATTGAAATTCATTATGACATATATAGAGACATATTTAGTTGGTTTAAGAAAACATATATTCAATGTATGTTGAATAGGTTTGATTTGCAAAGCTATTTTCCTAATAAGGTGTTTATTGTGAAAAATGACAAACTATTAAATCTTAAAATCCTCATAATGATAATGAAATAGCTCAAGTCGAATATTCAATATACCTCAAATGTGGGTAGTTTGATGTATGCTTAAGTTTGTACATATTCTGATTTTATATATGTTGTAGGATTATTTTGTAGAGACTTGAATGACCCTGTGTTCAAACATAGTGATATGACATTTTAAGATTTAGTTAGATATTTTGATCTTGTTTTAGTATGCTATAGGTAGCCAATTTCGATATTATTGGCTAAAAGAACTATTTTTTGAAAAATGTGAAATGAACACTTACAATGTCCTTGATTATAGAGGTAAAATATGTACGATAATGTGAAGCTACATACCAAATCATTGGCTATAGAATCTCATTTCAAGGTTAGGTTTTGTGGTTCTTATTTCGAAGTTGCTAAGGATGCTTCGTGGTATATCTAGAACAGGTGTTTTCTCTTAATATTATAAGTTTCTCACATTCTAAATAAATAGATATCATCATTCAATTTATTAGAGATAAAATAATGGAATCTATTTTAAAATAAATTATGGAGCACATGATCTATAAAGCTCATCTACTATAACACTAACTGATTTTGGTTGTTATAATGTCTTGAAACATGACACTTATATAAGGCTTATAGAGCCTTCTGTTGTATTAAGTTAATGGGACTATATGTAATGAAATCTATTATAAATGTACAAATGGATGCCTATTTGCCATATGTATATTCTACTTATGTGCATTTTGTTAATTATGGCATTCCATTAGATCAGATATTCTAATTTAGTTTCATGTGCTTTTATTGAACTGCATTATTCAGTTTAGATGTAAAGACCTAATAAAAATGGATATTGATTCTGTTTTCATATCATTTCTATCTCACATTATTGTACTACTACTTTTAAAGTGTTTATGAGTTTATGTACATGTATCCTATCGATATGGTGCATTGTAAGGGCTCATAAATGCTTATTGTTATTGCTATTGATGAAGTATTCATGTCTGTGTACATTTATCCTATTGATACAATGCATCCTAAGGCTTATAAATACTTTTTTATTGTAAAGGGCATATAAATCCACACATTTATACCTATCAATACAATGTATTTTAAGGCTTATAAGCGTTCATTTTGGCTTATGATGATTTGGGTATTTACTCATATTTGATAGTTTTGATTTTGACCATTCTGTTGATCGATATTTTATTTCCTAAATGTATAAGTATATAGATTATACTATATTTTAAAATATATATAATTGACTTATGTTGTCCAAGTGGAAGATTGTTACAATTATCTCATATTATGGACTAAAATAGTCGATTAATTCAGAGTTAGGTCAATTTACATTAAATTATGAGTAATTACAGTGGTATCATATTATAATACACCTAATATAATATGATTTTAGTTGAGTGTGATCCTAATTTAATTTTATATCTGGACCCATAATGGAATTGGTCAATTTTGACTAATATATTAAAGGAGGTTCTTGTGAAACCTTTATAAATATGAGGTTGGCCCATTAGGTATCATAACTTTAGTTTTTAGAGACAAAAAGAAGTTCTCTCTCCCTTTCTTATACAAATCACCATTCGTAGCCTGAAAGATGGCATTGAATAGCTCATGACGGTGATGCCTCGATTAAGTAAGATTGCGCCTCCGTTCACATCCAAGTTAGTTTTAATTTTAATTATATTATGTTAGTGACTTGGTAAGTTTTTAGGCAAATCCAACATAATGTTCATAAATTTCATAAGCTCTTTTAAACAATAAATTATTACATCATTGTTAAAATCAAGTGATTCAAAAAACTTCTTTAGAAAAACAAGATAATCATATATCAATTACAACTTTATACTATCTTTTAAATTTATCTAAAATATGTGAACAGTGATGAAATAGCTACCATTACTTTCCAACACTTGTAAGGCATTTAAAAATCATTTTAAATGACTTCAACATGTTTTCCACTCGCTATTTGTAAAAAGCATAAGAAATACCATTACTAGAAATAATAAGTAGACAAATGAATCTTCAACCACCAAAAAATTGGTTTCAACCTTCAAAATGAATAGGAAACTTAGAGGATAGAGCAAAAAGAAGAGAAACCTAGAGATGAAAGAAAAGTTGACCAATAAGTGAATCAGATACTTTGGCTTAATAACATAGGCACATGATTGAAAGGAAATGAATATTTTAATAGGGGAAAAAAAGAAAAAGGTATTAATTGAATACAAAACCTAAATCCATCGATTACTAAACAGCCATGAAAACCCAAAAGCAATTACATATCATAGCGTACAAGTCTATAAACTTAATCATTAGATACAAATATATAGTCATCCTTTATTTTTTGTAGGTGCGATTGACCATTTAGTTGAATTTATTTCCTTCAAAGATATTCGAAGCTCAATTCAGGTTTTTTAAAAAGAATAAGTTTCGATCCATGAAACAAAATTAGATTTAAGAGTATAATTACTTATAGGAAATGTTATAGCACTCCTACAATGCCTATCCAAGATGGTACCTACTAGTTTTAGTGTTATACAAAACCTTAAAATACATCTAAAAAAACTTCTTCAATAATTTAATATTTTAAATTATTCTTAAGATTACTCCAATAGTTTTGCAAAAATTTAAAAATAGTTTTTTACCTTAAAAGTATTCGAAAAGATTTTGTCATCAAATTTAAAAACTTTTCCAAAATTAAAATTAAAGTGAAATATTTATATTGGAAGGTCTTCTTGAATTATTCCAATAGTTTGACAAAATTTCAAAAATATATTTCTAGTAATTTATATAGAAACTACAATTATAACTTTTTAGTAATTTCAACATTTGGAAAACTCAAATTTTTATTTTTCTAAATCTTAGAAAAAATTGATATTTCAATTTTTTCCTAAATATTTTTCAAAAGTTCATCTTAAAGGAAAAATTAAAAATATATATTTCAAATATTCCTTTTTATTTTTCAAAAATTTAAAGGAAATTGATACTTCAATTTTTTTTAAAGTCAAAGAAAATTTATATTTCAACTTTTTTTTTATTCTCTAAAAGTTTCATCTTAAGAAAATATTGGCATTTTAACTCTTTCATTAATTTTTCAAAAAAAATTAATTTTTAAAAAACTAATAATTCAACTTTTTCTTTAATTTTTCAAAAATTTATCTTTTAAGAAAATATTGATATGCTATTTCTTTTCTTAATTTTTAAAACAATTTTATTTCAAGTAGATTTAAAAAATACTTCTAGAGTATGAATTAAAATCCACATTAAAAATAAATACAAAAAATTCTTAAAAAGATAAAAAAATTACTATTATGCCCTTAATTAACGTTGGTTTGATCAATAAATGAATGGTCAATGTGGTCAATAGGTGAAGAGCTGGAGGCTGAATCGAGTCAGGTGTGGCTAGATATGGGTCGGGTCAATAAAACATACGAATCTCCCTTATGTAATATGATAGCTAAAACATTTTCTTGTTTTTAGTTTTTCACTTCCACTTTTGTCTTTTCAAAGTCTCCCATTTTTCTAGACAAAACCCATCAAATTCAAAGTTAAGAACACTAGTTGCCATGTTTTTTAAATTTTTCAAAATCAGGCAAGGCTCCACTACCGTCGCCTTCACAAGCTGCTAATCACCGTCGCTTCTCTTAATTTTCCAAAAAAGATCCTTAACACCTCTTTCTTTTCGTTTTTGGCCTTGATTTCCCTTATAACAACCTTTAAACCTATAAATCTATAAAGATAATAACCTACCTTTCCAAAGGCCTAAAACACTTCATTTCATCACTACAATTATTGAAAATAGTGACTCAAATCCCATAAGAAATTTGTTTAGGATTAGTTAGATATTACTTGATAGATAAAAAGACTTGTAGATAAAGAATTTTAAAAGGAAAAGGATTCTTGATAGGTAAGTTAATATATTTATAAATATGTGAAGTCTCTATATGGTTAGATATGAGAAAAAAATGTAAGAGAGTTGTAGGATTTTATAGGATAAATACTTCATAGGACTACTGGAGATTTACATCTTATGGATGTGTATGTTTGAATGTTTGTAAATGGACTAGAAAAAATTGAAAAGGTCCACATAAGTATAGTGCATTGGTGTATATGTGTATGTATTTGTTTAAGTTGAGAATACTCTATAGGACTAAAGAAGATTGAGAGGATCTAAGGATATTAATTATTAGTGCTTGATTTTATGTTTGTTTATAATTCTCTACAATTAATGGAATTTTTTTCTCATCCGTAAAAATCGATTGGGTTGAACTACGTTAAATTATTGTTTCTTGTTTGATTATACTTCCACTAACATGGATGTTTAATTGGATGGAAGCTTATATCAAAACTATGGTGATCCCCAACAAGTGGTATCAGAGTATAGTTTAAGTCATGGGAAGAAGCAAGTCCTAAAGAGCTTGACTCATGAAAGAAGTTTAAGTTCATGTTTTGAATATTGATTTATGTGAAACATGAAGATACACAAGAGAAAATGATTGTGAGACTTCCATTACAGGTGGAGCTAAGCATGTTTAGCATGAAAATTAATGATTGATGAAATTTGAGTCGAGGTGGAGATTGTTGAGAATAGTAACTCAAATTTCATAAGTGATTTATTTGGAATTAGCTAGATATTACTTGATGGACAATAAGACTTGCAGAATAAAAATTTTAAAAGAAAAAAAGATTCTTGATAGGCAAGTTAATATACTTAAAAATAGGTAAAGTCTCTATAAAGTTATGTATGAGACAAAGATGTAAGAGACTTATAGGGTTTTATGAGATAAACATCTCATAAGACTACTAGAGATTTACATTTCATGGGTGTGTATATTTGAATATTTGTGAGTGAACTATAAGAGACTGAAATAGTCCACATATGTATGGTGCATGAGTGCACATGGGTATGTGTTTGTTTAGATTAAGAATATTTCATATAGCTAAAGGATATTGAAAGGATCTATGGGTATTATACTCTATATGACTAGAGGATATTGAGAGGATCTATGTGTATTATACTCCATATGGCTAGAGAAAATTAAGAAGATCTAAGAGCATTAATTATGAGTGCTTGATTTGATGTTCGTTTGTAATTTTCTACAATTAATGGATATTTTTTCTCATCCGTGAACATAGGTCGATTAGGTCGAATCACATTAAATTGTTGTCTCTTGTATAATTGATTGATTATTTGATTATACTTCCTATTGTGTGGATGTTTAATTGGATGAAGGCTTTTTTGCCTAACACTTGATACCAAAGGATAATTCCTAATACGATCGACCTAAACTTTCATTATGTTGTTTCCACTCCTCCACCATACCCATTCATTGTTTTTGATCTTCCATAAGCCACTATTAGGGTTATTTACAAAACCTTTTTTTCTTCCCTCTGCCAACTGCTACTTCAAAAGTCTTCGAGAAACCCTAATACGAGAAATCCTAAAGGAAAATTTGGCTAAAATTTGCTTTTGTTGATTGTTTTTGGATGTTGTTGTGATTGTAGTAGTTTGGGGTTGTTTTGTTGGAAATTATAAAACATCTCTATGTTGGATTTGTGTTTATTGGTTAAGGGTATATAGGTTCACTTTATAGATTATTATGGATTGATTCTCTATGTTGGTGATTCCCCTCTCCCAGAAAACTTAAGTACAAACTTAAACTGAAACCCTAACATTTCTCCAATACCATAAACTATTTCACAATTTCACTATTGTTTTAGCTTTTTTTTGCCTTTTTTCCTCTGCTAGTCTAATTGTGTCCCAAATCCTATAGCAAACAAATAAGATCTAAATTTGAATTTTGTTCAATCTTGGTTTTAAATTCAAATCCAATTTCCCCCTTTTTCTTTCAAATTTTAATTTTTGTTTTGTATTTTTATTTATCTTTTATTTCTGAATTTTTTATCCCTCCAAAATTTAACAAACTTTTAACAAATTTAAATAATAATAATAATAAGAAGAAGAAGAAGAAAAAAATAGAAAATGAAACAAAAGAAAATCAGGCCCTTGGAAACCCAAACCAAAAACAATTTCGATTGAGGCTTAAATCTTACAACTCAAGCCCAAATAAGGATTCAAACTGAAATGGGTTAACCTTAAGCCCATTTCAAAGCCCGTGCTCTTATTAATGGACAACAATGAATACCAGGATTTAAGAGCCGCAGACAAAATGGGTGTCTAGATTCAGTATCCACTAGATCCCGAAATTTGAAAACCAGGACTCCATTCACTGCTTCCCAACACGAGAATAAATTTTTTTTAAAAAAAAAGTATTAATCTACAAAAAGCCTATGCATCATCCTACATGTGATTCATGTACCTAAAGAACCAAAGTAAATGGCTTGCAATTTAATGAGGGATTTCCAGTACCGACAGAATTATGCATTCACTATAGCTGCTTCACAACATCAGTGAATAAAACCGATCAGGTTAGTCCCTTAATCGGCTGCTACTGCCTCGTCTTCTTTTGGCATGATGGACATTTGTAAAACTTAATCATTTCCGCCTTGGCTGGCGTTATCTTCACACACTTTCCATGGTACCACCGTTCACAGTTGTCACAACCAATCCAAAACTCATCAGAATTGTATCCTCCCCCACAGCTCCCACAAAAGGTATCACCCTGCTCTTCTTCATCCTCGTAATTTTCATCAGCTAACATAGGATTGCTTCTTGGCTGTCCATCAATTGACCTCTGAAAGGCAAAAGGTTAATTATAAAATACAAAACCAATCAAGTGAAACAACAATGATGATACAAACTTCACATTTAACAATTTGAATTGCTTTTATCATTCTCATGAATGAAGGGCAGCATAAATTCACCTTTGTGCTGTTTCGTGATTTGCTTCCACTCTCCACAGTGGGCTTGTCTTTGATGGATTTCCTTCCAGTTACAACTTCAAAGCAAGTAGGAAGATCATTTATCATGCTAAATAAGCGCTTCCTGTTGAGTGAAGGGCACAAAACTCATGATTTATGGTCCTATCACAAAAGTTTCAGAAAAGCAAGCCACAGAGAGAAAGAGAGAGAGAGAGTGAATACAGAAGGTTGACATCATAGGAACTAGGGATGGAAACAGGTCACTATCGGGGCGGTATGGCACTCCCCATCTCCATAACCAATTATGTTACATTTATCTGTCCCCGTCCCTGTACCCTCCAAGTAATACTTTCTTGTACACATCCCTGTACTTAGTGTGTAATGCGTAACCCGAACCCACCCCAAATACCCAATTATTCCTTTTTGAGAGCTAAAGCTTTCGGGAAAAAATTTTAGAATGAATTAAAATTTAATCTCAAAAAGACAAACCTTTTAAATCAGAGCCCTAAAACCATAAATTATCTAGTAAACTTTATCCCAAAATCCATTGAAAAATTTTATAAAAAATCAAAATCCAAAAAAAGCCAACAAAACAAAAAAGAAGGAAAATATCTCAGAAAAAAAGTAAACTAAAAAAAGGGAAAAGATCTATATTGAGGTTTTGATGATGGAAGTTTTTTTGGGAGGGGGGAGAAGAATAAGGAAAAAGAAAGAGGGGAGCAAGATTGAGGTCGCTGGTAGCAAGTTATGAAGCACGGACACGGACACATAATACAGATACAACACGATACAGACATGGCAACACGAGAATTTTTAAAAAATGCGGACACAAATACAACAGTACACAGCAATAAAAAACATTTTTTTATATATCATAATTATCAGTTAAAAAATATATGGTAGATATTAGACTGATTTTTAAAAGATATTTACTCTTGTAAAAAAAAATGATGATAGGCACAATAATAAAAGAACATATGGTGTTATTATCCACATGAGAATTGTTTTTTTCTTCTTTTTCTTCTTCTTTGTCATATCTGTCGAATGTATTTAGGCATATCGCAAGCATCAAAGTATCGGACACGGATACAAAATGGGCATACAAGAGGTTTAGAAGTGTCCATACTTCATAGGTAGCAAGACTACCATTGCAAATCACGGAAATGGAAAAAGAAAGGTGATAGTACCATATCCCGGAGAGAGGGAAGCAATGAGAAGGAAGAAAATTAGAAGAAAAAAAGACAAAGGAAAGAAAAGGCGAAAAAAGGAACAGTTGCTGAAAACGAACATGCTAGTTGAAGCACATGCGAACAACAACTAAAGTAGAGAAGAGAGTGAATAGAGATAGTGGCTGATGATTGATGAGAAAGAAAGAAGAAAATGAAAATTGGTGAAAAAACAAATTTATAGGTAGGGTTTTAAGGTTTTTGTCTAATATTAGTCAGGTATCAAGCAACTCGCGAGGCAAGTAATACCCACCCATCCTATACCCAAACTCAATTAACTGTTTAGAATAATCAGGTCAAAAAACCCCTCATAACTGTACCCATTTGGGTAAGAAATACAGATTACCCATCATGTATGCGTGAAATTGTCATCCCAAATAGAAAATTGTCATCCCAAATAGAACCAACAATGCGATAGCTAGTGCTGGGTCCCTTGTGAATTGTGATATTACATATACAACCCCTTTTTTAAAAGGAAGAGTGAAAATAAAAAAATCGTTGGAACAGGCCCATCAACTTCTAGTCTACAACAATAAACACACGCATACACAAGAAAGCAATCCTCGGGTAAAAACAAGCATTCTTGTTAAAATATGTATGCATGTCAAGGTTGTCCAGCACAAGTAGAACCAGGGGTTACCAACTTCTTAAGGTCCCAATGATGAAAACAGGGATTCTCAAGTATGATGCATTAAAGATGCAAAGTGCTGGTTGAACCTGTCCTTCATCTACTTCAGCATATATATTACTTACTGCAATATGTCATAAGCACCTATGATTGAAAGAGTTCTTACAAGTCTCTTCCATCAATATTCGATTTTGCCAGGCCTAATGTGATATCAATGAAACTGCAAAATACAACTTTACCCAAAGAAACAACAAAACCAGATCTAATACAACAGACAGAGCCAGAACTAATTAACTGGGGAGAGCTAATTTAAGATAGTAATGAAACCTTAAGAGGGAAAGGGTAGGGTGGGAAGGTTGCGATAAAATTTTGAGGGCAACATAATAGCCTTTAGTTTATTAGCTGATGACTTCCATTGTGCTATTGTGTTGGCCACAAACAGAACGGAGACAAAGAAAGAGGGATGAGGAGGGGGCTGAGGCTTATTATGAATTTCAAGTTATAGTTGGAAAATAATCTCTCTTTCTTTTTTCCTTTATCATTGAAAGGAGCATTATATTCGGTACCCAAGAACAAAAGTAATGCCTACAACCATGAACTAATCACCTAAAACTAGTAAGGGGGAAAACAAAGAAAAAAGGCACCAAAAAGAAAAGGAAAAGAAGTATAGTTTGATATATGTATCTTAACCAATTAAAAGCTTAGAATGCCTATCCTGCCACAGACTCCAACAATGGGACAGTTAATGTTAAGTAAATAACATCACTCCTTTAAGTGATACGTGTCTTAATTCAATCAAACTAATAGTCATAGCATGGGGCAATTATTGAAACAGGGGAGCATTCTCAGATTAATTTGGGAAGGACCTTCAAAGTAGCCTCCCTGGATTAAGGATAAAAGCATCAGATAAAATGGAGACAGTGGTCTCTGCTTAAAGGATTCTTGAGATAGAGGATAGAAGGTATTAATCTCCAGATTCCCATCTTACAATCCATAAACAGAAGAGTGGATGACTCCAGATTGAAGTAAAGAGAACAGGCAAAAGGTAGGAGTAAGGTCTTTAGCATTGCTTTGTTGGAGGATTTTGAAGTCGTATAGGTTACTGACTTGGTGGCTAGAACTGAGAATCTACCTAGATTGCATGCATCCAAGGGTGTGATTGTCAAAGCCTCCAAAGAGAAAAAAGGATTTTCAAATATGTCACTTGGTAGTGCACTCAAAGTGCAACATAACATTCTATTGGTTCTGACAATTAAATGCTGGCAGAAGACCCCGAGAAACCTCTCAATTCTAAACACTCAATCATCCATTTACCCCCACCCAACTGAAATTTCTTCTGGATTGTTCACTCTCACTTCAAGTTCAAATCAATACTGCACTCTCCCTCAATCCTAACGTAACACTAGAAACCCTGAATCTTCAAATTCAGTGAATGTAAACCACCTAAAAAACAATATTCATGGCTTCATGCAATTATACAGTACCAGGTTTTGCAAACTCAAAATGTCAGGGGAACATATGGAATCAACTGCCTACCAATTTAAAAACTAAAATATGAAGTCCTTAAGGCAGGTAATGGGGTGAATGAAAGCACGTAGATGGATTTATATCCAATAAACAGTTATCTGAAAAATTATAATATTTCAGTATGTAACATATACTTCATCATTGTAGCAGTCCCATATTCATTTGTCTAATCACAGACAAAATCATCACAAACAACATAACAAAACAATGACCTTGATAAAATAAATTCCACCCAATAAGGGAACATTACTTCTAAGAGTGGCCCATATATATAAAGTATTCCAACATCAACATCAGAATTCTGATGGTAAAATTTTTCAAATTTCAGCCCAACATCAGACTCCTTTCTCATTTTCTTTTATGTCAAGTCACAGACTTTCATATCCACTATGGCTAAGACAAATAATTGTTTAGAGCAAGAGAACAGAACATAGAACATAAACACCATATCAATGCAAAAAAAGAAAAAAATCAAAACATTTGCAATTCAAGTAGAGAAAGATAGACGCCAGAACAATGTACCTCTCGTTGCCATTAAGTCGAGCTCCAAAGTAGAAAGCCACGGAAAGCAACCAACAATCACTATGCACTGCAACCAGTGAAAGCCAGTCTTTACGATTCATCCCATCTCTTGCAAAATTAACACCCAAGGCTGGCTCAGGGAGCTCTGGTGGAACTTCCTCTGCTGGTAAAGCTACCTCCCAAGCCTCATTTGGGTGTCCATACAAACACAAATTCTCCTTATCTGAGCAGCAACAAATTAAAAATACTTCAATAAAAAATTAAAGCTGCAATCAAAATCACAAATTCTACAGCCTAAAATAAAGCACAACTTGGACATTGCTCAACTGCTAAAAGAAAATGCAGGAAAAATGAAAATAAAACCAATTGCATACTGCATATGAATAAATTTTCCGTTTCTTCTCAGAACTCAAACAAAAATTCTAGCAGTCTCAAAGACAAAAAGGAAACAGATTCGCATCTAAATTGAACAAGTGACCAAAAAATCCAAAGGCCTATAAGGAAAGGATACAACGATTGATAAAATTTTCTTCTCTGATTTCCATCAACTTCCTATACTTATTTACTTAAAAAGAAAGTCAACATAAAGATTGAAAATCCAATGGCCTATAAGAAATCAGAAACCTTGAAACAATAAATCGAATGCAAAGGCAACAAAAACTCAACTTCAAAATCAAACTGGATCGATCGCATCACCTAGAGACTACTTAGCTCACTCCAAATTAAATCATGACGGACAAATAGAACTCCCATCTCTATTTTCCTCAGCAAACAAAAATATATAGAAAAACTGAAATAACAAAAAAAGGACAGAAACTGACCCGGATCGCATTGCGAGTAGAAATCATCTACATCTGATCCAAACCACACGAAAGCAAAAACAAATTAATAAAATAAAATTAATAATAAATTCAAAGAATGAAATTAGGGTTTACAGAAAGAGAAAATCACCGTAAGTGAGAGCACGAACGAGACCGGAGCGTCGAGCGCTATAATCTTTGAAGATCTCTTCGACAGTTCGAGGACTAGAAGAAGCCATTTTTCTCCAAATAAATATTTATAATTTATAATTTTTTTTATTTTTGTGTGTACAAAGAGAGTGTTTTGCTTTCGGAAACGGATCGATTGGTTATTTGCGGGGACAGTTTTTTTTTTTTTGTTTTTTGAGAAATCGATAGTTTCAAAGACAAAAAAGCAGACTTTGTGAAGCTCACGTGTACGAAGCGCAGAAATGACCGAGCTTTGTCAGTTTGGTACTTCGGTGTCAGGAAAAACAAAAAATATAACATTGGTTTTGGCAGAATTTCATGGAACTTTATGGGCTTGTTTGGTCTTGGCCCAAAAATAATAAGGCTCTGTTTGGTACTTGTCAAAACAAAATGGCAAGGTCATGTTTGGTCTTGGCTCAAACCAAAACAAGGTAGGAGTTCAAACTACATTACCCCCATCCCACAAAAAAAAAAAAAAAAGGAAATATAATAGGGCCCATTTGGGGACATTTTGGAAAATATTTCTTTTTTATTCAATCATTTCAGGGCTTATTATGTTTTCATTGATTATTGGAGTAGAAAAGGTTATTATTATTTTTTTTTAGTTAAAGTTTTAGCCTTTATGAGAATATTGAAATTTTATGAATTAATTAATAAAAGTATAGAATAGGAGTTCTAAAGTGCAAAAATACAAAGGCTGGACACTCTATTCCTTTCTTTTATTCCATTTTTCTTCTTTCAACTTTTGGAGCAATTTGCAATTGATTTTATCACCTAGGTTTATAACCTACTTATAGCTTATATGAAAATTGCTTTTTAATTGTAACAAATCACAATGAACCCAAAAGATATTTCACATTTTACTTTTTTAAATGAAAACCAAAAACTAAAAATATCATAAAGTCTCACTTTTATATATACTTGTAAACACAAAAGTTAAAAGATCTATAAATCTAAAAATATTTATATGTTTCAATATCATTTTTAAAAAAATTAAAAAATCGTTAAGGTGGATTTAATTTAATAGTAGGATTTGCATTAACAAAATTAATAATTTTAACTTTTTTCTTTACTTTTTTTGCATATAATAGAAGTCATTGCAATCAAGTTCAACCAAAATTCTCAATATGTATCTTTTTTTTTTGTACTTTTGTTTAGACCAAAAACGAAATTGGGTAGGCTTTTATCAAAAAAGAACACAGATTAAGAGCAAAGGTCTAAGGTTATTCTGACATTTGTACTTCAACACACAAATTAGTGAGGTAAACAAATAGAGAGGAAAGAAAGCAAGAATACTGAAAATAAGAGAAAAAGATTACTTGCCTCACTTGAAAGGGAATGAGAGATATTTATACATGATATGGCATAGTAGGCAGCATCTAACTTGGTGTAGGTTATTCGGACATGGCCTTAGGTGAACCGGATAGCTACCCAACACGTCAACATGCCCACTTGGGGATGCATAAGTCGCAACAAGGATCCACGTTAGCTATAGGTAGTAGAAGTCTAACAATATCAACTATACGCCTCTACTAACAACATGGTCATATCAATTTGCCTTTCACTAATTGTGCAAGGATGTCAGGTCGTCATAAAATGAAAATACCCTAAGTTAACCAAAAGTTTAAAATGCCCTTGATCCAAATGTAATATTCAAATGTCCATTTTGCCCTTAAAGTTAATAATGTCCATATCATTTTACCCTTTCAACAGCTAATTTAATGGTTCAAAATAGGTGATTTAGACTTTTCATAGGTTGAGTATCCGGGCAAAATGGGCACACCTTTACTAATTAAATTTTTAGATCGCTTAACAAGTTGAAGAAGAGGATGACTATGTCATTGAAATAATTTTAGGTTCGATGTCAAGGTGAGGTGGTTGTTTAGCATAAGCGTTCAATTTTTGCAAAATGAGTTTAAGTCAAGTGTTCCTGTCAGCAATTCCCATCAACTATTGTGGGAGTTGTTTAGGCCATGCTTGATTGGCAATCCGTACATTAGTTTTCTTTTATTGATAACTTATAAAATTTTGTTGACTTCTCGAATGGGTGCTAAGATTAGACATGATTATTGAGGGTTTTTTTTTTTTTTTGAATGGTAAATTGAAAGGTTGCCTTTTTTTCTATATATAAATATATGAACTTTTTCTTTTAAAGCCATTACTTTCAAATCTTTTAGTAAAACTTTTCCTCTTTGAGGATTTGAACTACTCTGTAGAGTTTTAGGTATTCTTCTAGTTTTTCGCTATTCTAGATCATTTTTAGGCATTTTGCTAGGTTTTTAGGTATTCTAACTTTTTTTTTTTTTAGGTATTCTTGGTGGCCTCCTTTCTTCGAATTTTGACCTTATTCTTCAAACATTGGTACATCTTCAAACATGTCTCACTCCAATTCATCTTTAAAATTCTTAGATGCTGAGGTGAATCTAAAGGCTGAGCTTTTGACCAAGGTAGTCAAGGTGAACACCACTTCATCATTATATTTAGATGAGTCTCCCTCGTGCACTTTAAATGCCTAAAGTGAAGAGTTAACCAGTTATATATGGTTTTGGCCTTTGTCCAAATACCAAAAAAATGCGTTGTATGAGAATGAAGCAATTCGTACTGTTGTTGAGTTGAGCCAAAGTGTCGTACCTAACTAAATGATCCTTTCTATTAAAGTTCATCCTCATTGGCCCATCTTGAAAAATAAGGATTTGAATCTGAAAGTTCTAACTAAAGACGAGAATGACTCTTAACTCGATAACGAAATCCAAAATGATTTACCTCAAGCCAATAACATCTTCTTAGATAACAAACCCATAGAAACCATAAATTCTTTAAAAAGTCAAGCTTTCCCCAATAATTGATCTAAATTGTTTACAAATTGTCATATAAATGAGTTTAGAAAAAATTTTGACCTCCCAAAAGATTACAAGGTCAAGTCTTCTGATTTTTCTAATAGAATAACTTAACATCAAGGTCAAAATAAATTATTGGCATACAAGGAGGCCATGGTTGCCATACTAAGATTTTTTTACATCTTGTCATAATGATTATTTTAAATTTTTATTATCAGTTCCTTTTCAGCTCGTGCCCAACTCTTGGAGCATTGTTGGCTTTATAATGCTAATAAAAAGTATAAGTTAGATAAATGAGTTTAGGAATATTTTGGACCTTTCAAAATTTTACAAGGTTGAGTCTTTTGATTTTTCTGATAAAAGAACTCAACATCGAGGTCAAAATAAGTTGCAAGCGTACAAGGGAGCTATGGCAACCAAACTAAGATTTTCTTTACATTTTTTCATAGTGATTGTTCTAAAGTTTTATGGTCTAACTCCTTTTCAGCTTGTACCTAACTCGTAGCATAACATTGTTAGGTTTATAGTGTTAGTAGGGGGCTTAGGTCAATGTTTAACCCTTAACCTTTTTAGGAATTTCTTTTCAATAAAAGCTTATCCTCAATATCACAACTGGTATTATGTTATAGCTAAGTCTAGTAAAAAGTTATTTGATAAAATCCCTACCTCAATAAAAACATAAAAGTTATTATTTTATTCCATTATCACACCTAACAAAAAATGGATAGTCCAAACTAGCCTTGGTTGATTTATTAGCCATTTGAGTGGCCAATTTGCTCTTTGTGGAAGATGCTCATGTCTTCTAAAATATCAATAAAATTAGGAAGTATGGGATCTTATTGATCAATGTAAATCCTTTAACCTCAGTTAATACTCTTTGTTATTTTAAAATTAAAGGTAATTATGAATAGGTAATTTTTCAAAGGTTTGCAAAACTTGAGGCTAAATGTCTAATTATTTTTTGTTTATTTTCAGATATAGCAGGTGCTAAAGATCAAGCAAAGTCAAGCTTGCAAGCCGACAAAGGGAAAGAGAAGCAAGCTCCTACCTTTAACATTTTTTACTTCATCAAACTTTTTAAATGGTAAGTCAAGAGCAAATGAAGAAGAAGAGCTCAGCAGGTCATATGTTGTTGAGCTTAACTTTTCAAGTCTGTCTTCCTCAACTTAACTTCCCCATTCTGATCTTTTCGTCAAGGTTAAAGTTGTTAAGGTCTAACCTCTTTGACCTATTACAAAACATTCTTGCTAGGTGACGGATATGCCCGATTCTCCTCCCCCTCAAACTGAAGTTCTAGTTGAAACCACTGTTTTGGTGGTTACCCTATTTTGTAGAGATAAGTGAAAATGAAAGTGCTTATGACTTCACTAGATTTTTTTCATAAAATTATCAAGTTCATGATACCTTCTATAGGTGAGTTTGGTAACTTAGTTATTCTTTGTTATATCTTTTAATGTTTGTATTGTGGCTAATCTTAACTTAATATTTGATTTTTTTATTACATATTTTTTTAGATAAAAAGAAATTCAACATTCCTATGGTTAATAACATCAATTTTGTGCAACATTTTGCCCATGATGCTTTAGCTCATGTTGATTGGGCTGAAACACAAAAACAAATATACAAGCTTAGATCAAGGATGAGAAACACACTCAAGAAAAAGGCTTGATAAATTCAAATACTCTTACAAAAAATTAAGTCTCCGTATGCAACTATTAAGACTAAGCTAGACCAACTAAAATTTGAGCTAAGAAAAAAGAATGATACATTAAAGAGGAAGAATATCGAGCTGAATGAACTTCAACTTAAGTTTAAATATGATGAGGCAAAGTTTAAATACTAAGAAGAAGTTTACAATGTTATGAAGGCTACCTTGGTAAATTTTCAAGAAACTGAGAAATTACAAGTTGTTGCAAAACTGCAAATGAGGTCAATGTCTGAAAGTCCTTTAACTTGGCCAAAGACGAGGTTGACAATCTACCTCTACTTTAATCTTTCAACGATCTTTGTTAATGATCTTAAAATCCTCCAACCTCCAGGATAAAAAAAAAAAGATGAGGACAATGATAATGATGGTAATGATGACAGTGGAGACCAAATGTAAGTAGAATACTAGGGAGCTCAATTTGATTAAGAGTATGAGGATACCACCTATATTGAGAGGAGAAATGAGAGATTCAGACATAGATTTATATTTGTAAGCAATTTTATATAATACAATTATTATGGGATCATAAAGAATAGTCATTTTGCTAAACAGTTATAAGATTATAAAAAATAATATTTTGCCAAACAATTTTCATAATTATATGTGTTTTGTTTGTTTATTAAAATATATGTTTATTTAAGATCAAATTTCACATCAAGACCTTTAGCTCAGCTAAATTGATTTATCATAACCAAACTTACCACTCTTAAGATCGATTGTCATGCCTTTGACATATTCAAAATAAAGATCAAACCTTCTTAAGTCGGTTAAAGATATCATTATTTATTGATAATAAACTTTTTAAATTATTAGCATTCTAAGTCCTAGGGACAAGCCTTCTATCCAGGTCCTATAGTTTGAAGGTACTAGCTCAAATCACCTCTTTTACAACATAGGGGTAACTCTCTTAATTGAAAGCTAGTTTTCCACCTTAGTTATCCTGACCTAATGCTTCAGCTTTTCATAATATCAAGTCTCATTTCTAAATGATTTTCTTTTTCACTGTTTTGTTGTAATACCTGGTCACTCTTTATTAATATACTATTGTTTTGAAAAAACCCATGTTTCTTTGCTTTTCAATTAAGTCAAAGTAAACCTTTATAGCTTTAGGAATAGCAATAAAGTAGATATCCATTATTTTTTAGATATCCATATCTAAATTTATTTAATATTTATAATATTTGAGTCTGTTTAAATATCTACTTAACTTTAATATCACTATCCAAATCTGAATCCATTAAATAAGTACTATCCATTTAAATATCTGAATCAATTAAACTATTTGGTTATTTAAATTTTTTTATCAAAATATAAAATAAACAAGAATTTAGTTTAAAATTTAAGTTCACTGTTAATTAATAATAAATAAAAGTTATTTTTTAAGGTCTAAAACCTTCTACAAGTATAAAATTTTATATATTTTACATATGTAAATGAGTAACAAATTCATATACGGATTCAAATATTTGATATCCAGGGGATATTATCTGTATCCACTTCAAATCTATAACAGATAATAAATCTCTTATCTGAATGTATTAATTATCCATTTCTAACAATCTGAATCTGACCAAAACGGATTAGATAATGACGGATATTTATTTTTTTACTATCCATTGCCATCCCTCTATAGCTTTTACACTATCCTCTTCCTTATTCATTTTAACTATAAAGCTTGACATACCGATCTCAATTAGAATAATTGTTTTAATCCTGAATGCCAAATTAAAAGTTGTCTCCTCTGTTGGAACTTTGTCATCATCCTCAATACCCATAAAACTCTAAGAAGTTTTTTTGCCTAAGTTCCTTTAGCTTCATCTAACTTTTTTTTAGAGCTTTTAAGATATTATTGTTTGCTACCTTGGCTTGCCTATTAAATTGGGATGAGCTACGAGGTGAAGTAAAGGTCAATCCTAAAATTTGTAGACCATTCCTTGAACTTGGGATTTTTAAATTGTTTTAATTATCAACAATTATTACCTTGGGCAAATCTACATACTACATTCTTTCAACAAAATTTCTCCATTTATGCTTTAATTATGGTCACTAATGGCTCCGCTTCAATCCACTTAGTAAAATAATCAATGGCTATTACAACAAATTTCCATTGTCTTAAGGCTAGTATAAATGGGCCCAATATAATTATCCTTCATTACATGAATGATGATAGACTGATTAATAGGGTGAGCTTAATGACGCGCTTTGATGTTGAATAGGTGCAAATCATTAGCACTTATCACATCTTTTAACAAGATCAATGATGTTTTTCCTAATAGTGGGCTAGTAAGACATTTGTCTCAGTACCATGTAAGCCAAAGCCCTTAGACCAAGGTGGTTTCCATATATTTCTTCATGCACCTCTCTTTATATGTGGTTGATCTCGTATGCACTCAAACATCTGAGATATGACCAAGTAAATGATTTGCAATATAGCTTTCTTTCCACAATGGTATACCTTAATGCCTTTCTTACCAAAGCTTTGGCTTAGATCCTATTCTTTAGTAGGTTTTTCATTGTTAGGTACTCTTTAATTAGGCTTATCTAAGACTCTTAATCTTTCTTTATCTGTTTGACTTGCTTATCTTTATTGTACTCATTTCATTGATTTTTTCAATTAAAAAACTTCATGGGTTCTCTGAGATTAGGCTAGTAGCCAACTTCGATAAGGCATTTGCCAATATTCTATTCTCAAGGTATTCTTTTTATTTTGCACTTAGTGAATTTTTAGAGTATATTTTTTACCTTGTATAAATATTTAACCATGGTTTCTTCTTTTACCTCATATTCACCCTTAACTTGGCTTACCATGAGCTATAACTCACTGTAAACAATTAGCTTTTCTTTTTCTAATTCTATTGCTATCCTTAAACCATCTATAAGTGCTTTTATACTTTGCTTCATCGTTTGAAGCTCTAAATTTGAATTTCAAAGCATATTGCACCTTTATGTTTTTAAGATTGACTAAGATGGTTCGTACACCACTTCTTTCCTCAGTAGTCGATCTGTATACATATAAATTCCATATTTTCTTTTCATTTAACTTTACTATTTCAAGGTTTTAGATAACGTTACTAGTAAAGTCGATAAAAGCATTTCTTACGATAATGCATTCTGTAATAAAATCAACTGTTACTTATTCAAAATAGTTCATGGCTTGATATGCAAGTATATTTGATAAGCTCCACAACCCACTTTATCAGCCATCTTGACAATTCTATTTTTGTAAAACTTGTCTTAAAGATTGGTCAGTTAGGACATTAATTATGTGAGACTGAAAGTAAGGCCTGAGTTTCCTTGTTGTTATTATTATAGCAAAAGTAAGCTTCTTAATTTTATGGTAATTCAATTTGGCCCTAAAAAGAACTTTACTTACAAAACACACAAGTTTTTGGCATAATTTTTTCTCTTTAACCAATACCTAACTAACTAAATAGTTTATCATAACTAGGAATAGGTACAAAGGTTCTCCTATTATGTGTTTAGAGAGTATATATGGTGTAGTCAAAAATACTTTAATCTCTTCAAAAAAGCTTTCTGACATTGTTTGATCCATTAAAAATCACCAATATTCTTGAAATTTTTAAAAAATGAAAGACATCTATTAGTTAACTAGACATGAACCTATTCAGTCTAGCTATTTTTTTAGTCAATCTCTGTACTTCTTTTACTGAATTTGGTAGGCTCATATCAATGATCCTTTGAACCTTTTTAGGGTTTGCCTTAATACCCTGTTGATGTATCATAAAGCTTATGAACTTTTCTAAGGTAACCCTAAAAGCATATTTACTCGGATTTAACCTCATCTTATGTTTTTTCAAAACACCAAACACTTTTTCAAATCTTTCAAATGCTCTTCCAAAGTCTTGCTTTTGACAATCATGTCGTCCACATAAATTTTCATGTTCTTACCAATCAGATGTCAAAATATCTTATTTACCAACATCTGGTAAGTAACTCTAACATTCTTTAAGCTAAATGGCATACCTTATAATAATACAATCTGTTCTCAGTTATGAAAATTGTCTTTTTTTCATCTTTTTCAATTATTTTGATTTGGTTATACTTAAAATAAGCATCCATGAAACTAAAAAATCCATATTTAATAATATCATCTACTAACTTGTCAATGCTCAGTAAAAAGATGCTAATCTTAAGATATGCCTTATTGAGATTAGTAAAGTTTATAATCATCCTTCATTTCCATTTTGCCTCTTTACCATCACCACATTAGTTAGCCGTTTTGGGTAGTATGCCTCTTTAATGAACCCAATGGCTTGCAGTTTATTCACTTCTTCCTAAATCATAACTTGTCTTTATAAGGCAAAACACTTTTTATTTTACTTAACTAGCCTAACGTCCAACCTGACACTTAAACAATGTACCATGTGTCTCAAATCTATGCTTGGCATATCCTTAGGTTTTCATGTGAAGAGGTCTACATTGTTCCATGAACCAACCTATTTTATTTTTTAACTTTTCACTAATCTATATAATTTTTTTTTATTTTTCTTCAAATATTGAAACTTGTACTAATATGTCTACAGGTTCAAGTCTACTATGGTCTAAATCTGGCTTGTAATCAAGAATATCTTCAATTCTACCTCCAATGTCATTACTTTTTGGAGATGAAATACATTATGTTAGCTTAGTTATAGGTATTCTAGATCACATATGTATATATTTTATTCCTATGTAGTTTATTTGTGAATGTGAAATGTTAAACTATTTGATTTTAGCACCACTAACAAGTTTATGCTTTAGTGACTTGCTTAGCCAAGCTACATCAACAATTTCACAATTATAATATAAGTAAGGTGTACTTGCATTTATAATATAAGGATGCCTTCCATAAAAAATAAAAGTGTTAGACAATTATAGGTATAGTTGATTCATATATCAAATATTATGTTTCATGGTATTCACAAGTCATTGTAAAAATCTAGGACCTTAATTTAAAGCAAAAACTAAATAAAGCTTGATTCAGAGTTTTGATTTTTAGATATTCATTTAGGTAATCTCTTGTCGTTTCCTTATTGGGCTTTGCCAAGCCTTTTTATCATCATTCTCTTTCTCACTTAAAGTGTTCAACTATTCTCTACTAAGTTCCACTACTAATTTTGGTTGGACTTCTATTGCCTCTTCCTTCATTTTTAATTTTAACGTAGCCATATAGCATTATCTAGCCATGGGCTGGTTAGTCAGGTTTTCACCTATTTCACATAGAGTTAAAAATTTCACTTTTAGATGAGATGTTGATCTATCATCTTCAAAAATGTTTGGCTAGGCCTTCTTAAGATGATATTATAGGCTAAAAGAATATCTATAACCATAAACTCGATCATAGCTGTGATTGTTTTTGGCTCAGCTCCTAGGGTGATAGGTAACTTTATAGTTCTTAACACAGAGACGTGCTCATTTTCAAACATGACTAAGGTCATCTAATGTGGCCTGAACTGGTCATTAGATATTCCCATCTTTCTCATCTTGCTATAGTATAACACATTACTTGAGTTATCATTGTCAAAGTAGATCTTTCTAGCTATATGGTTGTAAAGTATGGCACTGATAACTATCCCATAATTTTATGGGAATCAATATTCTTTAGGTCTTTCATCAAGAAAAAGATCAACTCTTCTTTCCAGTATTTAGTCTTCTTAGTTGAAAAGCCTATCGCTAAAATTGCCCATTTATTAACTTTATTTTTAGCTAAGGTTGAAGTTTCTCCAATAATGACATTGATAACCCTAACAATAAGTTAGTTCGTATTGTGCTCTCTTTGCTCTTCAACTCGACCAAAATTTTTCCCATCATTTTTCTAACCACAATCAACTTGATTATAATAGTTTTTTTCTAATGGTTTTCATATTCCTCTTTTTTAATAATTCCTATTCCTTTTCTATCTCAAGTTTTCCATGAACATATGTAGTCTACCCCTTGCGATGAGGTTTTCTATATCATTCATCAATTTCGCATTCTTTAATAGTGTAGCCATGGCCCTTATGAAATGCACATTTTTTTGTTTGATCTCTTTAGTTGTTTTGCCTTATAAGCCTAAGCTACCTCAATTATGGATCTCTTTCTATCTACACCAATAACCTTTCACAGAAAATATTCTAAGGGGTATATTGATCATATTTTTTATCCGAGCTCCTGGCTCTTGTATATCCCATTATGTGTGGTTTTTTCCCTTTTTGAGAGCTTTCTACCTCTTTACCTTATTTCTTACTCAGGTGGTTAAGAATTTTTCTTATTCTATCTTTCTTAAAAGCCATTGTTTCCATAACATTAATGTGTTGCTCAACTTTTGTAAGGAGCTTTTACATTATCTTTGAGGGTTTTAAAAAGAAGGCATAGTTGAATTGGTATTTTTTATCATCCAAGCCTCTTAAGAGATTGACCACTGCAATTGATTACATTAGGTCTTTGTCCTATAGAGCATTTATGTTGAATACCGTTATGAGAGCATTTACTTAGCGCAACAAAAATATTTGAACAAAATATAGACCAGGGTAGGCTCTTATTAAAAAGAACACAAGTCAGGAACAAAGGCTCGAGATCATTCTGACATCTGTATTTCGACGTGCAAGTTAATGATGTAAACGAATATAGAGGAAAGAGAGCAAGAATACTAAAAATAAGAAAAAAGGGTTACTTGCCTCACCTGTGAAGGAATAAGAGATATTTATACCTAAGATGATGTGGCATGTGATATCTGACTTGACGTGGAGGATGCCTACATGGGCATAGGTGGAGTGGTAGCTGCCAAACACATCAGTAGGCCCATTTAGAGATGCATAGATCACAACAGGGATCCATGTTAACAATAGGTAGTAAGAGTTCGACAATATCAATTGTGTGCCTCCATCAATGACTTGATCATGTCAGGTTTATCTTTTACTAACTGTATGAGGATATCAAGTCAATAAAGAGATAGAAATATACCAGGTCGACCCAAAAACTTAAATACCCCAATTAAAAGATACTATTCAAATATCCATTTTACCTTTAAGGTGAATAATGTCTACATCAACTTCCCTTCCATAACACAAAGATGAAAAGAAGTTTTTTTCCCTACTTTTGTTGTTTTTAAGCAAAGAAAAAAAAGATTCAAGGTACATCCATTTATGTAATGTAATATTCAAAAACTAAACTTTATAAATTAGAAACAATGAATAAGATAAATAAAATAATAAAAATTGAAAAAAAAATCACATGGAAGTTAGGGTCATGTCAGCTAATTAAAGCATCAATGCTTTGCTTCTTCAACTTTTCTTCTCCAACCTTACCATACGGTATTGCATACAACAATATTATTAGGTACGTTTGTATTTAGTTTAATTATATTTAATTTTGTGTTTGGCTACATTATTTACATCTTAATTAGGTAGCAAAAAACAATAATGCTTACCCTAATATATTTATCTTTGAATTGTCTGCAATAACATGTTTGCAATTTAATATTATATTTTACTAAAAAAATTTATTATATAATGATAGTTTAGTTATCAAAAGTTTTATTGGCGACTAGTAATTATCATTACCTACAAGTTCAAAGTTTTGTTAGTTTTCATTTTGAAATTCTAAACTTTCGTCATTATTTACCGCCTCTATCGTTAGAAAAATATCCAGTTAATTCAGTTATTATTAAAATATTACATCAAGTTGCAAGTTTAAAAATCAAAATTCAAATTGCAATTCTTTCTTTTAGTCCTAAATTATGATTTTTTTATAAATTTTTTTTTTTAATTTTAAAAATTGCTCTTGTTCTTGTTTAGCATTGTGATTTACTTTTGGCATGTGCTAACTATAATAATGGCAATAATAACAAATGATATAATTTATATAGCAAAGAAAAGTTAATCTCTTCTCTCAAAATGTAAATTATCAACAATTTATCAGCCTTGTTCCCTTAAAGGAATTTGATGAGATAAAAATGACATCTCAATAAAACGAAACCAATGATTCTTTTTATTCCTTTTTCGATGATACAAAATAAATGGAAAATGATTAACAACCCAGGTTCAACTTAATTGTTATTCTTCTTTTTAGGAGGGTTTAGGATCTTCCTCTTTTTAAATTTTTTACATGTACAATAAAAATATAAAAAATTTTAAATAATAACAAAATTTTAAATTTAAATCAAATTTTAATTCAATTAATTCATATAATTATTTTTAAAAATTGACATCTAATAAATCTGAAATTTAAATTTTTAACATGTGCAACTCCTTTCTTTCTCTTCAGGTTACAACCTCATTTATTAAAAAAAAAATCTAGCTAATACTTTGAGTAAAACATTAGGTATTATAACTCAAATTTCTGCCACAATTAGATTATATATATACAAATACTTTCTCATGTACAGAAATAAAAAAAAAAAAAAATTCTATAAGTCGACAGTTGTAAAGGTTATAATGTATATTTTTTATAACAAATCCAACAAGAACACAAAAAAAGAAAATTACTAACCAAGGAAGAACAGATTCGGTTGAACCATAATTATAATTGTTTGGTTGAACCAGAACTATATGGTAGGGACCTTTATATGGTCTATTATTTCTTAAGTTATCCTTTTAATGTCACATTATAATTATGAACTAGATCTTAGCAATCAAACCAAAATATTAAGACTCAACGGCTATATTAGAATCATATTTTTCAAAATCCAAAACCCAATCAAATCCTACAACAAATTTAAAGGGGAAACGAGTGAAAGGTAGCAATCATTATAAAGGGGAAGTAAGGAGTGGGGAAAATGAACTAAAAACATCCTTTTTCTTTCGTGTCACATGGAAAAGATGCTAGAAAGTGAAAAAAAAAAAAAAAAACAAAAAAAAAGCCGTGTTTATCACACTATTAGTGGAGAAATTAACATCATTTCATCATGGCATGAAGTTGGATTTTTTTTTTTTTCTTATTTATGAGCCCATGAACCCATGAAAAGTAGGTTCCACCAGTAAATTAACTAACCCAATGTGACCCCACCAACAAAATTTGACCTATTTAATCAATTAATTGCATCAATGTATTCTTTCTTTACATTTGATCTTACGTTATGCTAAAAAGAATTGGGTTAATGAAGGAATTGGAAGATCCTTCGTCTAAATTCTCATACTTTGTTGATTGCCAATATTTTTCGTTTATAAAGTGGTCATAGAAGGATGACAATAAGAGCTTGATTCACTTTAAAAACTACTTTTCTTCTACATAATAGCAATTTATCACCTAGGGTACTTGTTTTTTTTTAATAAAAATCGTAATTTAAAAATAAAAAATTTTTAAATTTTAAATTTGATAAATATTATTTTTAAAAATAATTATATAAATTAATTGTATTAAGTTTTAGATTTAAAATACTTGTTGTTGCTATTTTTGTAATGTTATTTATTGATATAAAATGAAAAAAATGATATTATTTTACCTTGGCTTTTCTTTTTCCTTTTATGAGAAATAAAATATCAATTATACTTGAAAAAAAAGTAAAATGGGGAATAGCAATATCAAATTAACTATCATGGATGTTAATATTCGATAAAAAAAAAAAATGAGCACTTTTGACTTTATTTTTTAAGAAAAATCAACAAATAATTTAAAAGTATAAGATAAATTTGAGAAAGATAATGTCTACAGAATTTTATTACAAACATGGGAAACATCTCGTCTTCATGTGAAGCGTCCCTTAAGTTGAAAATTTGACATGTTCAAGATTCGAACATGTTTTTGACTCTCTGTTTTTAAAACCAATGACTTTTTTTAGAGAAAAAAAAGTTAGGCAATGAAAATGGTCCCCTAAACGACCACTTGACTTCCCATAAAAAATACAAAACAAAAAAACAATAGAAAGATTATTACAGAGAAAAAACTCTCGTCATCCACTTGTAGCATACGGATTCATCCACGTGTTCATGTGATGGAATGCGACCCCACAAATAAAAATCAAAGACCCCACTTAAACCTCTTGTCAGCCCCTCACATTTCAAAGTTGGTAAGGATTGGAGTAACATCTTCGGTGTTTGGCTTAAGTTTCACACCAAAGAGAGAAGAAAAAAAAAATGCAGAAGCTAGAGGATGGAATTTTGTGTATATTGTTTTCCGCTTTTGACCCTCCATATTTACTTAATTTTCGCACTTACAGCACCTGAAAGTCCAAAGACACTGAGAGAGAGAGAGAATTGTTGTTGTTTTTTTTCATGGAGGCGAGCTTTGAAATGGAAGCTGTGATAGAGTTTTTGAGGAAGAATGGATTGAAAGAAGCTGAGAAAGCACTTGAGGAAGATATGACGGAGAAAAATGAACAAGAAGTGGGTGCTTTTGATTTTGAGAAATTCTTGTTCCCCATGCCCCCGCCGGTCAAGATTCCAGGGACCCTCCGGCGATCAGAGGTGGATGAGAAAGTGAAGTCAAGTGATGGGTCGGATTCAGATGGTGATGAGTTTGTCAGCTTGAGCTCTTCTACTAGTGATGTTTGCTCTTCAGGTGAAAAGAACTTTGGTTTTTAATTTTGTTTGATCTTTTAATGGTTGGAATTAAGTTGGTATTAAAAATGCTTAGCTAAATTTGTTTTTATTTCATATAAATTTTTTTTTTCAAATTCTTTTGCTCTTTCAGTGATTGTTTTAAGTTGGAATTTTGTTTTTAGAAACTGACTTTTGTTTTATATTTTTTTTAATTCTTTTTCTATTTTTGTGATTTTTTAGTTAAAATTTGATTGGTTTTACTTTAATCATGCTTAACTTAATTGGTCTTTGATCAACTTGATTTTGTTTGAAAGATTCTAGCTTGATCATCAACCTTCATTGTTTTTCTGGTTGCTTGTTGAGTTTTAGGTGATGTAAGCAACAGGCAAATTGCTATGAATAAAGTTAAGCGAAGGCCTTTCTCTTTTTCCCTTTTTATCTTTTTCTCGTGTGGGTTCGAATTTGAATGGATTGTTTACTTGCTCATCTCCTTTCCTGTTTTAATTTTAATGGATCTTTATAACTGATGATTCGATTTTAAGATTGCTATAAGGTCACAAAACTTAGTTTAATTTCTTGTGAATTCTTATAGTTTATAGAGCAAATTTGTGAATTGTTGTGTAAATGTCTTGAAACCAGATGGGTTATTCATCTTTCTTTTTGATTTGGGGGAGTGGGATTCGAACCTGCTCTGTTGAGCGAAAGGTCATACATCAACTCATTGAGTTAAATGATCGGATGTATGGGTTGTTCATCTTAAGTGATTAGAGATGGTGCTTTTTCTCTTTTTAATTAACGTTTTCCGGTAGTAGACTCCAATTATGCTGCTTATGCATTGTAAATCTCCTTGAACTTCTCCCAATAAATGGAATCTCTTTTCACCACCATCTTATTCTACTAGTGCTTTTTTCTTACAGCTATGCAAGGATCACCTTTTTTTTTTGTTTGAGACATGCACGCCTCATTGCCATCTAGTTTTTCCATGGAGGTTGTGTGAGAAATTTTATCAATTCTGTTTGCTACTTCTGCCTTTCATCATTGCCATTTCTAAGTCACTGCCAAGTACTAATTAATAGATCCTTCTGTACTTTTAAAAATACCACCAAAAAAAAAAAAAAAAGAAAAACCTTACATGTTCCAATTTTATTTAAGGAATTATGCAACAGTCTGAAATTGTTATTATTGTTTTCTTATTTGGCCCTATTTTCAATATCTAGGTGGCTGCTGGGATGAATGTGTTAGTTAATGTGCATAACAGCAATCCAACTGTTTTTCATTTTGCAGAGTTTGTGAATCCATATGGACTTCATTCTGGCTCTCAGGCTGATTCTGATACTTCATCAGATAGATTATCTCAATTTGGAACGGCACGCGACTATCCTGATTTTGACATGCAGAATGACTTGGACTGGTATAATGAGAAGGACTTCATGACTCCATGCTTTGCTGGGTCAGACTTCTATAACTGTCCAAGTCAGGATAAGTTTGTCACAACTTTGGAGACAGAGAAGCAACATGATAATAAACCGAGTTCACATAACAAATCTGAAGAATTTCAAACAGAAGTGGGCACTGATTACTTGGACAAGCCACGCTTTTATAATATGGCCTGCATAAATGGCGAAAATGAGGTTCAAATGATCGATTATTATCATTTTGATAAATGTAATGGGATTGAAGGGGACATTGAACGAGAGCTGAAGAATTGTGGTTATGGTTGTTCATTTCCCCTTTGCAAATGTTGTGAGGGGTCCTGTGTTTATGATGAAAATCCCATGAACTTCAGCTACATGAGCTCCAAAGAAACTGATTTGGATGATCTTCAGTTAAAGGCTACTGGAGAGGTTAATGCAGATTATAATAGAGCTTCTGAACATAAATCTAACAAGAATCTTTACTCTGCCAGAAGGGGTTCAAATGATTGGATTGATGGGTTTAAAGGTGATTCTAACTTAGTGCACAAGATTGGCGAGAAAGATTTGTTGCAGAAAACAGTTGATGGTTATGGAGTTGAAGGTGATGAATACTATGGAGAACTTAGTGAACCTCAGGCTGCTGCCGAAGAAGAGGGTGATGCTACTGATGAACTTCTGATGTACTCTAATGATGATGAATATGAAGTATTCAATTTGCGAATCATTCACAGGAAAAACAGGTTAGCTGCTATACTATTTCTCAGATTGCTGATGTTAATTAAGCTAATATAGGATTTTTTTATAGAGCTAAGCAAATTGGTGAGTAAACTTGTTTAAAATTGATAAGTTGCAGACGAAATTTATGTTCGTATTCAAATTCTCGATGATCATAAACTAATCAACAGGTCTCCAAATAACTATAGTTAAATTTTCTCTCTCAAAATGCTAATATACAAAGCCCATATTACTGGAGTTCACATAAATAAAGTGCAAATAAAGAAAAACTATTTGCTAAATTTGGTCTTCCATCTCATTCTTACGTGGACAGGACAGACTTGCTGCTAGAATATTTTGTCATGTTATATAGCTCATGCTGGCACTAAACTCACCATGCTAAAAGTTCTTTCTTTATAGATATTTGAGGACAATGCACTGCAGGTTAATATGCGGAAATCAGTATAACTCATGAATTATACTATCTCTAGGACTGGATTTGAAGAAAACAAGGACCTGCCTATAGTGCTAAATAACGTCATTGCTGGAAGATATTATGTAACAGAATACCTAGGTTCAGCTGCTTTTAGTAAGGTTGTTCGAGCACATGATCTTCTCATGGGAATGGATGTTTGCCTGAAGATCATTAAAAATGATAAAGATTTTTTTGACCAAAGTTTGGATGAAATTAAACTACTAAAGCTTGTCAATAAGCATGACCCTGGAGATGAGCACCACATTTTGCGTCTCTATGACTACTTCTATCATCAGGTATGTTTAAAGAGTAAATTAGTAATTCTTTCCACCCCATTGCAAAAAATATGGACTGCACTTGAAACAGTCACTTGTTTAGTAAAATGGCTATAGCCACCCCATCTCACCATTCTGAGTTTCAAAAAATACCATTTCATTAGTGTTTATTTTGTTGAGCACTATTTTGTACATATTGGATACTAATGATTTCTTTATGGCTTATGCAAAATCTGTGTAGGAACATCTGTTCATCGTCTGTGAACTCCTTCGAGCAAACTTGTATGAATTTCAGAAATTCAATCAAGAATCTGGTGGAGAACCATATTTTACCCTCAGCCGGCTGCAGGTTTGTTCAAATGGATATTGGCTCAGCCAAGATGTTTTAGTTCATTGTTTCTCTTTTTTGTAGTTAGTTATATATTTCTGAACTATAAACCCTTATCTGGGATTGTTTGTTAAGTGATAAATTTTTAGGTTAACTCAAATAATACATCCAGCATGAGACAATAATTTGCTGTTGATATTCTCTCACACAGGTCATAACTCGTCAGTGTTTGGAGGCACTTGATTACTTACATGGCTTGGGAATTATTCACTGTGATCTAAAGCCCGAGAACATCCTTATCAAAAGTTATAGAAGATGTGAGATAAAGATTATTGATCTTGGAAGCAGTTGCTTTCGGACTGACAATCTGTGCCTATATGTTCAATCTCGTTCCTATAGAGCGCCTGAAGTCATCCTTGGCCTCTCATATGACCAGAAGATTGACCTATGGTCTCTTGGATGTATCCTTGCCGAGCTATGCTCTGGGGAGGTTTGTCATATTTTATCATAGTTTGGCAATGTCTTGAATTAAAGCTAACCAAATTAATGCTGATTCCATCTGATGACTGCCTTCAAGTTTCTTACAAACATCTTATTGGCTTCCTTTACTTCTGATTTTTCTACCAATTTTAAGTAGTTATTCCTTTGGAAGCAATTTTATCAGTGACTCACTTTTAAGTACCCGTGTCCTTTTACAGGTCCTGTTTCCAAATGATGCAGTCGTAATGATCCTCGCACAGATGGTTGGAATGCTAGGTCCTATTGATATGGAGATGTTGGAGAATGGACAAGAGACATACAAGTATTTCACAAAAGAATATGATCTGTACCATATAAATGAGGTTTGTTTATGATTTCTTTTTAAACCTACAAGTATTTCACCAATTATAGGTTTGAGGGCAGTCAATTTTTTAGTGAACTATGAGATTTACTGGTTAGTTCATCCAACTTAATTTAGGACGAACTCATGCTGTTTTTTTTTCTGTCCAGGAGACTAACCAATTAGAATACATTATTTCTGAGGAGTCTTCACTGGAGCATCATATTCAAGTTTCTGATGTCGGGTTTATCGATTTTGTTAAACATTTGCTTCAGATGAATCCTCAAAGGCGCCCAACTGCAAGGGAGGCATTAGAACACCCATGGCTTTCGTACTCGTACTGAACCAAAACTCCCTAAATTGCTGTTGGGATGACCTTTTCTGTGAGTATTACACATTCATCGAGGAATGGAATTATATGGGGACAAGGCCAACTGTATTTCGGATTTCAATTTTGGTTTTATGTGTATAGCAATACTCATATTTATTCACATTCTTTTTTGTACAAAACTCTTCCCCCTCTACTTTGTTGGGGTCGTAAAAAACAAGCCCTTTTGATTTGAGTGACAAGAAAGATACAATAAAAATCATTTTAGTTGAACAATCTCATGTTATGCTGCATAAGCAACTCATTTTTTCCATTTTAATTCATTTATCTGCATCGGATTCAATACTTTATCCAATAAGTGTTCATCAGCCATAGAGCTATGTGATACATCACTGCCTTTTTGTTGACTTGAGTTTTCGCGAAGAATCCCCCTCAGGTGCCTTTTGTTTCAACATCCACAGGAAACATCTCGGAAGCTGTATGAAGTCGTGATTGTCACATACTTAGTTGTGAATGTCTGGTCATGCAAACCCAATGAAACTCCAAAGTCTCTTATTATCTGTCTTTAGGTTAAGCAAGGCATCAAGTAGATTTGCTTAAAGGGATTTTTGGGTAGTGACAACAATGATAGCTGTCAATAGATATTAAATCGGGAAAAGGATCATGTCCAAATTAATGATTGAAATTTGACTAGCATAAGTAAAAGTAGAAAAGTTTGATTATACTTTGTAACAAGAAAAAGATTGTCAATTAGGAGATAAAAGTTGATGAATTTAGTATAAGAAAACAAACCAACAATTTCAATTCTAGTTGTATTATAAAGAACAAAGAACAAAACATTGCAACAACAAGATTTCCACATTCTTGTCCAAAAGAGATGCAGACAGAATCGTCATAATCTAATATCTATTTGCCAGCACATTCCATTTTTTCTCTCGTTCTAAATTCTTAATGTCTGCTTCGTATATTTTCTATTTTATAAACTAATTATTAAAAACTATAGTGACATAAACTAGAATCTATTTCCCGTAAAAATTATTTCAGTTGATAAATAAAAAAAACCTTTTTTAATCAAAGTTTGATTCTTGTTAGAACACTTTGAAGGTATAATACTGAATGTATCAAATCCATATAAAAAAAAATACATGCTTAATTTAAAAAAAAATACATAAAGTAACATTACTAAAATTGTCTTGTCAATCTAGATGAAGTAAATTTGATTTTAATAAATAATTGTATTACTAATTTTGGCAGTATCAATAAAATACCTATGGTTATTATTTTCATTCAAACTGATGTTATAAAATTATCATATTATTATACTCCGAACCATTTGATTTATTGTGATTTATATGATGCTTTGTTAAGATCATCCATAGTTAGAATATACAATTTTTAATTTCAAAATACTGAACATAATATATGGAAAGATAAATGAGGCTTTTGTACAAATATATATATATATATATATATATATATATACATATGGTTAATTTCCATTTTTTGAATAGAAAATAGAAGAGGTGACGTGGAAAGTGAGATCATGTAATCTGAGTAGGCTTTGGGACAGTAGATTCCTCCCTCAAGTAGTAATTAGCAGCGAAGTTTGTCTCGCATGATTGGCTGATTCGATCCAACAAAATTTCACTAGTTTCACTTTCTTTGTTTCTTCCAGTGTTTTACACCACCACTTTCTCTTCTAGCCCGTGTAATCCACTTCCACTCTGCACTTTAATTCTTGATTATATTCTAGGTTTAATTCTATTGATTAAATGCAACAACAAACAAAATTAATTCTTTTGAATTTTCTTCAAAATTTTACCTAAGAAAATAAACCTTTAATGCCTAACTTAGCATTGACTAAAATAGTTTGCATACTTGATATGTTTTTAAAATTTGTAATTTAAAAAAAGTTCAAACAGGTAATTTTTTTTAAGGTGAATTAAATAAATAAAAATTAAGAGTTAAAAATAAATTAAAAATTAAAAAAATAAAAATTTGATAGCTAATCTTGGTCTTGGCATGTTTGAATTAAATTTCATGGTATGTTATCGGCTAAACAAACGAATTGCAATCTATTTCAATTAATTGCATGTGATTTCAAAAGTTTCATTTAATATAGGTGGTTGGTATCATTAAATAAGAATATTATGCTGTTAAATTTTTAAACAAACTAGTTGAATTGTATTTATTGCTCTCTTTCATTAAATTTAATGTTAAAATAACAGAAAAGTTTTAAATTTTTATTAAGGGATTAATTTTTTTTAAAGCAAAATTGAAGTGAAATTATTATAAATCATTATGTGTTTATATGTAACAAAATAAATTAACCACTATGGCTTAAAAGTTGGTTGGAGCTAGCAATTACTCAAATTTTTATTAAGATTATTAAAAGATTATAATATATGCATATTTGTTTAATTGATTATTGAATTCACGGTGATTGACCTATTTTTAACATACAATATGATTTTAGATCGGTTAAGTCAGTTCATTATAAGAATTATGAGATCAATTTCTCATCTCAAAATCAAATTTACTATTTTTAATCGAATAGGAAAGGTTTGAGGAGATTGGTCCACGGCAAGGTAAAAAAAAAGATTATGAAACAGACTTCAAGTTCAGCTAGCACTAAAGAAACCCAGGGCAAAGAAGAAACGGAGATCAAGATTATTATAGAGGAAACAAAGTCAAAGGGTAAGAAGAATGCAACTGGCCAAGAAAGGAAGAAATGAAACTAGCTTTTTAAAGAGCCGAGAATGAAAAACATGCTTTTAATCTTGAAATTATTGTAAATAATTTGTTATGAGGTTGAGCACTTAAGTTGACACTAAAATTCATATTATAAATACCATACTTTGAATTTAAAGAAAAATTTATTAAAGCAAAGCTTACCCTCTGCATCTTAATGTATATGTCTATTTTTCTACCGATTGAACAAATAAATTCATGTCTGAGAATTGGTCTTTTCACAAGAATCAATCTCGACCTAAATAAAGAAAAGAAAATCATTGATCAAAGGCCCAAAATCGATCTCGCCCAACTTGAATCAGTGGAAAATCTCGTATTGGCACCATTTTGTGAAAACAGCCAGGAAAATGCATACAAATCGAGGCTAAACTCTTTTATAAAGAACAACTAATACAATTGCTAAGAAATAATGTCAATCTTTTTTGCATGGATCCCATAAAATATGCTTGAGATAGATCCTTCAATAATAGTTCATAAATTGAATACTAACCCAAATATCAAATCAATTTCGCAGAAAAAACGGTGTTTTGCTTCTAAAAGAAAGATAGTAATTAAGGAAGAGGTTGATAAATTATTACAAGCTGTGTTCATCAAATAATCTTATTACCTAATTGAATAGCCAATGTAGTAATGGTGCAAAAAACATAATAAAAAGTGAAAAATATGTGTTGACTTCGTCGACTTGAATAAGGCCTCCCTAAAGGATAGTTTTCTTTTATCAAGTGCAAATGCACTAGTAAATGTTGATGCCAAGTTGTTCGATGAAATCACAAGATTCAAAGTTGGTTAAAGGCAAAGGTTGAAGTGTCTTCGTTTGTGTTCTTATACTCAAATTAGTGTTTAAAATTTAAATTATGAATGACGTGATCCTTTAAATAAACAAATATAAAAAAAGATTGTTAATACACAATTATTAAAAGTAATTGGTAAGAGCAAATGTCACGGACCTAAGGAAGAGTCATGAATCCCACATCGAACATAATAAGAGGGTCCCTGGGGTATAAAATGGTTCACACCATTTTCGCCTTGTGAGGTACCTTTTATAGGACAAAATCGTGAGGTCAGGGGGTCAGAGCGGACAATACCTCACAAGGGTGTAAACCGTGGCAGAAGGCTGATCTGGGACGCCGGAAGGGTGAATGCCCCGGTCCCGAAGCCACACAAGTTCGGAGCTTGAGTCTCGACCCGTGACACAAGCGCCATGACATTCCTTTTAAAAACTACTACATTTTAGACTCCCTTTTATTTCACATAAAATAATTTTTGAAAAATAATTTTTGTATTTTAAAGTGTTTGTTTGATAAAAAATTAACTGGTCAATAAAAAATAATTTATTAGTCAACAAAAATGAAATAATTTTTCTTGAAATTATGTTATCCTCTTCAAAAGGGAAAGATAATTTTTGAAAAATAGTTGTTATGAGTAAAATTATTTATTAATGTGTATAAATATAATTTTACTCAAGTTGAACCTTATACATGATTGTTCAAAGTTTAAACTTAATTTGACTCGATTCAAAATATTATTATATTAATAAATAATATTTTATTTAATTATACCTAAATTTTTAAAATATTAATATTAAAAGTCTTTTAATATTTTAATTTTCAATATTTTTATAGTTTTATTCAAGTAAGACTTTGAACATAATATTTTAAGCTTAAATTTTATTTAATTAGATTTAAAATATTATTATATTAATAACAATATTTTATTTAATTTTAATTAAATAAATTATAATATTAACATTAAAAGTCTTTTGATATTTCAAATTTAAATATTTTATTTTATATATTATTAAACATAAATATTTCAATATTTCAATAAAATAATATTATTTTAATATTTTAATAATAAATAATAACATATATAATAATATTTTTATTATTTTAATAATTAATGTTTAATAATAATATAATATTATTTTCTTAATATGAATTTTTTGATATTTCTTTTTTTTTTGTTTAAAATATATAATTTTACATTTTTATTTATTAAGAAATTTATATTACTATTTTAACAATAAAATAAGTCAAAATTATTTTTTGATTTACTAATAATAAAAATTGTAAATATTTTATTAGTATAAATATTTTGTTAATAAATATTAATATTTTAATATTAATAAAAATAATAATATTATTAAAATATAATTATTCTCAAATATTAATAATTTTAATAATAAATAATTTAATATACTTTAATAATAAATAACTTTTAATATTATTTAAAAATATTTTAAAAAACAATCAAATAATGAAAAAATACTTTTTTATTAATTCATTCAAATAATAAAAAAAATTTAAAATATAAATATTTTTAAAAAATATTTTTTGAAAATAAATTTATACGAAATAAACATCTTTTAACCTGTTTACGGAAGGCAAATTTACTTGCCCAAATACGACACACAAGTCAATAATTAATCCGAAGAAAACCTCGGAACACTCCCAAATTAGAAGAAAAAATTAAAAAAAAAAAAAGAAAAGAAAAGGCCAAGAACTACTCACTCGCCTAACTCAGAGCGTGGTTCAGCACACTTTCTCTCATTTCTCTCTCTATACTTTCTCGAATTTCCACCATGATCACAACTCTGATAAAACTGCTTAACTAAGATAGAGAAGAGACGAAAGCCTCTTCACCAAAGAAGAAGAAAGATTTTATCCGTTGAGTGATAACCGTATTTAACGAACCGATCCGGTTCCGGTAAAACCGTGCGCACGCTCAGCCGCCTCGCACCCGGTATCTTTCTTATCGTAAATTGTTCGAGTTTCGATGGCTGAGTTCACTCAGGCCGAGGTGTACTCGCCTCGGTCGACGCAAGTATGGAGGGCGTTTTTGAACTGGCTGGCCTTTTTCTTTCAGATCTTTGCTCAGATCATCAGAGCCGTTGGTCAATATCCTTTGCTTTCTTCTTCTTCGTCGACGACTTCGACTTCAACACACCGTTTCAAGCCCTTGCCTGTCGTTGACTCGACCGAGATCGAGTCTCCCGCTACGGTCGAGATCGCTGCCGTTTTGGACTCACATGTTCTCGCTGATGAAGACCACATCGAAAAACTCACGGTAGGAATTTTTTTTTTTTCAAAATTTTCCCTTTTTTACTAAATTAGATTCTTATTTTTCTTTCAGTTAAGCAATAAAAATGCTTTTTTTTTTTTGAGGAATCGGAGATTTTTAGTTTTTTTTATTTGTATCTATCAGCCAATTAGGGAGTTGAATCAATATATGAAAAGTTAATAACAAAAAATTATATCAGTTGTAGGTCTACAATTTATTTAACTGTCTCTTGTGCCTAATTTTCCGATGTGGAACTTCTGTTAAGAAGCATAAACCCATGAGGGTATAAAGATGCCAACTTTGATTACTTTAAGGTAATGTGTTCAAACCAGGTGAATGTGTAAAATAAAAAATATATATATATATATATATACTAAGTATCATAAATATTTTTATTGTTCGTTTTGTGTATCATTGTTTGCCGATGTTCTAGGTCTGATTCATGCTCCTGCAGGTAGTTCTTGACTTGGATGAAACTCTAGTATGCGCATACGAGACATCTAGTCTGCCTCCTTCCCTTCGTAATCAAGCAATGGATGCTGGGTTGAAGTGGTTTGAACTAGAATGTATGTCTTCGGACAAGGTTTGTTATGAATAATTCATTCTCTATTTTAATTGATGGTATTTATATCAGAGAGGCACTTTGTCATTTGGGTGCTTTGATCTTTAAAGGAATATGAAGGAAAACCTAAGATCAATTACATTACGGTGTTTGAGCGCCCGGGTTTGCAAGAATTTTTAAATCAACTAAGTGAATTTGCTGAGCTTGTACTATTTACTGCTGGCCTTGAAGGTTTGCTCATTATTACCCGTTTGATTTTTAACTTGTTACTCAAGTTTCTGCTTATATTTCTTCCCCCCACTGCCCTCTCCCTGCATTATCTCGTGACTTTTAATGGCTGCCCACAGGCTATGCTAGACCACTTGTTGACAGAATTGATGCTGAAAATCAATTTAGTCTTCGACTTTATAGGCCTTCTACAATTAGTACGTAAGTACTGCTTCCTATGCATGCTCCTTTTATAATCTTCTGCCCGACTTGCTCTCTGATTTGTAGATCAAAACAGAAGAAACCTATTCATCTTTTGTGTTACACATTTCTTTTCTGTGAAATTATACTGATACCGGTTCTTTTTATTTCATTGCCCATCATCTGCCTGGTCTTCTATACTATCCTAAATGGACCTTAATCATGATACTTCAGGGGGCTTCTCTCCCCCGGAACTCCATACATAAGGGTCAAAATCTGTATGTGTTGAACAATGCCTTGAATCCAAGGCTGGCTATTTGGTTACATGTATAAATTCATTTTTTTTTCCAGTTTATCTTGATGTAAGATGACATCAAATTTCTAGAATTTGAATCTCCAAAAAAAAAGAGATTATCTTTGAGTTTTGGGTAGGATTTCATAAGTTCGTTTTAAGCTGTGATCAGATGCTTTTGCTTAATGTTTGTACAGTAGCAATGCATTGGTGCTGATGTTAATGACTTGATATTTCAGTTTTGTTTGATAAAGTTTAGGAAAACATTATTAAGTCGTTTCGTTTCCTATCTAAAATATGAAAGGTATTTAATTTTTGGCCAAATAAAGGCATTAGTTAAGTTGTCCAAAAACTCCCAACATGCTTTGTGCCAAGCATAGATGTTTTAGGGCAAATGCGTGCTTCCTTTGTGTTGGATTTTGTTGTTTCATTTGGTGGTGAAACAAATGACATCGTGGTGATTATATGTCTAGTTCCACTGAAGATTTTGTTGTTTCATTTGGTAAAATTTTTCTTCTGACATAAACAGGGAGTATCGGGAGCATGTGAAAGATCTCTCCTGCCTATCTAGGGATTTAGGCCGAACTGTTATTGTAGACAACAATCCTTTCAGTTTCTTGTTGCAACCGCTAAATGGGATTCCATGCATTCCATTTTCTGCGGGGCAGCCACATGATACACAGGTAACAGGATTTGCATTAGTTAAATCTTGTTATCCTCATTCAATATCAATTTGTACACCATTTCTGTTTACTTACCTCTTCTACATCTGGTTTTGTGTTGAAAAGCTTCTGGATGTACTTCTTCCACTTCTCAAGCACCTTTCTCTGCAGAAAGATGTGAGGCCTGTTCTGTATGACAGGTTCCACATGCCTGAATGGTTTCAAAAGCAGGGTATCCCTGCTTCTAGTTGGTCAGCATAGGAAAAAGATCATATACAAGGCCTTCAATCAGATATTTACTTTTCATGCCAATCTCTATTGTCCAAAGGCAGCATCTTATTATAGGATTCATGACCTTTTGTATAGCATCTGAATGCTGGAAGTGTTAATGAAAGTCATCAGAGACTTGCAAAAGGATGAATGTGATGCTATCTCTTATTCGATTAGGTAAACCATTTACATATTTAGATCCACTAAAAATTCTTGATTCTTAGTGTAACTTTGCTTATAAGCTTGCAATTCTGTTGGATGTTTATGTATCTTTCAGAATTTTGTAAATTTCTTCTCTATCAGTGATTATTTGTAGTTTACACATCCTTTATTTGCTTGCTACTCTACTTTGTACAAGAAGCCACGGCTGCTAGGCTCTTATTGCCTAATTGAATTTTCGAAAATTTACAAGAGATCTTGCGAGAGATTTGAGCTGTGGCTCAGACAGAATAGATTAGGAAGTTTAGCCAAATGTCCCAAGTTTAATTCGTTTCTCTGAATGTATCAATGTATCAATGGATCAAGGAGGAAGAGAGAGAGAGAGCACCTGCAAGAATGTTTGTAAGATTATTTTGATCTGATATAAAAGAGGTCATGAACGTGAATGCCAGGATATTTCAAGTCACCAGCTGGGTTATGATGTTTTATAGCTTGAACAGTGTCCAAGTCTCCATTGAATTTAGCCACAACAGTTTTCGCAATGGTACAGTTTTGCTCATAACTCATGCTAACACTGCCGGGCATGGAATGCAAGGGAACAATCTTTTAAACACCCTTGCAGATGAAAACGTGTTCGATTAAGCTTCGTTGTTTTTTGCCCATGCCTCCTACAGTGACAGGCAAAAAAGGCCGCTTTGCCAGGGGTTAGCCCTTTCAAAGTCCTTGTGATCAAACTAGGTTCAGACACTGAAGACATTTTTTTGAGCCCGAAGGTCATTTAAGGATACCAACTCTTACACGTTTTCTCAATCTCACCAGACTGCATTTACAACTGATGACCGAACCTTGTCCTCTCTGACACTCAAATGTATTAACTGGACAAAATATTCTTGTTTTGTATAGCATAGTGTCAACGCGAAGTAGCAAGTATGGTGGCCGCCTATGAACAAGGAATGGACCGAAATCTACCTTCCACTGTCACACCAACCAAGGAGGCTTAAGGAATCTACTTCACCTCCCTGGTAGCCTTTATCTATGGGGTGGAAAGTGAAGCTAAAAGAGTGATATCATTTCCTGTGTTTCCCAACACTTTATGCTTATATTTCAGTAAATAGTTTGAAATCATGCTTGAAGGAAGGAATAGGGAGATTTTAACTAGGGAAATCTTCCTCGTATTAAATTGTAAGGTTTTGTCTCTTTTGACCCATTAAGTCCCATGATTTTATCCTATAAAAATGTTTTATAGAGTTTTATTTATATATACCCAGTCGAACTTTAATACACGTCGGATACAAATTTAAGACTCCTCTTTGAGACAACGATTGCAACCAATTTTCCTCGACGGCAATGCCTAACCTTAGTTTGATTTTTTCATATAGTGCGAACTGGAAATACTGTGGCAGTATCCAGCAATAGCACAAAAGGGACAACCTAAGCATGGCCACATGAAAGAGGGATGGTTTGATTTGTTTAGTTTTAGACTTTCAGTTGATAATAATTGTCTGGAAATTGTATACAATTAGTTAGCAGCCCGACAGAATGTTAGGAACTTAAGCTATCAAAATAGAATTTTACAGCTTTCCCTGTCCCAAAAGCTTATTATATATATAATACAAGTGACAAAAGCAGGCTAAAAGCTTGTAAACATACATATATACAGTTGCAAGAAGCACCGGCATCTCTTTTCCAGATACACTTTCCACTTCCTTTTTCTCCCCATTTATTTATTTCCATTATAGAGAAAGAGAACGGTTGATCCTTGTAAAGATAATGTTCTAGTACCAGTTTATTAAGTGTTCATGTTTCTTAGTTTGAATCTTCCTTTCTTATTCCAATAGGACAGAATGGAAAGAATCTGTAATGAAATGGATTTGGAACATCTCACATGGAGGAGACATCATGATCAGAAACAAATAAAATTTTAGCCATTTTTCCAAGAAACTGATTATTCCTATCTCTAAATAAAATTTGATTGTCTTACTTATTTTTTAACATGATTATGCAATTTTGGAATTTATTAAACCAATGTTGTATCCTTTGTGAAACAAATATGATTAGCCTTAAGGGGCTGGGGGGCCCATAATCAAATGCATGTTTAATCTTTGCTGTTGGCTACCTGCCTCTGTACTCTTGACCAAAACGATATGCTTTTTGGTCAACTTGATTCATCACGATGAAATGGGTCTCAAATTCTTCTTTCGTTGGAATTTCTATGAATAAACTGGCAAAAAGTAAAGCAATACTGTAACATTATCAAAATTATTCTAACCAATTAGCTAGAAAACCAAAAAAAAAAAAAAGTTCATACATAAAAAATAAAATTATTCAAGTCTCAATAAATGCAAATATTTCTATTTACAAAATCTGATTCAATATGCATCAAACCCATTGATTTCAATCTGACAACCTCCCTAATACCATCAAAGATTTGCATGAAAAACTCTAGTAAATGTTCATATAACCTGTTTTATTCAGATTTCTTATAGTAAAAACTTTGTTTTTGACATTTTCTTGCAAACAAGAAGTAAAAGTAAAGGCATATATATATATATATATATATATATTGGAAGTAGAATCCTAATAATTTCTAATTCGTGGGCAAGATCTCCTGGTCTGAATAAAATTCTGTTTAATGCATTATAACTTTTCAGTGGGGGAAACAGACATCAATTTGGAACTCCACAATCATTTTCCCAAGTTCCAATTAAGTATCACATCAAACCATCAAAAGTTCATTTTTGTGAAAATCACGTCACCTCTTTCTTGTGGAAAAGTAATGGATTAAATTAATTATTACTAAATTTAAACTCTCATTTATTACGAGATAAATTTTTATTTTTTATTAAATATAAAAAAATAAAATTTTTATATCAAATTTTAATGAATGAAAATATATTTAAAAATAAGTTTATTTATTTTTAAATATAAATTAATGTAATTTTTATTAAATTAAAGTATTAAATAATATTTTTATTAATATAATATATTTATATAAATATAAATTAAATAAATAATAAAATAAAATTTTAATACATCTCCAAGAAAGTCAAGACAAAATACCTCAAATTTGATCATAACTTAACTCAAATTATTTAAAAAATAAAAACTTAATTCAATTATCATTTAAAGAAAATTGATTTGATTAGATCGTATCAAAATTGAAATCCATCGGATATAGTTTTATTTTGTTATTTCAACATTCATTAAATTTTTTTATAATATTTATCTAATAAATAAAATTTTACAAAATAAAAAAATGACAAATAATAAAATATATATTTTATATATACTAAGGCTAACATCCAAAAGCTTACTTTGATTTGAGTTTGATTTAAAAAAACTAAACTTAATTATCTCAAATTAAAAGAAAATGCATTAATTGGATCAAGATGAATTAAAATACATCGATACAAGTCATTTTGCAAATTCTATCTAAATTAACTTTTTTATTAAAAAATTTATCTAACTAAAAACAAAAGCGAAAAAACTTTAAAAAAAGAAACCCAAAAAGCAAAAGTTTTTAAAAACAAAAAAAAAATTAAAGAAGTACCACGTGAGCACTTGAGATAAGGCATAACACCTTAAATTCATCTCTAACTTAACCTATTTTTTTAAAAAAATCATGATCGAATTTTTATTTTTTTTTTTAAATGTAACTACATTGGATTGATGTGAATCAAAATTAATCAAATACCAAATGTTTTACCATACCTATCTTCATTGATTTTTTTTTTTACAAAATTTATCTAATAAAAAAATGAAATAACAAATAAAAAGTTAAACATATATGTACATTAATAAAAATAAAATAAAAACATAAAAAAAAAAGAAGGATGAGGTATCACATGAACACCATCTCCTTCCCCATTCTCTATAAATTTAAATATACAAATATATAAATAATAGTTTAATAAATAAATAAATAATGTCAAACCAAGAATACAATTCTCTCCTCTTCCATGTTTTGCAACTACTACTACTACTTTCAAGTTCAAAGTAAGAAAAGAAGTCTTTGGTCAACAAACCAGACTCCATAGCATCATATTATATATGTAGAATGGCCCTCAAGAAGATAATGAAATAATTCTTCAATTTTTTAATTTAATTTGACCAACAAATTCTTTTTTTTTTTAAGAAAAAACTTATAGTAACGTTTTTATTAAAAAGGTTGTACAATAAAATGTATTAAATTATTAGAATCTATAAATTTTCAATTTTGAAATTATATATTATTTATTTTATCTTAATCAAAAGTAAATGTATGCACTTCATTTATTCCAATTTTCAATAAAAATATATTATTTAATTAATAAAATATTTATAAATTTTTAATTATTTAAAATCATAATATATTTAATAAAATATTACTACTACTACTACTATTATTATTATTCTTATTATTTCAATAAAGACCTATAATTACATTTTACTTACAAAAATAGAAAAAAAAATCAATTTCATTTTTTTTCTAAATTTTAAGGGATTTCCTAAATAATTAGTTTTATTTAACTTATTGAGTTAATGAGTTATTTGTTATTCTTATTCCCTTTAAAAGCTATTGAATAAATCTAATTCATACAAAAAATTAAGAATAAATAGATAAAGAAGGAATAAACTAGGAAATTTATATTTTTTTTCGTATTTAAGTTTACAAGGATTTGTATCCTAGCCATAAAAATAAAGAGTTTAACATCCTACCAAGAAAGCATACAATTGTTGGTGGCTTAAAAATATACATTAATTAATTGGGATGTTCATGATATCGTTAAAATCGAATTAATCAATCGAATCAAATTAATTTAATTAATTGACCGATCACAAAATTAATTTTGATTAACTATCAAAAATGATTTTTTTAAAAATTTCGATTTTCAATTAATTCGACTCGATAATTGAATTAACTAAAATATAACAAAACCTAAATAAAATTGAAAATATATGAAATAAAACATTTTATTTTATAAATTGTTAGAAATTTTAAGTTAATAATTTGATACTTAAATATTTTGTTGTGTGATTTTATTTAGTTTGTTTTTAATATAAGAAATGAAGAGTTTAAAATATAATTTAACTTGAATATATTTTATTGTTTAATTAATCAAAAAAATTAATTTAATCTGTAAGTTAATTTTTAAATTTAAAAAATTTAGTTTGATTAATGAAAATAAAATAAATTAATTCAGCTACTTTAATTTTAAATAATTTGAGTCAAAATTAATTAAACCGATTAAACGATGTTGCATGGATTTCAACTATCATCTTTCATTTTCCTTTTTTTTTTTTTTTTTTTTTCTGATGTTCTCTGGTTCATTGTTGTCTTTCGTAGTCCTGCAGTTTTATACATGATATTTTTCTAAAGAAATTTTTTTTTTTCGTTTTCATTTTTCTGTTTCTTCGCTTCGTTTCATAGAAATTTTCAGTTCATTTTAGCTTTTTTTTTTTTTAATTTTTAAATATGATAAGATGTTTTGATGTATTTGTTGTTTGCACATGTTTATGATTTGTAACTTGTGACTTTACTGGTATTTTTATTTTATTTTATTTTTGATTTCGTGGGTATCAAGTTTGAAATATTTAATAAAATTTTTTGGGTTAAATACATTTTTATAAAAACGTTTCGAAAGTTTGATTTTTGTTGCCATTGCTACTTCCTATGTGTTCTAAAATTACTTTTAATTTTTAATTTATTTTTAATCTTTCAATTTTGATCTATCCTTAATGGAAAGACATTAAGCATTTAAATTATCTCAAACCCACAACTTATAAAAATCTCTCTATTATGCATGATATTTGAATTAATATTTAATTAATTGAAATTGTTATATTTTAAAATTTATAGTATATATCATGCTTTTACTTTTGATATTATATGCAAAATCTTTGGTCTAATTGCTTCCTTTGAATAAAATAAATTATTAGCATGGAAATTGGGTACATGGGATTCTTTATTTTATAGAAAACAAATACATGAGCATTGAGCAAACTTAGTTGTTAGTATTTCAAATTAAAAATATGGGAATCTCTTATAAAAAATATTCACATAAAAAACCAAGCGTCCCTTTTTTGGGTCTCTCTCCAACGTGCTTGACTCATATATTAATTTAAAAAAAAAAAAAAAACTAAAACAAAACCCGTGAAAGTAACAAATGAAATTGTAATAAAATACGAACCTACCATCCTTTTCTTAACAAAAAGCAGCCGTAAATTTCATGTTGTTTGACTCGGTAACTCCAATTTGATTTTTTTTTTTTTTTTGAATTGTTAGAAGATAAAGTACAATTGGCTCTAGAAGATTAAGATACCATACTCCAAATATATTCTACATGAACAATTGAATTTAAGTAAAACAGCTTCATTTTAATTTTTTTTATTCAAAATTCAAATCATTTATAAAATGTGTTTAAATTTTGTTTCTTTAATAACTGATGCTGTGCTATATATAAAACTTTTAAGTTATATAGGAATTAAGATCAAATTTCAGTATTATATTATAGATGAAAGTTGAATTTTATTATTATATTTTAATTTTGATAATTTTTGAAAAAAAATAATGAAATTAATGGAAAGTCGTCATTTGTGTCAACAAAATTTTCTTGAAATAGTCAAATTTCATTATTTTTTAAATTAATAAAATTACAATTATAATAGTAAAATTGAATAAAGCTAAAAGTATAGTGATAAATTTTGTTTTAATCTCATTATTCAAGGTGAACAAATTGAATATTTCATTTAGCCTTTCTAGTTTTTTTACCCTTAAATAAAAATAAAAAATATATAATTTTGTACATTTAAAAATATATATATATATTTAACAATTTTTGTCAAAGTTAGGTAGCTATTTCTTAATACATGTCGACTACATTTTCATAATATGTTTATTATAGAAGCGTGTGTCTTTCACTGCTGAGGCGCGTAAACGATGTTCCATTTTATAACACGTGGTGCTTATATATGGCGAGTAATTCAACTTAGCGATTTTGCTTATATTTATCTTCCGCGTCCTTGTTTGGCTTTCCAAAAATAGTGCTTTTGTTTTGAGCATCCAAAAAGAGAATAAAAATTTAAAATAATATATAAACAAAAAATATATAAATATACGGAGAGTTTCAAATTTAAATTATAACGTTAAAGAGCTTTATCAGTTAAATATTATTTAAAGAAAGATATAAAGTATATAAAAAGATAAAATCAGAAAATCCAATTTGAAATTTTTATTTGAAAAAAAGTTAAAAATTCAAATTTAAATTAAAGAATCTTTTTATAAAATTTTTTGTACAATTCAATTGTCAAAAATTAAATTTACATGTCAATTTACAAAAAGGGTGATGAAGATTTTTTTTTTTTTTTTGGTATGTGTGGTAACTGTAATTATTAAAAATTATGAAAAAAATTAAAAATATATAAAAAAAAACACTTTAAGAACCAAGAAATGTCAATTATTGCTTGGCATTTAATTAAATTAATTTTCTTTATTTAAAAAAATTTAAAATTCAAATCTCAAAATAAATTTTAGATTTCTAATATCTTGTTCATAGAATATTCAACTTGATGTGGACCTAAAGAAAAAATATATAATATAATATAATAAAGATAAAATTTTAAATTATTATTATTATTATTATTATTATTATTATTAGAAGAAGAAAAAAGATTAACAAAATCTTCAAAAATTTGCTAGTAATAAACTGGCGGTTACATTTCATTAATTCAATTTCACCTGGTCCCAAACACGGCCTCTTTCCTTTTCTTCTCAAAACGCTTTTAAAACTGAAACTCTCAACTTCTTTGCGTTCTCTCTTCAAAACTTTATTCTTTTATCAAAACTCTTTCCTTTCCCGTCCCTCTCTCTCGCCAAATGAAGCTGACGGACGGAAACGCCAACTCTTCCTCTGTCGAGCTCAACTTTTTTAAATGATGGAACTATTCTTCCCTCTCCTTTTCGCTGTTAGTTTCTTCACCATTATCTCATTCCCGCCGTTAACTCATGCCTTGGGTTCTGGCTCAACTCTCGCCGTCGCCTACGGCACCGCCACTGTATGCGCCATCGTGGCCGCCGAGCCGACTCAACGCATTATCTGCTACCGCGCTGGCGACATCTCCTCCTTCGCCGTCCCCATCCTCCCGAACGTCTCTTACTCCACCGTCGCCGGTGGCCAAACCAACATTTGCGCCCTTCGTTCTGGTGGTTACAGTCTCCTGTGCTGGGAAACAAACACCCCAACTTTTCCTCTTAAACGCATATATTATAATGACACCATGTTCCTACAATCCCTCTCCATTGGCGACGGAAGGATTTGTGCAACTTCGACGAATGCGACGCCGTCTGTAGCCTGCTGGAGACCGGGCGGTAATACTAGAAATAACAGTGAGGAGTTACCCAACGATAATTACAGAATGGGTAAAATCACATCCGGGTTTGGGTTTTCTTGTGGGATTGTATTGAGTGAAAACAACAGGATGACCTGTTGGGGAAGTAACACCGTAGGGAAAGACATAGAAGGGCAATTCGGGAACATGTCAATGTCAAATATCGAAGCTGGGTTTTCCCATGTTTGTGGAGTGAACTCAGCTGGTGATTTAGTATGTAAAGGAGAAAACTCAACTGGTCAATTAAATGTTCCTTTAAACAGAGGTTTAAACTTTGCTTCAGGGTTAGCTCTTGGTGAAAGGTTTAGTTGTGCAATTAGGAGATCGAATGGGACAGTTGTTTGTTGGGGTTCAATGGATGAGACTGCTGTTGAAGGAATCGAGTTCGAATCCATTGTTTCAGGTTTAAATTTTACGTGTGGATTAACCACTAGGAATTTTTCAATTGTTTGTTGGGGTACAGGGTGGCCTGGAAACAATGGGTCAAATTCAAATTCTTCCGCAAATGAGTTACCTTTCGGAGCTGATATTTTACCAGGGCCTTGCGTTCAATCTCCTTGTAACGAGTGTGGGTTATATCCTCAATCAAGTAGCCTTTGTTTTGGCTCTGGTAACATTTGTAAACCTTCACCTTGTTTCAATTTCACCAACTCATCACCACCGTTATCGCCGCCACTACCGGAAGCTCCACCTCCGGAGGTTTTGAGGCAGTCGTCGCCGTCTAAAGCGTTGAGGAGAGGGTTATTGGTCTTTGCAATAGTTGGATCAGTTGGAGGTTTTTTGGGGATTTGTAGTATTATTTATTGTTTATGGACTGGGGTTTGTTTTGGGAAAAAGAAAGTACATAATTCAGTTCAGCCAACAATAACTAGAGCTGGTTCTAGTGGTGGTCCAGGTTCAAATAATAGTCCTCCGTCAAGGTCATCTACAATTAGACGCCAGAGTTCAAGAGCAATGAAGCGTCAAAGAAGTGGAACATCATCGAAACATGCTGATAGAGCTGAGGAATTTAGCTTCGGCGAGCTTGCTGCTGCTACCAATGATTTTTCATTGGAAAACAAGATTGGTGCTGGTAGCTTTGGGGTTGTTTACAGGGGGAAGTTGTTGGATGGCCGTCAGGTGGCAATTAAAAGAGGTGAAACAGGTCAAAAAACCAAGAAATTCCAAGAGAAAGAGACTGCATTTGAATCAGAATTGGCATTCTTGTCTAGGCTTCATCATAAGCATTTGGTTAGGCTTGTTGGGTATTGTGAAGAGAGGGATGAAAGGCTTCTGGTTTATGAGTACATGAAGAATGGTGCACTTTATGATCATTTACATGATAAGAACAATGTTGAGAAAAGTAGTAGTCTGCTTAATTCCTGGAAAATGAGGATCAAAATTGCTTTGGATGCGGCCCGGGGGATTGAATATCTTCACAATTATGCAGTTCCACCTATAATTCATAGGGATATAAAGTCTTCTAACATATTGCTTGATGAGAATTGGACAGCAAGAGTTTCAGATTTTGGACTTTCCCTTATGGGTCCGGAATCTGTCCGAGATTACAGGCCAATGAAGGCGGCTGGAACAGTTGGTTACATTGATCCTGAGTACTATGGCTTTAATGTATTAACAACAAAGAGTGATGTGTATGGGCTTGGAGTTGTAATGCTAGAACTTCTGACAGGGAAGAGAGCTATATTCAAGAATGATGAAAAAGGAGGGACCCCGGTGAGCCTGGTGGATTTTGCAGTTCCTGCAATTATGGCAGGTGAATTGATTAAGGTTTTGGACTCGAGGGTTGGACCACCAGAACTGAATGAAGCTGAAGCAGTGGAACTGATGGCATACACTGCAATGCATTGTGTGAATTTGGAAGGGAAAGAGAGGCCTACAATTGGTGACATTGTTTCTAATTTGGAGAGGGCAGTGACTGTTTGTGATGGCAGCCATGGCAGCATCTCAAGTGGTGCATTCTCCATGGTTTCAGAGTGAGATTTTCAACTCTGAAAAAAAAAAGTACAATTTTGCCCTTTCCTTCGTTAATTTTTTCCGTAAGTGATTTATCCAGGTATACATTTTGGAGTGCAAAGATTTTTCATTTTTAGGAGTTTTTCTTCATCTAACATTGAGCTGTAGTTTAGGGTTTTGTGAACAGTGACAGCAAGGAGAAATGATTGCATGATTTATTCTTGTTGCCCTTTAGCATATTGTTTTCCTGACAATTTCTTGATTAATTTACTCTCCTAAAGAGTAGTTAATTTTCTTTTCTTGTTTATTATTTTTGGGGTTGGGATCAAATTTGACCATTTGGTTTCATTTCACACTAAAAAGAAAAAAGAAAAGTACTAAACTATTGAGTTAGGGCCAACCTGACAATGATAAAGGCAATTAGCCAACCAAAGAACAAAAATACGTGGACATGAACTTAGCTTTTTGGCATGTGCTTTGAAACTTGAAGTGCATTGCTTGCGTGGTTGTTTCACCCCAAATAAAGGTACCAAGATTTTGTCAAAACCCATCACCCAAATGGTCCAACAAACAGAAGGAAACTGAATGAAAAACTGGGTCCATTCTTTAAAAAATTCACACGTAGGGGCACAGTTAGATAAAGGAAATTGACTTTGAATTAGAAAAATGTTTTGGATTTACGTAATCACTCGACAAGTGTCTGATTTATTTTTATTTTTAAAGGTTGGATGTTACTATACTTGAGTTGGTTAAAAATTGTAAAAAAAAAATTCATGAATTGGTGTAGATTGGATTCTCTAGGGCCATTGATTTCATAGAATTATTACCGAATTGGACGGTGCCTCCTAATTAATTTGTAAGCAGTTTCTTGCATGCCAAGTTAATACCAAAGAATTAAAGTAGAAATTTAAAGAAACTAAATGTTGTGGAGCTAGATAAGGTGGGCCAAGGACACAAAGGAGGGGTGGTGGCCGATTGGCCGGTGACCCACCTCTTCCATTTGCCCCTTTTCACTCGGTTGCTAATTGGTTAAAATCGTACATTGATCAAAGGGTAGTAGTGTGGAAAGTGTTTGCAAAATCCAGAAAAAAGGGTATGGTGAAAAGTGAAACTATATCATATCTCTCTGCACATTGATATAAGTAATCATCAATGTTTTGTCAATTGGACTCTCGCAAGGATTTCTCCTTGATTTCATTTGTACAAAAATGAGAAAATCCCATTAAAGAACAGTGGACTTGGATTGGATAAATTGTGTTTGTTTCCAAGATATTGAAAATTTTCAGTTGCTTTATATTGATTGTGATAAGATTTGATTTGATCATTACCAACCTTAAAACCAAGTTTGAGACCTCCTCGATTCTTTCTTATCTTTAAATTTTGAATTGCTGTGACTTGTTGATTTACTTTTAATGAAAGAGCAAATAATCAGAAAAAGGAAAACAAAAACAAAAAGCATTTTTCATGGGCATGGAGTTTGCCAAGAATTTTCATCAGTCGTCACTAAATTATTTTGTTTTGGTTTTTTTTACCATGAGTTACATATTCATTGATGATGAATTCTAGTGGTTTTTTTTTTTTTTTTTTTTTTTAAGGTTAGGTCAAGTGTAACATATCTAGAATATTCAAGACTATACTAACAGAAGGGAAACTAAATATTGACCCATTTGTCTCCAATTTAAGCCCACCTTTTTAATGTGGTTGGTAGGTCCTGCAATTGCGGCAGAATAAACAGAGAACCGGCAATGTAGGAGACCAGTCAAATCACCTTTGCAACAGGTGAAGTCCCTCAGAAACAAACATCAGTTTAAGCCCAACAGTCAATAGCCATTCTAGCACTATTAGAGAATGTCACAAATACCTTTAACTCTTTCTCATTCTGTTTTGAAATTCCATCAGAAAACCTCGATATTTTTAGAAATATTGAATTAAAATTTCTAATTCAGCTACATTTTGCACCAACTATTATAGCTGGCCTTCATTCAAATTTATGGGCAACTTTTTTATTGCATTAATAATGAGCTTGAGTAGTATTACAAATGGGACATTAAAACAAAATTCCAAAATTTCAATCACTCCCCAAAGTTTAGTGAGTGACCGTGTTGTAACCTACACGACAAAAGAGAATGTTTTGCCAGAAACCAAAATATCAATTATATGTTCAGTTTACGCAACAAAAATTCAAATGAGAAGAATTCCGAGAAAGATCAGATGCGTTGATGTCTTCTTTTTGCTCGTTGCACTTCAACTTCATTCATCCAATCGGAGAGTCTCAAGAGACCTTTGTAACCATAATATGTTACTGCAATCAGAGCTGCTACTATGATGATAAACAAAAGCAGCCGCTTCAAGGTGCCCACAAGTTTCTGTTGGAAATATAATAATAATAATGATGATGTTGTTAAGCAAAGAAAAGTGACTAGGAAATGATCACTTAGCTTGTGAAGAGAATGACATACTTGCGGTTTTGAGACTTGCTTGCCCTCCTGAATCCGATCACGCCTTTTTCTGCGCTTTGACACATGCTTTTCATTTTCTGGCTCCTTTTTCTTCAATTAAGCAGGCAATGATATTAGATTTAACAGCAAGAGCCACAAAATGATGAACATAAGTGTAAACAAGTATACTGTATGCATGGCAAGGCAATAAAGAGAAAATAAAATTTTATACCAGTTGGCGACTAGATGCTGAAATTATAAGATTAAGGATTGGAAGTACTGAATAATAGAACACAGAAACAAGTTTGACAACTCTCCCAGTACGCCAGAAAACCACTACCAAAATCCAAAGCAGCCCACCCTTGTTGTGAAAAACCCAGGATAGATCTCCGTAAATTGACAGGATATTTCTGTTGTGGGTAACTTAGAAAATGTTGTCATCATAAAGTCCTAGCATCTGTGATAATAGCATAACACGCGCGGGGTATATTTCATTTGTTATGTTCACGGCAGAAGATTTAGTCTTCTCTGTACGGTAATTATCTCAGCAACAACCACAAATTCTAACTCAAAGGAGGATTAGTCAATAAAAGGAACATTGAAGTTGGATTTCAAAAATGTAAATACAAATTTTCTTGTTACTATATAATCTGATAATTGAAAAAGAAAACAAGAAATATTTCCTATTTCTAGAAAATATATAAGGAACCCAATACTCAATATCTGCTTTATCCACCAGGCTGCCTATCATGTTATAGCTGATTACAGAAGCAACTTGACTCAATATGTATGCAATACATCTTGTTCTCGAATAATCATTAACCAATATCTAAAAAGGTTCAAAGTAATCTAAAATGACATACGCTCAAGCAAATGAACAATGAAACAGAAGTTGAATAATGATAACTCAATTTTAAAGATGTTACCTCCAAAACCTTAGGCTTACGCAATTGTAGAGCAGAATCAACCTCCTGTACCTTGCTCTTACAATCTGAATTGCAAGGCAGAAGTCCAAGTCCAAACTGATTCTTTGATATATCTTTGGGATCATACCCAATGTCACAATATGCTGCCTGAACATCTTGGCATATCCATTCCTTCTTCAAGGTTTGGCATTTACAACGAACAGTAACCTTGCACATAGAAGATGGAGACGGAATAGGAAATTAATAACAACTCAAATTGTGATTATGAACTCTGTTATAATGTTGCTAAAGTTCAAGGGACATCATCTGAGTAATTCAATTAATATACAAAATTCCTTACTTATCACTTATAAAGTGAATTACTTAAAATTATTACCCTTTTGCAGCACTTGTCAGGGGCAGGGCATCGACCAGCATGGCATATTTCAGGGCATAGATGTGTACAGTTGGGCAACTTTCTGCAACACAAATTTCAAAATTTTTAGTATAGGAACACATGGCAGTGCCAGTTCTGATACATGGAAATAAATTTCAATGATACTATGAGAATGAAAACAACCCAAGAACTTAAAAAACAGCAGCAAGAGAGAGAGAGAGAGAGAGAGAGAGAGAGAAATAGAGTATATTTATAAACTACCTATGGCAAGGCCCTCCACATGAGCGAACAGCCACTTGATCCTTTTCAGATAAATTGTTATAATAGATGCACTCAAATGCATGGACCATTGCACTGCAGTGACATGACCGTTTCAGCAGCACTTTGCAAGGAGGGCATTCTGCAGGATGACATGGTAGGGGACAGGGGTGTGGACATATGGGCATCCTCTCCTGGGCAAATATTAAGGCAGAAGGAAATTAAAACCCCCATATTAAATAATGTTTCTTGTAACTAGATAAACTATGGTAAAAATGAGTTGCTGATAGCTGCCTTGTGCTTTTAAGCTACCCAAGTGACAGAGAGCAAACATAGCAAACAAAAGATTAACAGGAGACAAATATCATAAATGAGGGGAACAAGAAAAATAACAGGTTTAGCACCTTCTGGCAAGGGAGATTACACTCTTCACAAGACTCGCTTCCTTTACGATGTTCTGACAATGAAGACTGGATCTCCAGGGGATGGCAAGTCTTCGTACAATAATGATTGCCACAAGGAAGAAGATTTCCACATAAATTATCACAAGAAAATCGTGCTCTATCTGAGCAAACCATCTGAAAGAAGGAAAAAGAATAAGTTCAAAGTGAAGTAGATGGCCAGGGCAATCAAATAGATTGATTAGCAGCTATTCATTCACAACTTAAAAAAGAAGTAAAACCAACCATCCTCTCTGCTCCTATGTGCTGGCCAACACATGGTCTCCAAACAATTTCTGGGCAGGGAGGGCAAGGGATGCCAGGAGTGTACGCAGTATGATGATTTGATTTCTTTTTCTTGGGTTTCAATGTGAATTCTGGATTTGGAGGAGGTCTTGGCCCATGACACCTGGAATGTCAAAAGGAAAAGAAAACAAATCAGCTAACAGAAACATATGTAGAGAAAAGTTACACTCTAAAGTGCAAATATCAATTAAATATTTGGCAAACCTTAAGTTGCACTTATGACCACATGGATATTCTTCTTCACAAAGCAACCAACATTGGGGGCAAGCTCCATAATGGCATCTGTGTGGCTGGTAAAATATGGATGAGAATTTATGGCTAGGAGAATTAAGCAAAATATGCTATAGTTTCTTTATGGTAAGTAAATTATGAAACAAATAGAAACACTATCACTTACAAGAGATAAGTGCATAAATATAGAAACTTTTGAACATGATAAAAAAAAAATTATGGATCATTATTAATATGACACAACTAGCTAATAAAGTAAGTTAAAAAATTCTAAGACATATATGTAGTAGACACCATGAAGGTTATGTTGTATAGAAATGAAAGAAGAAATCATGATGATTGTTGATAATACATAATCCAAGCATAAGACCAAAACTTGGGCATTATCACCATGCTATCAACAACATCATACAACAGAGACTGAAGGAAACTAGTGTAACACAAATAACCTCCAGCCAATAATATGAAAAAGTGAAGAATCAATAGTACCTTGCAGTTTGATGCATGCCTGCACAAGGGAGTTATCTTGCATAATTTACGACATTTGGGAGGCTTTTGATTGATCTCAGTACCACAAGGAACCTAGTTCAAAAAATTATAGAAACAATCATACAACATCCAAAAGTGCCTCATATTAGCAACTGATATGCAAATAAATAACAAAGAGGAGCAATTTGCCAAAAGACCACAAATCCATCATGGTGATCAACTAAGATCCTTTTTAGTTTGGCATACGAGACCTTAACACTTTAATGCAGTGTTATATCCATCTACAAATGAACAGAGAATCTGTTATAACCAAACTCTCACCTCAAAGTGTGTCTCACCACATGCACATGAAATTGTCACCATAACCGGACAGGGAGCACAAGCACCTCTACAATAATGAAACTCACGGTCAGCACATTTTGCCTTCTAGAAAGGAACTCATAGAACAGTACTCATAGGAAAGAATGATAAAGCCAACTAGGAGTCTACGACTTGGTTTTGAAGGACAGCTATTCCATTTACAACAGACATGACAAAGGTGCTAGGCAATTCACTTTGTTTAGCATTGTCCTAATCTAACAGTTTTATTGCGTAACCCTATACTCAGAAGAAATAAAAGTAAAAAAACTTGATCATGCAGCATACCGATGACAAGGGGCAGGGCATTTGTGGTTCTTGCACCGAAGCCTCTTATCACAAACCTGAAACATCCATAATTATATAACATTTCACAGACAAAACAATTTCAACAAAAATAATAGCATTTTAAAGTTTAAAAAAAAAAAAAGCACAACACCTCCGAACAAGGCGGGCAATTTCCATCACAACATCGACGCTTACAAGCATGGCGTCCACAATCCCTCATTCTCAAACACTTCCTCTCACATGACAAATCTTGATAGCAAGGAACCTACACTAAATTCAGTTAAAACATTCATGAAAAGCCAAAAGAAAATCGTAACTGAAAACCAATCAATCAAATTCTACCTCTTTCTTCAATCCTCCACACCGGCACGATTTCTTAACCACAATCCTACATGTCTCCACACAAGGTCCCTTATGACACCTCTCAGGACACCTATGGAAACCACAATTCAACAACTTATTACATGTTGCACCGCAAACAGGAGCTGTCCCATCACAGGGCATCCCTTCATAAACTCTTTTCCCACATGGACATGTCCGTTTTCCTTGCAACGGACACTCCCCACAATCTCCTGCATGACATCCTCTTTCACAAACATGTTTTTCACAATTAAGTAACTTTTTACACTCATTTTCGCAGCGAAAATCCCTGTCACAACATTCTTTTTCCTCCTCCTTTTTACCACATCGGCAACGGTAAACGTCACGAGCACGGCAAGGAGGGCACGTGCCTAGATGACAGATCTCTAAACAGTTATGTTTGTTACAATCTAAACGTTTGTTGCAATGTCTGTTACAGGAAAAGTTTTTGAAACCGCAACGGCGAAAATCCTCGAAGGAGCCGCAAAAGCAACGGGTTTTGATGGATTTCGGGCAGGACGGGCAGGGTCCAGGGTGGCATAAAAGGAGGCAAAAGTGACCGCAATTATTGGGCAACGGGCGGTTACAGATTTCGCCGCAAGAGTGAGGGAGGATCCAGGGGTTGTCAGAAGGAGGATCTTGAAGCTTACCGCAGAAGCAAAGGTAAGATCTAGGGATCTGCGATTTGGAGTAGGAGGAGCGGCATTTGGGGCAGTTCCAGGTGGCTTGCTTGGCAGCGGTTTCGGCGGTGATTGGGAGACGTGCGGCGGCGCGCGCAGCGGAGAGGTCGGAGGATTGGCGGGCCCACGATTGGATGCAGAGGAGGTGGAAGAGAGCGAAGCAGAGGGAAGAGCAGGACCAGGTGGGATCCGAGGGGCGAATTCGTTCGAGGCATATGAGGCATGATAGAGCGCCGGAAGAAGAGGAAGTTAGGAAGGATTGGATCTTGGAGAGATCGACGGCTGTGATCGAAGAAGAAGAGGAAAATTCGAGGTAGGTTTTGAAAATGGAATTTGAGAGATCAGATCCGACGTGGAAGTTTTCGGAATCGGAGTCGGAGTCCGAATCCGAAAATGGCGATGGTGTGTCGTAGTTGACCATTGTGGTCATTTTGGAGATCTGAGCTTTCTGGGAGAATGGGTTTTGCCGCCTTTTTACAGTGATGCCTTTGGCTAGCTTTTTTTAGATAGTTTGAAAATCACGTGAGATCACAAAATTTTGCATTTAATAAGAAATGGGGCTCCCCACTCAAAACTAGGGATAGCTCAGTTGGGAGAGCGTCAGACTGAAGATCTGAAGGTCGCGTGTTCGATCCACGCTCACCGCATCAAAAAATTTCATTTTATTTATTTAAACTGTTCATCCTTTCCAAGTTTAGTGATTGAATTTTAACATAGCAAAATCTTATATCCCGAAGATGCATTTGGATGTAAGATCCAAAGTTATGAAACTAAATTTCGAAAAGATGGGAAATATACAACCTTGATGAAACCGAGTGAAGATGATAAAACAGAACATGTTCGGCATCCAAAAGCCATTAACTAATAATAGCAGATAAATAATATATACCAGGCTTGCTAATTACACACCTAGTTTAAGTTTTTTTTTTTTTTTGTCTCGTAATTATATATCACAAGTTAAAAATATGACTAATTACACGCCGCAAATGAAAAGCTGCAGAGCAGATGGTATATATATATATATGTATATATGTCTATATATATACATATATATGTATATATATATATATATATATATCAGACAGCAAACATGTAATGGATAACTGCACACAAGCTCAGCAAATACCATCAAACAAATTGAAGGTGGCTTCAGAAATGTGGAACTGGAACTCTCTCAGGGACTATGAAGCGACAAATTCGAAGCGCATAAGGAGCTTTACAGAATTATACTTGTCACCCTTCAGGCTGTTGAGGGGAACTGCTCGGATCCCTCTTCTTAGCTCTGAAATTGGTAGGCATGTTTGCCCTCCGAAGTCATCCTTTTCAGACATGTCGTATTCGTGCACTTCGATTCGAAGTAAAGCCAATTCAGGGACGGTTAGAGGGAACTCGAATTCCTCATTCCAAGAAGGCACCCAATTGTCTTCTAAAGTCTTTGTTTTCTTCATCACAGAATCTGCTGGGACTCCAGCAATTCCCACCTGCAGACATATTAATCATATTTCAGGTTGAAGTTCTCTACTTTCACATTAATCTAGTTTTCTCTGGGAGGTATTGCCCATGTCACTGTTTGTCAACTTACCCTTGCATAAAAGTCCGGAGGCGAATACGCATCAAAATGTGTGTGATGGAAATCATAATACCATCCTTCCCCCATATACACGGTTACCTTTCCAAAACAAGGACAAGAAATCATAATTCTTGATTGAGAATAATAAATAAAGGGAAAAAAAAAAAGCATCACTTAGTATTACAAATCAGCACTTTAGGGGAAAAAATAAATAAATAAAGGGATCCCATGGCAATAAAACATTTACCTTCAAAATTGTTTTCACTGAAGGCTTGACTTTGGGATCAAAGACTTCATTAGAGTTCAACAGGAAATCTGGTTTTTTCACATAACCACATCCCCCATTGGCTTTGAACATTCCATGCATCAACCATAAAGATCTTCCATGACCCTGTCATACACATCAACAAGAAAATAAAAGAATCTTATCATTTGGCAAAGCAGCTAGCCAAAATCAACTAAACAAAGCATTCGCCAAATTTCCTCTCTGATATCCATTAGGCTATCATCTCTCACATGATGATGGAACAGAGAAACAGAGTAGGCTGTGAAGCACATTTCGTATCTAGTTGTTGGATCAAACATGAAGCCTACCAGCAGTGACCAGTCTAGGAAAAGGATCACTACTCAATTAATTACTCACTATTCATGCTTTTTTGCCGTGTTCTAATTACAAGAATCATGCAATGCACAAATAGCCCTCTAGCTGTGAAGTTATAGGTTAGGATAGTTTTTGAAACTTTCATCTCTATATCTTTGAGCTATGCAAATCATTATGTCTATCCATAACCAAATAAAGAAAGATATATTACCATACCTGACACTTCTACCTTTTTACTTACTATTTCATCCAAATGTCAGACAAATGAATAATAAAAAGAAAACCATACCTAGAATAGAAATGAATTTTGAGAAAATATAGCTAAACGGAAGGGGAAAAGAAAATAAGGAACAAAAAGGGGGGTTGCGTAAACCTGCATATTAAATGCAACCATTTGAGCTCCATGAATCCATCCAATTAGTGGGTTGTAATTGGAAGAGTCAACACGTATACCCTTGGGATATACCCTAAAAATATTCTTCTGTGTAAACCTGTAGCAGGACAAACATCAGAAAGAGGGAATTCGCAATTTTTAATAATCAGAATATTCGATCAAACAGATGACTTACAATGCACATGCCGGGTTAATTCTAGCATAACACAACGTCAATACTAGCATAATAACACATGAAACAAAGTATTGACAAATGGAAACACATCCAACTTAAAAATTGAAAAAAAAAATAGTATGTAACTGATCAAATAATTTGAGCAATAATCAAAACCTTCCAACAACCATGATCGTTTACATGATAATACAGAAATACTTAATGACTGCTTCTATCAGACCAGCCAAGCCACTGATAGTCCCTAGCTAAATTTTCACACCAGCCAGATCAATGACAACATGTACTGTGCACTATTTTTACATTGCTAGTGTGGTGTAATTGCTTTAAGTTGGATGCTTAACATGGTATCAGAGCCAGCATTTCTTTCTGTTGCCCTTTCCAAATCTGTCACATAGTAGGCTTCTTCCATCTCTGCTTACATGTGATGGGGGCTTGTTAGTATGGTATTATCCCATGTCTAATGAATTTCCAATATCCTATAGTCTTATATTCAAGTCGGACCCCTTCACTTACTACCAATTGGTTTTAAGTTGGATGCTTGACATGCATCATCTTAAAGTGGATTCATCTAAGCAGTGAGAAAGAAAAAGCTCAAGAAGCCAGGACGGATATGTACTCTTCGTAAAAATATCACCAAATAGGGCGCATGCAGACAATAGAGAAAAAGAAACTAACAACTTTATCTAATAACTAAGGATCATTTCTCATAAATGAAATTTGCCAAATCCTTTATTACATACCTGACAGTTTGTTTTCCATGAGTTACTGCAGCCTTTTCAAGTTCTTGCTCACTCATGCTAAGTCGTCTCACTTTATCAGGATCCACCCTTAGACACTCATCTAATCCACCCTTTGGCTTCCCAGCATGAATAGCAATTAAACGTTTATATTCCGGCACTAGAGTATGCTGTGACTTATCCCCATCATCAAGATCCTCCTCATCTTCTTGATCCAAGTCATTCTGTCATACAAGAGTAACCAATAAGTGAAATGTAAATTATAAGTAAACATTTAGTAATATCAATTTGAAGTAAATCACGGTAGCATCATCAGCCACCTTGTTGTCAGCTACATGACTGCCTTTAAGCTCTGGAACTTCTTTTCCCCAAGCTTCTTCATCACTGGCCTTACCCCTTTCGGACTCATTCTCTTTATCCTTAACTTCTTTGGCCTCAAGGTATTCCTTCGGTGGTTTGGTAGATATGATTATGCGTTTCTTCAATGATTCTGGAGAAGGGAATTCTTTTAAGCATTCTGAGCCAGGAGAAAACAGGATGTCTCCAAATGTTTGGGTGACCATCTAGAAATTAGGGACAAAAATGTAAATTATGGGAATATTAGATGTTTAAAGTCCCATTGAAAGCACCAAGACTCACCTCGGCAACTTTAGCCTGAAGATCTGGGGTAAGATGGTCTTCTAGAGTTATAACAACTGGGTAATCTGAGGCAACAAAAGCATACTCCTTAATAGACCTCAAACACTTGATGAGTTCCACGGGAGTAGTCAAAGTCCTACATGAAGAAAATTATTCGTTATTTTCCCAGAGGCAAAATTACTGACTAGGGATGGACTGTTATTTTTAAAACTTAAAGAGGTTAGTTACAGTGGGAGGTAACATAGTAGTAGAATCAGTTGTATCCCAAGCAGGTGTCAAACATGTAAAGTTATAGCTTTAATGCAGAGTCATGTTTTTTCTTCAGCATTTTCCTCATACAATGGAAACTACATGCTTATGCGCAAGGTGCCCGTCACATTAACAAGCAACCATCTTTTCTAATTTAATGCCTGGAAAAATAAATCAATACACCAATGTCAAGTGCAATTCAACATTTCTTCTCCCTTCAGCTTTTCATTTTGGTGGCAAGTACATGTATATGTTCAAGATACCAGCTGAAGGGAATAAGCAAATTGTTGTAATGAAAGCATCACATTTTCAGTAAATCATTTATCATCATTTAGCAAAATAGAAGATCCATTCATGTTAAAGGCTTAAAATGGGAACAATTTGGACTTCAAGAACATACCTTCCATGAAGAACATCGACATTATCTTTTGCTGAATTTGGCCATATATCCAATTCTATCACTCTCACACCTCTCTTAAGTGCATTTATGATGGGGACATCGCTGCAGACACTACTGAGTTGATTCCCAGTAAGATAGGAATTGTGACCAGTATATATGAAATAATGAGACAAAGGAGCATTCATATCATGGTGCACCTGAAACCAAAGAAATGAACATGACATAAACAACAATAGCACAAAGTGTTGAAAGCTGAATGATTTGCTTTTGCAACCAAACTACAAAGCAAATTAGAATAGAGGGATCACAAAAGCTCAGGCACGAACAAGGCTCCTAAATTTTTTTCTTCACCAATCTCAAGTCTCAACATTAATAGAATAGGATTGTGATAAGCAAATTGTGGAGCGAACAACAAAAGCAAAACAGTTCAAAGGTAAAGCCACATTGAGATAAGTTAAAAGCCTGTAATGGCATATTTTAGCTAGAAGTTAAATACATGCCATGCGCCGTAGAAAGCATTTTCAAACAAAATCATCATCATCAAAGTACCATCCTCAAAGCTATGAAAGCAACAAAGCAATCCAGCTAATATACATTACTTGCTGAGCTGAAAATAAGTACTTAGTTTCATTAGTTTCATTTAAATCCCATACAATCCAAGATAAATCATCTAATTTGGAACTAAACCCTTCAATCGCAATTAAACAACAGAAAAGGAAAGAGCCAATCCCAAAAACAATAGCCAAAATGAAAAAAAGAGAGAGAGACAAATATTTTTACCCCAAGAGAAGCAAGAGGAGGATTAAGATCGCCAAAGAGGTACTTAAAAAAAGCTTCAAGATTTAGACCCTTTCTATGAAAATGCTTAAAACTATCAATAATCTTCTGATCATCTTCTCTGGTGGCGTTATCTTCTTTCTGGACCTCAACCAAGAACCTCTGCAGTCCATCAACGCTCATGATCCCATTCTCAGAGTACTGTTCGAACACCTTCTTGATCTCCTCTGGTGCCTCTGCAACTGCCAGCCTAAACCTCCGCCTGAAGCAAAAGCAAACCCTGTAGGTTTGTTTGGACATTGGTTATTCCTAGAATTTCCAAAAATCTGATCAAAAGAACAAAAAAAATACAATCTGCAAATCTGCACTGTCTGAAATTTAACTTTTAATTGCTTCGGTTGGCTGTTTCAGCTTGATGAAGTCGTTATCAGTTTGTTTCCAGAGAAGTTGGGTGGGATGGGTTGCGCCCTTGGGGGACCCATACCCAAACGTGAATCTGAGATCCATTCACATTCTATATACGTGGACCTCATGCGACAATTGATATTTTGCATAATTTTTTTTAATTATATTCATAATCAAATATTACATCTTATAATTAATTAAATAATTAAATAATTGAATAATAAATTATAATTTAATTAAATAATTAAATTCACGCAAAATAAAACAAACCTAAAATTTAATCTTAAAACTAAAAACAAAGGATTTCAGGACTTGGATTTGATCATCTTTATCTAATTGTCGACATGGACTACAAGAAGTCAATCTGACAACGAACAAGTTTTTAGGCTTTCTCTCAATCATTGAATGCGTAGTGAAAATGCCAAAATGGGTGAAATAAGTATTAAAATATGGTTAATTTTAACTTTTTTTTTCTTAGGCAACTAATGCAATGAAGATTGTAGAGCTTTGTTCAAAAAATATCTCGTCTGTCATTGTTGGCTGAATTTTCTTTTTGCTTTTCCGAGAGTGTAAAGATGCACTAAAATATTTTACCCGCTTGGGTTTTAATTTTATTTCATGCCAATAAATAATAAATATTTATAAAATAATATTTATGGGAATAAATTAATAAATTCATTTAATTGAAGTTTTATTGGTGTATAAGCTAAAATTTTAATTTTAATTTTAATGCTACAAACCAAAAACTTATAATTTTACAACATAAAAAAATAAATCCATTCATTACACTAATTACTAAAAGTACATATTCACAATTAATTAAGTTTATAGAATCATAGATTCATATATTCATAAATGGTTAAGTTTATAAACGATTAGATTTATACAATTTGAATTTGATTTATGATAACTTATGTTTTTTAATATTATATGAATCTAGATTTAAATATTAAATTTAAACAATACTAATTACAAAATATATTTATCCATAATTAATTAGTTTCATAGATACTATAAATGATTAAATGATTAAATTCATGAATTATTAAATTCCTATATTTTAGAATTAAAGAATAAAAAATAAGTGAATAGTATATATGAATCTAATTAATTATAAATCTTATTATTTCTTAATTATAAATTATTTAACTCAATCCAATCAATATAATATAATTACGGATACAGGTCATTTAATTAAGTACCTTAATTGACCAAGTGTCATGTCATTCCTCCTAAATCCCAAAATTATAGTAGGGTATAGATTTAATTTATTAGTAAACACAAAACAATGACTTTTAGTTTTTAAAATAATTATAATCTAATAAAATCATTTTCTTTTTTAAATTATCATGATAATTTTAAAACTAACAAAATCAAATTTAACCAAAATAATTATAATATTATACCTAATTTAATCCTCAAATTATAACTTAAGATAAGTATGAGTTGTCCATGCATTAAGTTTTAATTTTAAGTGAAGATAACTTTATTCTAATTACTAGAATTAGTCCCCGCTATGTTAAGGGAGACAAATTATTTTAATATAAAATAATAAATAAAAATATTATAAAAATATTAAAATTAAAAAATATATAGTATTTCATATATTGTGATTATATTTTTTTGTTATTTGTTCATGTTATGCGTATTATATTTTTTTTATTAATTATTTGATCAAAATGTATGACTTTTTTTAATTTTTTTGTAGATTATAAATTTTTTATAAAAATATTTAAAACAAAAGAAAGAAAAAAAGAAAAGTAACTTATTTTTTGTTTTTGCATTTTATATCATCTTATATTTATATTTATTATTATTACTATATTTTTATTATTTTATTTTGTAATAGATAATAAATGATAAAAACTTAAAATTTATAAAAAAATATATATACTCAACTATAACTTAACATAAGACAAATACAATATTCTTTTTTTCAAAATTCAATTAAAATCTAACTTATTATGTTCAAATCCAATTAAAGTTCAACACATTGTAACATGCCAAATCCAATAATTTATTAAATTTTATTATCAACTAATAACTATTTGACAAATAGAGAGTAATTCAACAGCTCAATTGCGAGTTGTTCTTCAATTTAGAGTTATCCTCACTTAGGAGTAACTTTTATTGTATGTTATTGATTAATTTACGTATAGAAAAAAGTATTAACATCTTTACAACATTCATTTAAATACAATACTAATTAATCTTATATTATCTTAAAAATGTATTATCTAAACAGTCTTTATTTTTAATTAAATTTCACTATTTCAAATATTGAAAATGTTTTTATATTTTTATTACTATTTTGATAGAATTTCAAAAAAATTCTTTTACTTCAAAAGTATTCAAGAAATTCATTATTTTTTTGAAGATGCTATGTTGTTGGATTAATTTAAAATTTTATAAAAAAAATGTTTATTTATGTTTTACTAACCTTTGTTTTTATTAAATATTTTATTAAAAAATTATAAAAAATTTTTATTGAAATACCTTTAAAATCTTTCAAACACTTTTGAAAAGATTATAAAAAATCATTTAGGAAATTCAAGCACCACTTTTAATTTTCTTTTAATTTCATTATTGGAAAATTTTTCATTTATTTTCATTTCTAAATTTACATGATACAAATAAAAAAATATAATTATAAAAAAATTATAAATCTATTTGTCTAACACATATTTTTAGTTTTTTTACATTATCAAATGATTAAAACATATTCTTAATATAAAATTTTAAATATGTATCTAAATAAAAAATAAACAAATAAATAAGTAAATTGATAAACAAAAAATAAAACAAAAATAACATAAAATGAAATGAAATGAAAATAAAAATAAAAATAAAAATACCAAAATAAAAAACAAAAAAAAAAATTAATTGACTTGTGTCCAAAACAAATAAAAAGTACTAAAAGTTCTTTCTCCAAATCACTCCTAATCAATTTATTTCATACCTTAATTAATTCTCTAATCATTTTTTATGTCTTATCATAGCTGTTTTTGAATTTGAAGAAACTCACAAATATATAAAAAAAAGATATATGATTTAAAAATTTAATAATAACTCTATGGATAAACTTATTGGTCTTATAAGGAAAAAATGTAAGTTTAAAAAAATTGGCTGCATTCAAAATTAACATCAAAAGAAGGTTACAGTCTACAAATCCAAATATGAATTTTGAATACGAAGGAACTTAAATTTATGGTCTGAAAAATGCATTGATTATGTTGGACCAGGTAACTCTCCTTTGCAGATGGTTTTCAACACTCGAAATCTGATAAAGCAGCGTCATTCCAGTTTTTGAACTTAAAATTTGTCACAGACTCTACCGGTAAATATTTTTGTCCCAATTTTCATGCGCTCTTAATCTTTACTGTTGACTGAAGTTTTACTTCATGAAAAAAAGTGGAATAGAATACAAATGACTCAATAATCAGATATCACGGATAAAACAGTCGAACGCCAACAGAAAGAGACAAAGGTTTGAAAAGATTACAAGAATAAGCTTCTCATGGGCATTTTAACAAACATTTGGTTGTCCCAATCAGCCACTATCCATATGAGTCAAAACCAACACATTAAACAGCCTAGATTCAAGTAAAATAGCAAAATAATCAATAAAAACAAAATTTATTACAAACCAAGAAGAATAGGAGCCATTGTAGGAGTTGGGGATTTCTCTTTCCAAACTTGATATCCTTCTAATCTCAAAATTCTCTTTACTAACTCATGGACACACTTCATTTCTTATTCTTTTCAGTTTCAAGGTGCACTTGTTTTACCTTTTTAAATTGATAAACAACAATTTTTTTAATTGAACTTTCCAACATAAATTTCATCAATTAAAGGGTAAAGGAAAAGTATATACAATCCACTAAAAGTCCAGATAAAACTTATAATTTAAAATACCAAACTAATTGGTTTTTTTTTTTTTTTTTTTTTTTTTTTTTTGCGAATGAATTTAATCAAGTATTAAGAAAACGATAATAAAAAGTTTTTTTTAAAAAATTTAGTGATAAAAAAGACTCAGTTTTGAACTTCTTTTTTTATTTAAACACTTACATACTTTTACTATGAAAGGAAGAAAGAAAATTTTCAGAAAATCATAATACTCAAGTAACTTACGATATGAAGTTGTCGGTTTCAGATATAAAACATGAGATTATGTGGCTTTACGAGGACTCGTGTATCCAAAAGCGATCGTTAGGGTGAGTGTCGCTAGCATTCCCTTAAAATGTTTAGCACATTCCATCTCTCAAACCGTCATTTGTTACTCTCACTAAAACCCCATCTTGACATTCCATTTGGAAACTCAATTTTGCAACAATCTTCAATTTTCTATTTAATTTAAAAGATTAGAAGTGTATTTAGAGTATTTGTAAAACAGATTTTACCTCAAAAGCAAAAACCAGCTTGGAATTATGGTATATATATGCTTTTGTCATTAAAAAAAAAAAGTTAATATCACAAATAATTTTTAAACTATAATAAAATATTTAATGTAATATTTTAAATTTTAAAAATTTTTAATATGATATATGAATTATAAATTTATTAATTAATATAATACTTGAAATGTTATTTTTTGTCACATTTTATTATTTGAAATTAATAAGGTTAAAAATAAATACCACATATAAAATTTTTAAATCTTAACATTATATTAAATATTTTACTATAATTTAAACATCATTGATGATATTAATCTAAAAACTTAATTCATCTTTTGTATAGATAACGGTATGCCAACGCCAATTTACAAGCCCAAAAAAGACATTAGAAAAGTTTTTTAAGATCTTCAATGCTCATCAACCATCAAATCTTCCAAAAAACCAGAAGTGCTTGGCAAAAGAGTGGTGTGTAAAATTTCTTACCATTGCTTCAAAACAGGGCAAAAGGAACATAGACATTTTAGCATATCAGAATTCTCAGAACTTGTCACAATGACTTTGTATATCCTGACTACACCTGATTTGGTTTTTGCAAAGAGCTAACAACAGCCTTGCTCCTGGATCGATAATTCTACACTATTTATACAAATTCAAACTTCATTAGAAGCCTTACATTGGGGAGTTTCTTTCCCTTTTTGTCATGCAAAGGGACTGACCGGATCCCCGTCATTATCTCTGCGACAGGCAAACATGTCTGGCCACCAAAGTCATCTTTCTCCGACATGTCATACTCGCGTACTTCAATCCTAAGCAGAGCCAGGTCTGGAACAGTCAAGGGAAATGTGAATTCTTCATCCCATACAGGACACCAATCATCTCGAATTATCTTTGTTTTCCTTTTAGCTTCATCTGCTGGCACCCCTACAATGTAAACCTGCAATTTGGTTGGTAGATAGGAATTAATTGTGCAAAGACATAAGGAGATGAGCTATACTCATCGTATATCATAAATTTTTGAGGGAGCCACACCTCAATCTATCTCTTTTACCAACATATCCAGGGCCACAGGCTTATCTTTTCGAGTTCTTTAATAATATTAGCACAAATTTGAATGCAAGACTCTTTTTCCAAATAGTTAATTGGTTTATGAGTCATTAGGGAGAGCCTTGTTTATTTATTTTAATCACGTAAATGAACCAGTTGGATGGTTGATAGTTCTTAATAAAGGTCGTGAAACTCATATTGCAGATCTAGTCTAAAGAAGCTCAATCTAAATGGAAATTATCCACATATTGCAAATTTGCAATGAGAAACATGCAGCAATATAGTAATTAATAGAATATGATCAACCGCATTTAGTTCATCAGTAAGCTGGAATTGTTCTCAAACCTTTGTGTAGAAGTCTGGAGGAGAGTATGTATCGAAGTGTGTGTGGCTAAAGTCCAACCGCCATCCATCCCCCATATATATTTTCACCTGTTAAGTTACAAAATGCTCTAAGAAAAAAGTCATAATGTAAATGACTTTCAGTTTGAGCCAAGCTAATATGCTCACCTTTAACTTTTTCTGCAAGGGCAATGTTGTTCTGGGATCAAAAAACTCATCAGATGGTCCTTCCCGCATCAGAAAATCGGGTTTTCTTACATAACCACATCCTCCGTTGGCTCTAAACATGCCATGCATCAACCAGAGTGATTTTCCATATCCCTGATAAAGGACATTCAAAAATAAGGAGTAGAAAGTTTTACAGTTATTAGCACCGTGAAAATTAATACACCCAATTGTCTGCTTAAAAAGAGGAATTTCTTTGACAAAAAATAAAAAACTGTAAAATTGCAATGCGGGGGTAACCTGCATGTTAAATGCTATCATCTGAGCTCCATGCATCCATCCAATAGTTGGATTGTAGTTTGAGGAAGTAAAACGTGTACCCTTTGGATAGATTCTCAGGATATTCTTCTGCGTAAACCTGAAAAAGTTAGCACGTGTTAGTGTAGGTTATGCACAGAGAATATAGACAATAGAAAGTATAAACATCTTTGAGAATTTAACAGGCACCTTACAACATCAGATCCATAAGATCCTGCAGCCCTTTCAAGCTCTTGTTCACTCAAACTAAGACGTCTAACCTTATCAGCTGCAACTTCTAATGCATCTTTTAAGGCACCCTTTGGTTTTCCAGCATGAATGGTTATTAGGCACTTGTACGCAGATACCCCCGTTTGGCCTGATTTGCGATTGCATTCGTTGAAGTCTTCATCATCATGATCACTATCACTCTGATACCAGTGAAAAGAGTTCTTTCATATTAGCTAATATAGAAATCAAACTATGTCAAGGTAAAATAAATTTCTGCCTTACCTTATCATCAACTTCTGACTCAGATATATTGACTTTCATCTCCTTTGGGGATGCTTCTTCTTCAGAGAATCCCATTCCATTTCCACCTGGTGACAAATTGTCTTTGGGCCTAGACTCTAGATATTCTTTTGGGGGTTTGGTTGAAATAATTATTCGATGTTTCAATGATTCTGGTGAAGGGAACTCACTTAAGCGATCTGACTCTGGGTAGTAAAGCATAGTTCCAAATGTTTGAGTGACCATCTATATGAGAAATCATTTGAGGTCATCTTAGAGGAAATTTTTTTTCTTACACACATCATAGAGAAAAATTGAAAGCAAAAATAAGTGCTTAACTCGAAGTTAATTTCTTGGAAAGGGAGAAAAAGAGGACTAACCTCAGCAACTCTAGCCTGCAGTTCTGGTGTAAGGTGGTCTTCTAATGTTATAATAACAGGGTAAGGAGAACTAGCAAAAGCATACTCCTTTATGGACATCAAACATTTGATAAGTGACACTGGAGTAGTCAGGGTCCTACATTTTATACATTGATGATACTTTTAGAGAAGTTTAAAATGCAATCACCAAAATCAAGTAAACTGATGGTTCTATAAAGATTATACACTAAAATGCAGTTGATTAATGGACTGTAAACCATCGCATCTGATCAGTCCTTAAAAAATAGTTTAAATTGCAAATGCAATGTACAATAGGTTCAAAATCTTTGGCTCAAACCAGTGTTTGCGATGTGTTTCAACTGAAAAACGTTGCCAAACTAGGCTTAGATTATGGATTTTACTTCCTTCCTTCCTTCCTTCCCTTCTTAAACAATTCATAGCTTGTCATAATCCTATTATCTATATTCAAACAGAATACATTTAGAGATCCAAAAACTATTACATCAGATGAAATTAATAGTTTGAAACTAGTAGAAATATAACATTCATAACTGTCGGGAGCTTCTTAGAAATTGCTAAATTTGAGAATCATTCTTAATTACCTTCCATGAAGAACAAGAATTTCGTCTTTTGTGGAACTTGGCCATAAATCAAGTTCAATAACTCTGACACCTCTTTGCAATGCCTTGATAATTGGGACCTCACTACAATCACTGCTCAGTTGATTCCCAGTTAGATAGGAATTATGCCCCGTATATATGAAATAATGTGACAATGGAGCAGTCATATCATGGTGTACCTGGAAATAACATATATCATTTGTCAAACCTAAAGTAGTAAAATCAAATAAGGAAAAGTAAAAAGAATTTATCATCAATAAAAACTTTGAGATAGACAAAAAGAAACGTATAAATTGAACATCAAAGAGGCAATTATAACAGAACATCAACACACAACATCTAAAACAGGTCCCAGCTTTTTTGCACATCAAAGAGATAGGTTTGAACTTATTTTGCAATAACCAAAAGGGATCTACTCTGCTTCCATGACGATGACAACAAAGAAACGCCATTCTTTTCCTCTTTGCCCACTTTGGCCATGTAAAATTTCAAATCAGATTATCTTTTGCTTGAGATATTATTTGAAGTCATAACTTAATTCTAATATCATCAAGAATATATAATATGAAGGTAGAAATTGAATTATTAGATTAACAGATACAAATTAGTGAAGTTGATAGATTATCCTAGTCAAACTCAGATCTTGTTTCAATTTCCAATTCCAACATAATAATAAAAACATGATCCTATTTGATTCATGGTTATGGATTTGTTTATTGGGAGAGAAAGGGAGAAAGAAAATAACCTGAGTTTTAATAGGGCCATTGAGATCATCAAAGAAGAGAAAGTGAAAGAAATCATCAAGGTTAAGCGAGTGCCTAGCAAATCTAGTCACATGGTGTCTCCTGTTAACAACCTGTTCGATGATACGCTCAGCATCTTCCAGGGTCGAGTCAACCTCACCCTGGTGCACCACCAGGAACCATTTGAGCTGCTCAGCAGTCATGTGGGAAGCACCATCCGTGAATCCGGCAAAAGCCTTCTTGACATCAGCAGGAGGCTCCACCTCGTTGATCTTGAACTTCCTGTTGAAGAAGTTGAACATCTTGTAGTTGTAGCTTCCATTGTCAACGTTCTCGTTCTTCTTCTCCTTCCCCATTATTTAGTTTCTTGTGTTGATTTTTCCTTTTTGGTTTGGTCTCTGTGGGTTTTTTTTTTTTTTGGGATTCAATGGAGAGAGATTGAGAGTTTTGCCAGGCCCTTGAAAATAGGAGTTTTTCAAGCTGGATCGCTGGAACTCAACGTTCTCTCGTAGTAAACGAGGATTGGACTCTATTCTATTACCATGTTTTCTTTTTCTTTTGCCAATTTTAGCTGGTCTTTGGTTTCCAAAAACTTTTTCATTTTTAAAAAACAATTTTCATTTTTAATGAAAATGAAAGAATACTTTTGACAATGAAAGGTGTTTTCCTGTCAAGAATTGAACTCAAAACATTTATTTTTCTTAATAAACAAGAAATCATCGAACTATGTAGTTGTTGGCATATGTTGATCAGTTTGTTTCTTGGCATTTTTGTATATTTTTATTCTGTTATTCAAGATTTTTTTCTTGGTGCTTTCTTCCCCACAAGGAGAAGAAAAAACAAATAGAACATCAAAATAATAATTGTTTGAATATACATCTTATGTTTTTTTTTTCAACAATGTTAATTGAGAGTAGTTGGGCAAATAGGATGCTGTCAAACTTCAGTTCTTAGAAAATTTGGAGTGGTTTAAGCCATCCAAAAAAACCATGGCATTGCTTCAATAATAAACAACATATAATATTAGCATATAACCACTACATGTGAATAGCATCGTTTAGTGATATATAAATATATATATATATATATATGATCTTTTTCATCTAAAAAAATAATTTTAATATTAATTGTTGCTTGGATATTTTTAAAATATAAAGTGGTTAAGCATATTCATCGTATATACCTAGGGTTTAAACTTTTTCTTTTTTTATAAAAGTGGCAATATAAAGATAAAAAAGAAAATTATAGGTTTTGAGATTTTAATTTTAAATATATGTTATTGACAACATAAATCAATTAAATTAAATTTTAATTGAGATTTAAATTTTTTAAATATTAAAATAAAGATAAACCTAATTTATAATGAATATATAATATTTAGAGAACGTCTAGTCCTATCCTACTTGTAAAGGAGAGAAAAAGTCTATGAATAAGTATTATAATAACTTAAATTATAAATTTTGCCCTTTTTCTAGTTGAATGAACTAATCTTAGTTTGAGTTTCTTTTTTGGCATGTTCAATTGCTTTAAAAATAATAATAATAATAAAAAAGTTTTATTATTGTCAGCTTGATGGGAAGCACATGTGTCATGGGTTGAGATTCAAGCTTTGAATTCACGCGGTTTCGAGATCCAGATATCTATTCATCTGATCCCCTGACTTCACGATTTTATTTTACAAAAAGCACCTCATAAGGTTGAGGTGGTGTGAACCCTTTTATATCCCAGTGACCTTCCTATTATGTTTGATGCGAGATTCAAGACAAGTACCTCATAAGGTTGAGGTGGTGTGAACCCTTTTATACCCCAGTGACCCTCTTATTATGTTCGATACGGGATTTAAGACTTCTCTTTAGGTCATTTTATACCCCAATGACCTTCCTATTATGTTCGATGTGAGATTCAGGACTATGTGGGATTCAGAACTTCTCCTTAGGTCCGACCTCGTGACGCCCTCGTCATGGAGGTTGGTCACCCTGCCTTCCTCCCTCAAGGTGTCTGGCGTGGATCGAACGGTTTAGGGTTGGCTCTGATATCATTTGTCACAGGTCCGACCTCGTGACGCCCTCGTCATGGAGGTTGGTCACCCTGCCTTCATCCCTTAAGGTGCCTGGCGTGGATCGAACGGTTTAGGGTTGACTCTGATACCACTTGTCACGGGTCAAGACTTAAGCTTCGAACTCGCGCGATTCCGAGACCCGGGTATCCACTCATCTGACTCACATATTCTTCTGAATTATATGTATCCGCAGGATTAATTTGGAAAACCAGTAAGGATATGCAAGAACAAACAATTTTTATTGGAAACATCGGTCTATACTGGTACCCCTTCCTCCCTCAAGGTGCTTGACGTGGATCGAACGGTTTAGGGTTGGCTCTGATACCACTTGTCAAGACCCGGGTATCCACTCATCTGACGTCCTAGATCAGCCTACCTACCACGGTTTACACTCTTGTGAGATATTATCCGCTCTAGCCCCCTGATCTCACGGTTTTGTCCTACAAAAGACGTCTTACAAAAAAGAAATGATGTGAACCCTTTTATACCTCAGTGACACTCTTATTATGTTGGATGTGCGATTCAGGACTCCTCCTTAGGTCCGTGACATTCTCCTGCACCCAACCTTGTGACACCCTCGTCACGAAAGCTAGCCACTCTGCCTACCTCTCTCAAGGAGCTTGACGTGAGTCAAACGGTTTAGGGCTAGCTCTGATATCACTTCTTCTTTGTAAAACGCCTTTCGTAAGATAAAACCGTGAAGTCAAGGGGTTAGAGCGAACAATACCTCATAAAGGTGTGAATTGTGACAGTTAGGTTGATCTGCGACGTCCTATAGTCGCACGGATTTAAAACTTAAGTCTCGACCCGTGATACATACACCGGATCCCTGCTGGGCGGAATTTATTGTCACCTTCCTAAAATACGAAGTACTGTTCCTAAAATACCATCCTCTTGCGGTTATGCATAGAGATTTGAAATATGAGAATCTTGTGTTTGTTAACGAGGATGATGGTTTTTTCTTTTAAGGCCATTGATTAGGAGCTGTTTTTTAGGGAAATAATTAACTTTATTTTGTAATTTTTAAATGAATTAGAAGATGTTTGAGACGTAGCTGCTACGTAGATATTGCAATATCTTTGCATTGCATATATATTCATCGATTGCTTGCTACAGAAGTAATACCAATATATCTAAGCTAGGTCTTCCAGTGATTGCGAGATGAATGATTTGCTGCAAAAATAGTAGAAAACAAAGGATTATGTGCTATTGTAAGTGGGATCAAAGTTGTTGCTTGCATGACAAGTAATTTATCTCATAATTAGCTAATATTTACCGATAATAAGCCAGCTGCTGTTAAAGATAGATGTCTTGTTAAATTCAGTTGCTCTGGAAGCCTGTATTATGTAGCTTCAGAGATGCTTCTTAGTAAGGGTTATGGACAGGTTAGCGATTTATGGTCTGCAGGGGTTATACTGTTTACATTGCTGGTGCTGGTATGCTTCCATTTAAAGCAGGTACAGTGACAATGATTTGCTGCTGCTAATAAGATCATACCATAGTAAGAACAATAAACAAAATTAGAAGAAGGAAAATCATTGAGAAATTGATGTAATGAGTTTTTTCTTTGTCAACTAGTAGGATGTGCATTAAATTTTTTCTTTGTGGACTTCAGAAACAGTAAAAGAAGTGCTAGATAGAAATGCTAGATTTGGTACTGGAAGAACAAATGAATTTGGAATCAGAGCCATGGCCTCTGAAAGATCTGATAATCCAAATGACCTAGTCTGGAAGATGTTATGCTCTCAACCATCCGAACTCTTTACTGCTAAGGAAGTGCTACGTAAGCATTTCTATATATGACTTTCATAGCTGATGTTAACTAATGGTGAAGCTACATTTGATAGTACAATATACATTAGAAAGGTTCTGGTTTGATTTTAAAAGTGCAGATCAATAAGTCATGTATGTTTAATTTGCTTTGATTTTTTAGATCATCCTTGGATTTGCGAAAACGAAATTGGATTCAGCTTTACTTCCTAATCGAGAAAAGTTTCCAGCTATGAAACTACGCTCAGACTGACAAGAAAGAAAATTTGCAACACCAGATGTCCACTTGCCAATGAAGAAACAAAGACAATAGTCAGATAACAATTGAAAGTATAGATGAGAAAGCATGTCTATGTCTTGTAAGATGATGCAAACACCAGAATTCGTCTCTGGGTAGTTGCTGATCCAATTGTAGGAACAGGCAAAGTTGATTGATCTCTTTATGTTGTATTTCAGTTCAATTGAGAGTCAATGCAGGCTTGTAAAAGACAAGAAATACTCATTTCTCATCTTAGAAACATCCGCATTTGTTTTGGAAACTCTTATGTAACACCGAAAACAAATATTTACTGGTTTTACTAGCATTATTTCTTAATTATAAAAGCCCAACATGACAGAATGATTAGAAGAACTAAAAGTAGAGCTATGTATCATCGACAACTATATCCGCAATGCTAAGTCCTTCAAATTGAAGTCCTATCTTTTACAAAGAAACAATTACATAAAGCCACACCAAAACATAGGATTTCCCATTCAGTACAAGGAAATTGGAAATTTTTTCCAAACCAAAAAAATTTGCCTAGACAAGAAAATGCTGCCGGCAGCTAAAGTATTTAATCTTGACAATTACTTTTAATTATCCATAGATGAGACTTGAACATTTGGTAACCCTGAAACAATCGGAACTGTACTGCTTTTTTTTTTTTTCTCTTCCGGTGCACGAATCTGTACTACATTTAGTCATCCACTTCAACAACTTTGCATTTGGTCATTTGAGCAACCGAAGATAATAGTATAATTATCTGATACGGGAACATGGGATGCCTGAATCTATTTGACTTTATATCGAGGGATTAAGTTAGAGCGTCAGACATATTTCAGTAGTAGGATTTCCAATGAAATTAGTTCCCTGTTTGTTTTTTCTTTAATTCTGTACATGGTTTTTGGTACTCATCAGTTATTCATCCCCAGTAGGAACAGAACTTCTTAGCTAAAGAGGTATATATACTTGATATTATCACATATCTCTAAGTTTCTTCGGTAAACCAAACGAAAATATCCCATTATCCAACGTGATCTCTTCCTCCTTTTCAGGGCCAAATCAACTTCTGCTGTTGGCTACACATTGAAGCTAGAGAGCTGATCCTTGGCTGGTAGTTCTGCCCTTGTAGCAGCATCAAACTTGATTCTGTCATCAGTTTCATGGGAAACGAATGCATTCGATCTCTTGGATCAGTATTTCATCAGAACTACAATCTCCAAAAGGACAAATCTTCGCGTTCCAAACTCAACAACCCTGTCATAAGTTATAACATTGACAACCTAAGTATTTTAGGCCATAAAACTCCTAATATTCGTGACCTTTACAAGTTCGGGCAGAAGTTAGGACAAGGACAATTTGGAACTACTTTTGTTTGTACTGAGATTGCATCGGGGATCAAATATGCATGTAAATCTATACTGAAAGAGAAGCTGATTTCCAAGCAAGCTGTGGAGGATGTTAGAAGGGAGGCCCAGATAATGCAGCACTTGGCTGGTCAGAAAAATATTGTGAAGATCAAAGGTGCCTACGAGGATCATTTGTATGTGCATATTGTGATGGAGCTGTGTTATGGAGGTGACTTGTTTGATCGAATCAAAAAGAGGGGGCATTGTTACAGTGAAAGAGAGGCAGCTAAATTGATAAAGATTATTGTTGGGGTGGTTGAGGTTTGTCATTCACTTGGGGTTGTGCATAGAGATCTAAAGCCAGAGAATTTCATGTTGGTTAACAAAGATGATGATTTCTCTCTCAAAGCCATTGATTTTGGATGCTCTATCTTCTTTGAATCAGGTCAGGAATAAATATATATATATATATATATATATATATTACTCATCTTCTTGGATTGAATTGAAGTAACTTTCTTTTTCTTTTGATAAGAGAATCAAGTTCTTTAACATTATATATATCTTGATGAATGCTGCATTGCTGCTTTAGGCCAAGTTTTTACTGACAGGGTTGGAAGCCCATATTATGTGGCTCCTGAGGTAATCAACAAACATTATGGACCAGAAGCAGATGTATGGTCTGCAGGGGTTATACTCTACATATTGCTAAGTGGTGTGCCACCATTTATTGCTGGTATTTACCATGAACTATGATATCCTATGCAGCAAAAATTACTGATAAAACCATAAAACTCATTGCCCAAATTTACTTAATATTATGAAAAAGTCATGGCAAAAATAAAAGTTTTTGCAACAGAAAACTTACGACGTCTTATGTTAAAACTAATTTATTCTGCCTTTCAGAAACAACGCAAGCACAATTTGAGGCAACGTTAAAAGGGCACATTGACTTCGAATCGGAGCCATGGCCTCAGATATCTGACAGTGCAAAGGACTTAATCCGAAAAATGTTATGCCTTCGACCTTCAGAACGCTTGACTGCTGGAGCCGTTTTAAGTAAGATCTTTCCAAGGTTTTCTGGCTGATATAAACAAATAAGTGTCATGTGATTTTGTTTTCGAAAATCTCACAATATCATTTGCTTTGTTAACTTTGTTTAGACCATCCTTGGATTTGCCAAAACATATGACATGATGAAGCTGAAGAATGCACCAAGAAAACACAGATAAAGCTTTAAAGTGAAGATGAGATTGATAGAGGAGATGAATATATCAGAAAGGCAAGAGTTTTATTGCGCTAAAAATCAAAATTTTTTAAACTAGCATTGAAAGACTTCTTCAACTGTTTCAGTTGCTTTCACTGCCTGATTTGCTTTTCAGTTCTCAAATGTGACAAATAATAAACCTATAAAAAAAAAAAAAAAGCATTTGACATTGTTGGGGGCTTGATTTGATGAAGACATTCTGTTTAGATTTTCTCTTGACTGCAATTTTAGCTTGATGCTGCTGTTTTGGACCATAATTTTTCTTTCTTTACTATGGTGCTACTCTTTGATAGATCCTTCTACTTGCTTTACCATTGTCTTTGCTTTCTTTTTCTTGGCTTTGCTTTATGGATAAATGAAAAATTGCAGTTCTATTTATATAATCAACGTCTACTTTTAGCGAAGGTTTCAATGATTTTACGGTATATAGCTTCTTTAAATAATAATTTTTTTTATCAATAACTTATCTTTATTGATTTATACAATATTTATAACATTTAATAAATTTAGAGTTTAAATTTTAATATTTACAATTTTTTTTTTAATCTTCAAACCGCTAAAAAATTCCTATGAAAAAAAAGTTACTCTGTCTTTGGAAAAAGTTGTTAATTACAATAGAATGAACTAATCTACTTATTGTAGAAGTTACACATTTACTATGACTCATAGAATAAGAAAATAAGCAAACATCAACCATGGTGACACTTTAAAAACATAAATCACAATGTCTGAAAAATCTCTTCTATGTTAAAATTTTGCATAAGATAAAAATGAAAAGGTCCAGTTTTTTTATATAAATAAATAATAATAATAATAATAATAATCCAACATTTAGTTCTAAGACACATTAAATAATTAAATAATTCAACATTAATAAAAATGACAGTAAAAAAAACACATATCTCAACCTCTTAAAAATCACTTTTATATTAAAATTTTGCATTCTTTCAAAAATTAACAAATAAAAAAGAGACATTTTTTTTCCCTGTATTATTTTTATCAAACTAAAAAATAATGTATTAATTACAAAATTCGGCCCAACAACCTCTTTTCAACTAAGTACTAACCTTCTTCCCAAGCAAGGAAATCTGTTTTTCCCTGCTAAATCTATACACTACAGAAACCAAACGCTCTATATTTTCCCCATCGAAGCTGCTGAAACAGAAGCAGAGATGGCAACCACAACGAGATTGGCTTCGGTAGCTGTGTTGTGGGTTCTAGTTCTTTTTGGAACCTTAGCTTTGATTCAGGTTCCCTTTCTCTCCTCTGTATTTCCTCACAAAAAATGAACGCAAAATTTATTTTTTTTCTTCTTTTTGATGTTTTTAGAATCGATTAAGCGATGCAGGAGTTTCAGAACCCAAGATTAATCAGGTTTTCCAATTCAATTATGTAATTTTTTTTTTCAACTTTATGAATTCATAGGGTGTGTTATTTGAATTGAATTTTTTTTTTTTTAATGTTTTTGTAGGTATTTGAGGATGATTCAGAAAAGGTTACACATAAAGTTTACTTTGATGTACAGATTGATGGAAAATCTGCTGGTATGCTTGCGTTTGGTTTTCTGTAGAAATGGGATTTCATGTGTTAAGTGTATTTATAAAAATAATGCTTTTTTTTGGGTAATTGATAGATGAAATTTTCTAGTGCATAATGCAAAGTTTACATTTTTATTCCTTAAAATTGATTTTCCCACTATCTAGTGTTGCATTAGTCATTCTGCATGAGACTCTTTTTTTTTTTTTTAATAAATTTAGAGTCTTGCAAATAAAACATGCAATCATTAGTTAGAATGATTGGATGATTAGATGATGAAACAAATCACTCATCTAAGAACATAAAGTTTTTCTTCAGAATAAGACAAGATAGTTGAAATTTTATATGGAAATGATTAACTGATTTTTGTTACTCTGCATCTTTTTGCTTAGAAGGTCTCTTAGATACACTCATGGAAGTATAATATGTTCATAACTTTTGGCTTTCAGGTCGAATAGTCATGGGCCTATTTGGGAAAACAGTTCCTAAAACTGCAGGTATATTGCTCAAGAACCTTTGCTGTCCTCTGATTTTCCTTTTTCCCATAAACTAATGCACTTGCTAATCATGATTTTTCTCATACTTTCTTTTTTTTTTTTTTGCAGAAAACTTCCGAGCCCTTTGCACGGGTAGCCAAGTAACTTTTGCTCCCATCTTATATTATAACTTTATGGCTTTGATTGTGCTGCTACTACAATTTCTTAAAGTATGAAGTTTTTTAAGTAAAGTTTGTGAAGTTTCTTTTTAAAATTATTTAATAAAAACTTTAATAAAAAATCCAAACCATAGATTGATTGAGTTAAATGTGAAGATCAATAATATAAAATATTAAAAGTGTTATTTATAATTCAAATTTGATCGATACTTTTTCAATGGAAAAAATCTTGTCAACTTTTTTTTTTCTAAAATTGTCTATCTAAAAAATATATCAAAATTTATTAAAATATTTTGAAAATTTGCACACTTGATCTATGTAATGAGATCTTTCAATTTATCGGTCTTTATTTTTTATTTTAATTTTATTTAATCATTTATAGTAGAGAATTTCATCTAAGGAACTTTATCTAAATCTTTCCTTATTCTCTAAGTAATATGATTTATTTCTCCTAAATACGAAGTAGGCTGAATAATGTCTTGATAGTATAGCAATGATTTAGTAAAGTATGCTGTAATAAAAGGACAATCTTTTCATCAGTGGTGGATATTAGATAACAAAAGCAACTTATCTTGCATAATTTAGCAATGCAACTTATTGAAAATGCCTGGCCGATCCTGGCAGTCTATGGCTATGCCTGAGCCACCACTTTCTCACTCTGAGCTTTGCTTCATTGTCTTCTGGACCTAAACATGCTAAATAAATTATCTGTCTATTTGCACCTTGGATGTTTAGCCAGCTAATAAAAGTACTGTATTTGTTTATTAATATTAGCTTCTTTTTGACGTGTTAATGATAACTAAACAAACAGCTTTATTTGAGAGTCTTATGGAATTGGTCAACATGCCTTAAAAACTATAAAAAAGAGTGTAGAAACACTAAGTAAAAGTCTTCTTCTAACTGCAAATGCTAGTCAGTAACTAGATGTATAGGATGATAAGATCAAGGGATATGTGACATGTGGTATTTGAAAGTTTAGTTTGCAAAAGAAGGGTGGCTGAATTAATTAAAAGAGTAGATCTTTGCTTAAGTATTGATGCCTGACTTTTTCTTTGCTCTGATTAGTAATCTGGGAGAAACTCACTGCTTAAAGCTGTCTACTTATATTCATCCCATGTATCACAGGGGAGAAAGGAACTGGAAACAGTGGGAAGCCTCTCCATTACAAAGGGAGCACATTTCATAGAATTATTCCCAGCTTTATGATCCAAGGCGGCGATTTTACTCACGGGGATGGACGAGGTGGAGAGTCAATCTATGGTGAGAAGTTTGCTGATGAGAATTTCAAACTTAAGCATGATGGGCCTGGTAAGTTGGGATCCTTTTATACCTTATAAATTTCCTTCAATGCATTTTTTTTTTATTGTGTGTAAGAGGTTCTTTATTAATTGTTTTTGGAATGAACTTGAACACTGCAAATTAGAAAGGCGTGTAATAAGTATGTTATTTACGTATACAAAATTCCTTTCATTGTTGAACAGGATTGCTTTCAATGGCCAATGCTGGGCCAGACACCAATGGATCACAATTCTTCATTACAACTGTAACAACCAGCTGGTAATTATCATTTTTAATTTGTCTCCAGACCAAGTAAATATATTTATAGCGTTGTGTGTGACTTTTTGTATATCTTTCTTAATTGTGAAAGATGTGGAAATGCGCAACATCAGTTTTCTTATAACTTTGTGATTATTCGAATATAAACCAAAGTAGCAGAATGTTGTTTGTGCCAATCATTTTGCTATTTTCACATGAGCTTTCCTCGGTTCCATATTGTGGCTGAGGAATCATAAATTTGCATATTAAGCATTGCCCTTTGTTAAAACTGCATTTCTAAGGCCCTCTCAGATTTTCTCAAACTCGCACTTGCGTTTTTTATTACATTGGAAGGTTGGATGGCCGTCATGTTGTATTTGGCAAGGTGATCGCTGGAATGGATGTTGTCTACAAGATTGAAGCCGAAGGAAGACAGAGTGGGGTGCCTAAAACTAAAGTTGTCATTGTAGACAGCGGTGAGATGCCTTCGTAATTTTACACGCTGGTTTCAAGCAATTTAAACTTAGATTCCATACCCCTGTTCTAATTGGCAATATTTCCTTTATTTTAATTGTGCTTTGCTGTAATCATTTGGCACCACTCTGATTACAATATTATAAATCCTTCCAGAAAGAAACAAATACGCTGGTTCTATTTTGATTCTTTAACCAGAAGGACATGCCGATGTGATCAATTCCATTGTTCGATTAGAATAAGAGATCAAACTTTGATCAACAAATGATGAAAAGAGGTTAAACTTCATTGCTAAAAGCTTCCCCCTATCATGCCATTTTGTCCAATTCCTAGTTAGTTTGCTGGAGAAATGTTTTGAAACTGAAGCCTTTCCCAAGGGTTTCACGAGACTCTTATCTTCATCTCCAACCAAACCATAATAATAATACCACTAGAGCTTAACCCACATACAAAATTATCCCATCTAGGCAAACAAACATCCTCCCGATTATCCTCAATTTTATCGACTAACCATTAATATTACAAAGCAACTCAATCATAATAAAACCAAAACATAAATAAAATCCCAACATGATCTCAAACAAGTTTCATAAGGAAGACTAAGCACCCCCCCTTAACCATATCATCCCCTTAAAACACAAAACACAAGCAACTATAGAAAATATAACTGAAGAACCGCGGCAACAAATATTTCTTTTTTTTTCTCAATCGAAGTTCAGCCATACCTCCGGGCATCACCATTCTTGGGGTGGTCATGATTCTTTTGATGAAACACGGTGGAGAAATTGGAAGACAAATCAGAGTAAAGTGAAACAACCTTGGAGATGTTCCCATTTAGTTCTTGAATGAGTGCAACGTTTTTCACCATGTTGTCAGGAATCTTGGACTGGTGATTCTGGTTGACCTGCTGAATCAAGACACGGTTCCTGTCCAAAACAGACTGAACTTGCTTGAAACTCTTGTCAAATGTTGCCCAAACTTCAGGGTCTCCATCGACTTCCTCCGAATCTTGGTTCCGATGGTGTTTGAGTTTCTTGTTACTGTTGTTTGTGGGGTTGTTGGCCATGTTTTTCGATCCCTTTTTAATAGGAGTTGAGTTTGGTCATTTGCACGTAAAAAAGGGTATGGTTATCATACCATTTTTTGAGGTTTTGGGTTTGAGTGTTTGCAGAGAGGCAGGGAGAGTTTTGGGGTATAAATTCTTGAAGTATGGGGGCTGGTCACCATGAGAAGAGTTGCAAGTCGGAAGAAAACTGCATCCTACGCGCTACCAAAGCGAGTGTCACAAGTATTAACCTTTTACAGATAACAGGGTAAACCACAATATCTTGTCATGTGCGTTAAATATCTTCCATGCTTAATTGCTTACAAATATTTGGTTGAAAAAAAAAATCTATAAGCTATTATTTTATTTAAATAAATTTATATATTTTTATTAAATTTAAATAAAATTTTAATCTTATATTAAAACAAATTCTTGTTTAAAAAATAATCATTTCTGTTATAGTCAATGTTAATTATATTTTTTTATTCACATGAAAATATAATGACGTAGATAAAAATTAAAAAATAAATTTATTAATTTGTCATTTTTTTTTTCAATTTTCGATCACGTGAAACTGATAGTTTTCATATGGATAAAACATTTAATAATAGCGGATCGTATTAAAAAATTAATCTTTCATTCAGATTAAAATATTTTTTAATACAAATTAAAAGAAAGTTTTTATTAAATACAATAAAAAGATAATGATTTATGCAATGAAAAAATAAAAGCTCATTTATTATTTTAGTCAAAATATTTCTAAAGCAATCTTGTAAACTTTAAAAATTTTAAATTTGAAATATTTTATAATTATTTGACTAGCTAAAAAGATATTTTTTAATTATTTAAAACATGATGTAATTCGTTATTACTTAGTAATTAATAAGGATTTTTGTTTAAATTATTATATTAAAATTAAAATTCTATTCAATGCATTAAAATATATAAATAATAACAAAATTTTTTATTGAATTAAGCAAAAAATAAATTAATATCATTAAATATATAATTAATCTTTTAATCTTGCGTCCCATGCTTTCTGATATCTTCATCGCATAACTCTTTAAAGTTAGGAGTACTTGAAAAGTGAAAACAAAGTTGGTAGTGATTTTAAATTAAATAATAATAATAATAATAAGGCTGGTAGATGGAACCACGCGCCATGTCTGAAAGTGGAAAAAAGGCACATAAGAAATATCTTAGCCTATACTTCGATCGAGAAAAAAAATAAAAGGAAAAGTATCTCTCCAAGATAATATCACGAAAAAGTGGGCTTTTTTTAATGAAAAAAAAAGTTCAGATAGAGAGAATATTTCATTTTAAGCTTAGAGTATTTAATAAATTTGTGAAAATTGATGTTAAATTTATAAATTATTTATTAAATAATATTATTAATAATATAAATATAAATTTTAAAATGAAATATTCAATCTTATCAACTTCATCAACTTAGACAAAAAAAATTGCGCTAATTCTTTCCTCTTTTGCTGGATTGTACAAAATGAGTTAATGTTATTGTTTTCAATCAATTTTGAAATATGAAAAATAAAATTAAAATGAAGGTGTTGAATATCCAAGTTAAAAAAGTTGTCCAAAACATAATTTTCTCTTTTGAACATTTGAAATGCCCTTATTATATATTTAAAAAAAAAAAAGAAATATCCTTATTATATATATACATTTTAAATATATACCCTTATTTTATGTTAATACGAATAAATATAGTATAATAAAATTAAAGGGGTTGTTGTAAATTGGGCCCAGCTTGGAGAAAAAGTCCAAGCCTAGATAGTCAGAAAGCCCACCCCAAGACTCAGGCTGATGGTATTAAAATTTTCCATGAAATTTTTGTAACAAAAACCTATGGAAACGGAACATACCTAAATGGAAAATTTTTTCCAAGAAAATACTGAATCCAAAGAGCACTAAAAGCATAATCCAACGGAAAGGATACATATTCAGGTCTTCGTCTATGGTAATACAAACCTAATTCCAGTTCTGAGCTTTAGATTTAAATAGAGATATAAATAATATATTTATACTCGTAAATTACTCAAATTTAATTCGAATAAAATTCGAATTCGATTCAATTATTATCGAATCGAATTCGAACTCAAATAATTAAACTTATCGATCAAATTGAATTTAAATATTTTTATATCCGATTCAAATAATGCAAAAGTCTAATTGAACTTTTATATTTAAATATATTTTTATTATTTTAATTAATAAAATATTTCAAATTCGAGCATAAATAATCGAGTTTTTTTCGAATATAAAAATTAAATTTTTTTTATATATTAATCGAATTTAATCAAACGAATTTGAATAATTTGATTTTTCTCTCGAATCAAACTCGTACAAGAAAAATAAAATTTAATTAAATTTAAGTTGAGTTTTGAGTTTCAAGTTCAAGCTTAATATTGTATCAACTCAAACTCGATCGATTACACTTTTAAATTTAAGTCATTCAAACACAGCATTAAACAATTACTCTTGCTCTTGTCACTAAAGAAACATATAGGAGACTCAAAATTAACTGACAACGAAAAATTAAGAAGTCTAAGAATCTGTGTATTGGAGTCATGAAATGAGTTATGAGCATCATATTCATATACATGTGAACAAAACATTTTTCATCAATTTCGACCACAGGCGAACTAGAATAGCATCTACTCAATAGGCTTCCTCTTCCTTCCAAGAACTGAAGCCCTTTGAAGCCTTGGGCCACCCATCCGCCACTTCTTAAAGGCTGCCATTGAAGTCTGAGCTGATTCATACACTACAAAAAGCACGAACATAATCGTAATATTTATACGTGTAAAGGAGGCATAGCAGTAGAAGAAATAAGTTCTAACAAGAAAAGGACTCTCACAAATTGTTTCTTCTTTTGTTAGAAGTGGCAAGAACTTTGAAGTTGCCGTGTATGCTGCAGTATATGCCTTGGTCAAGATCTCCTTATACCTGATCTTGAATGCCGATAATAGCAAGATTTCAACGGTTTTATCACCAACCCTATCCCACAAAAATAGAATTACTGAGAACCATTTTGGTTTAGGACAGATTACGCATCAAATGAGACCAACACTAGCTATTAACAAGTTAAATTTTACCACAAAGGTAATTAACCAACTACCATATAGCAGATCAAACATAAAGTAAGGCTGACCACCAGATTAACTACCTTAAAGTAAGCAAAGTTTATGCTTACAATTCTAATCACAATGAACAGAGAGAGAATCTAATATTCATCATCTAATTTGGAATCCATTTAAAGCAGTCTCACTCACAATGACTATCGAGATGCTCTACAAGATTGAGGGAAAAGTCACAAAATTCAAACTTTTGAACTTAAAATGAAGAGCAATTCTTCCTATACTACAAGGATTGAAGGAGAGACTCACAGTGGTGCTATCTTGCATCCAAACTCATAAAAATATGGAGACCGAGATTTAAGATCCACACAAGCTGCATCAGCTTGGATTTCCAACCTTGTTCTGGCCATACAAAAAGAAAGCATCATCAATAACGCACAAAGACAACTTTGCAAGCAAATAAATAAATCATCCAGAGATTAAAATTAGATGTATTGGATAACAAAATAAGTTAATCATCATTCTTCCATTGCAACTACACACACTTATGCTAGAAGCTATAACCCCATACCGCTTCGAATAAAGTGGAACAAAATTCATTGAGAAATAAAATCAAACACCTAGTATTACTAGTAGTACCAAACCAAATTCAACATAACTGAAATTCAAATTCAATTTAAATTAACTACAGCCAAACTACCTAATAAGAAGAATAAAACTTTTGATAGCTAGTAATAATAATAAATAAATAAAAACTTACTTTTGATTGAAACAGGCAGGGACGCTAATCGATATGGCTTGCCTGAAGTATAATTCTTGAGCAAGCCACAATGGCAGCTCCACCTTTGCTCCTTGTTCAACCTGAGAACCAAACATCAGAAAACTAACCCTTTTTTTTTAAGAAAAAAAAAAGGTCTTGACAGGAAAAGCTTAACAAAACTTACGGAGTTAGTTTCGGAACTGGGATCAATTATAACTCCATTTGCTGCTTTATGAAAAACAACTGGAACAAACTGCATCAGCAAAAAAAAAAAAAAAGGCTGAAACTTTTAAGATGAGAAATTTGAGAATTAAACATAAGCAAAATTGGGGGGGAAAGGTGTTAAACCAACCTCTTCCTCTGTAAGAATATCATCGATATTGTAGTAATTTGCCATTTTCTTTTTATTCTTTTTCGATTTCTCTTTGATTCTGGCAAGAAGAAAATAAGTAAAGAAAAAAGGGAGGGGAAGAAAATTATGTGATAGTTAAGCTGATTTTCTGGGATTTGATTGTTTAGAGAATTGAGAGGGAAAATTGAATGGGAAAAAGGAGGGAAAGTCGAAAAAATAGAATGTGTACAGTATGGGGCTGAGAAATGGGAACATCCAAACATGGTCTTGTTGTTATTTTTAATGGGCTTCAGCCCTCAGAATCATACTTGATTTAGTAGGATTTGAATGAGATTTTATTATTTATTTTTTTAATAAAAATAAAAAATAGAGAACCAATAAAATAGTGAACAGTAAATTAGTAGGTAATTAAAGGTTAGAAAAGGCCTTTTATGATCTAATTAGATAAAGAAAATAATATTAATTTTCTTCAAGAAAATTTTTTAAAAAATAAAATATAACTTTAATTTTTCTTTTTAATAAAAATTTTACTTAAAATCACTAAAAACTAATTTCTAATAGCTTCAAGTACAAAAAAAATATTTCCTTTTTTAAGTAGTAGAAACCTTAATAGCCACTCAAATCGCATTCCATCCTTATGATTTTAGAGATGCAAGTTGCTTATGTATACCTAATTATAGTAACTCTAGCAAAAGGCTTGGTCAAGATTTTTGGCATTTAGAAAAGAAAAAAAAAATCTTGAGAAGTTAATTATTTTCTATAAAGAGTTAAAGGCTTGAACCCTAATTTAATCCCAATTCCAAAAAATGACTACTTACAAGTATGATAATACAACCATCTCTTTGTTGCCAAGTTGTTCAAGAACTAATTAAGAAGGAAAATGATAATAATAAAAGAGAAAAAACAATCAGTTACAGTTGAAATTTGAAAGAAAAATTATTCACATCTCAAAAACCAATACTAGATGTTATAGATGATCAGCTAATGAAAGAAATTGCCAAAGACATACTGAAAAACAAAATACTAGTTGTTTATTCATCTTTACCATATATAAGGAAGGGAAAAGAAAATAAAATTTTGGATGATCCCAGAACATTTGTTATTGCTTTTGTTTGTTTGTTTGTTTGGTTGGCTATGACTCAAGCCAGACTTCTTCACCAAATAGCTTGAAGACTTTCTTCATGGTTTTGATTGTGAACGAGGAATCACCTTCAACATCCTTGTACAAAACAACCTTATCTCCAACTTGAAGTCTTTTTTCCTTAACAAACCGACGCCAACCTTTGGAAACCACAGGTTTTGGATGGAAATCTTTCTTCCTGGTGGAGCAACGAAACTGCCACTTTTGCCCACCTTTGTCCTTCACTTCGAAATCTGCACAACGATGAACTTGATCGAACTGGAATGCCCATAATATCTCGGATGGAACTGCCAGCCTATGTTCTATGTCTGTTGGAGACAGAACCTTTGAGAACAGGAACAGCTGCTTCATTACCTATCTTCAAACAAACTCTTCAATAAACGGTTTTTGTTAGAGAAATAAACCAAAATAATAATAATAATAATAATAATTTTAAGCACCTCATTTCTTGAATATGGTGCGACTTATATATTTAGATACTTTGGTTGCTCTTTAGGGACATCCAGCAATTCTTGTTTTCTTTTCCTTCATTGTCTTATTCTATTCTTATTTTATAAAGATTTTTTTAAATAATAACTTGTATATAGTCTTAAACCCTACCTATTAACAAATACTTTAAAAATTCATAACTAAAATATTATTTTTTGTGTATTTAAAATTTGTGATAGTTTAATAAATTTTGATTCGTCCTTATATGAGAGTAACTTGTTATCTTACTTATGGGTTCAAAATTAAAATTGATAAGTATATTTAAACTCATCATTAATTAAAACGATTAAATTTATTGGTCGAGTCAAATTTTATTAATATTACTAAACTTTAATGAGTTTCAAATGTTGAAATCATTGCATCAAAACAAATTATAATAAGTGGATGCCAAAGACTAAAATTTGTCTCTAAATTCCAATATTTGTTCAAATGGGTAGGTTTGGAGTATCACTTTAGTTGGAAAAACATATGTCAAGCTTTTGTTTTTCCTTTTCAAGGACCACTTTTGCTTGTGACTTTTCTCTCTTTGTTCCTGTCTTTTTCTATTTTAACGTCGTTAAAGTGGTACAAGTATATGTTTAACTTCAACTTTTGTGGGTCCAAAAACCCATATTTTAGAAAAGTAGATAAAGCTTTGTAAAAATATGGCTGGTTGTTTGAATGAAAGACAGCAACACGATTACTTCGAATCTATCTCGACTACTTTGAAAAATTTGGTGCTATTTCATCGAATGAGAAGACAGAAAGTACACTGTTGAGGGCCCATTTCCGTTGACAAATGCAGCAGTGATTTCCTACTTCCAAATTGCTTAGAGTTGACGGTTTACTAAATTTGAGCGAGCAACAAAAACCATAGTAACAGTAAATCGTATTTACATAAGCAATCAGTAATAGCAGTATTTACTAGGGATTTGTTTAGGGTCTAATGTCGTATCAAACCTTTTTTTAGAGTATAATATTTTATATCTAATTGATGCAATATTCAAATTTTTACCTAACTTTAAAGCTTGATATTTAAGAAACTCAAGTTATAATATTAATAATATTCTCATCTTCAAATATTTTAATATCATTTGTTATAAAATGTTACTAATTTATCTTTCCCTTTACATACTTTGTTGTGAAGTACCCTCAAAACTACTATAATAAACATAACAGCTATGCATTAGACATCGTCATATTTACGAGAGTTGTGCGTTTCCTCTTTCTATGGTGTCAGATGAGAGGAGGGCCAAGGGTTTGGACAATACAAGAATGGTGAATCCAAATAATTGTCTGTATCTCTGAGTAGATGATATGCTAGTGTGTAAAAATGTGTGTGTTATGAACGAAAGTGTGCTTCAAGAAAGGAACAAGAGATATGTTCCCACATGACGTTTAAACTGGACTCAAATGTCACATTGAAAATTAGAAAAAAAAATGAAAACAACAACAACAATGTTTCCTAGTCGGCCATGTCGAATCAAAGATTCTTGGTCTGTGCTTGAAATTGATATTTCTAGGATTATTAAGTAGGAATTGAACTTACCATAATATATAAATTTTACATGAATCAACTAAAATAAATTGAACTTACTAAAATATATAAACTCTTGATGGCTTTGCAAGAAGCAATCACAGTACTAAAATGTTCCAGCTCAGTCCTTTCTACAAATTCTGTTCATCTATAGAACTTCATCCTTTTATTTCCATGGGATTTGGAGATCATGAACTTAAAGAAAACTTGAACTCTAGCCCCATTGAATTGCTCGTGCAATGTCCAGTCGTACGGATTCAACATGGTTTTCCCATCAGCAGCAACAAGATTATAAGGTAAGTCCTCTGAGAAATCATTTGGCATAGATTTCCAGTGTAGAGGTGGCTTCCACTCAGCTTCTTTGAGTACTTTTAGTATCACTGCCACTACTATTTTGCTCCCCTCAGCAGATAGATGAACTCCATCTCTGATGAAAAGCAGAAATTTGATAATTCAACTTCCAAAAACTTCACCACAGTTATTTGACTGCAAGTTAAATGTTTCATTTGTGAAAATTAGAAAGAGGGTAAACTTTGAAAGATTAGCAACTACACTATATATATAGCACAAAAAGGGAAAAACAAAAAGAAATGAAAGAATCAAGCCTATCCACTATAATTACAATTTCGTTTTGGTCTCCCCAAGATTTATATATATATATATATATATATATATATATATTTTGCCAAACCCAAGATTTACATTCAAGCACCATTAAAATTCATTCAGGTATCATGACTCGGAATTTTGGTTTCGGCTTCTCTTTCTTCTTTGTTCCCATTCTAATACAATGTTCACTGCTACATATTCTTAATCTTCTCATGTTTACTTTTCTTTTCATTTTTTAAATTACATTTTAACAACAGAAAAAACTGCACCAATTAGATTGTTTGTGTGAAATTGCATTGTACCATATCGGGAATAAGGAAAAATCAAAGTTTTCGTAACTTCAAAACAGAAGTGAACTGGCAATGGTAGCAAACCTTCCATTCCAAGTTTCCATACAGGAAATATCCTTGTCATAGCAAGAGGTATCATTAGTTCCCCAAAGTACCCTACCAAAAAAAAAAAAAAAGTTCCCTAAAGTTGCTAGCAGGAGGGGAAAAAGGCAGAAAAAAGTTATATGGAGAGAGACTTGAGTGGAAAACAAAGCACATGGATGATTCACAAATAAAGCCAATGAACTTTCCAAAATGTGATTGCTTCAGAAAAAGATAACATTAACTCATAGATAAGCAAACTTACGTGAAGCAATCAGTTGCCCAATAATCTCTTTGTTGAAATGCAGTAAAAAGATTGACTACCTTAACATCCAATTCCTGTCACAGCTTTACACAAGCTTCAGAATACGTCTGGCATAACTCATTGGTTCGGACAAGTTGGCTAAAACTTCACTGATTTACCGAAGGGACATCTTAGATTGACATTTTGCAATAAGAAATTGGGGAAAGAAGGCGTAGAAAACATGCATTTCAGCACCTTGTGTTTTTATTTACTCTTTTCTTCGTCAACAGGAGGACAAGTAAGAAAAATGAGGCACATTAAATCTGAAAGGCTCTGATTTTTCAGAAGAAAAAAAAAGTTAGAATGAGCATTGAATGTTACTCATCAGACAATGAAAAGACATGCTAGGTTGAGCTTAAGGCCAGCACTTAATAAATACAAGCAAAGGAAGAACAGAAATATTTGAAGCATTCGAAACCATTTTCTTCTTTCTGATTTGGTCCAAGAAATTAGGACATTGCCAAAACCTCATAAGAATGATTCAGCCCTTTCTTTTTCCTACTACTACGGAATCATTCTAGTAGTTGATTTTTGTATCTTTTTATTTTTTAAAACATTTTGGCATATTTCTTAGGCTCCATTTCACATGATAGAGCACTACATTTTACTATCTAAATAATGAATAAGTTTATCTTTGCACTACCTCCAACATCCACATTATTCACTCGACCATGTTTACAAGCTACTACATGCTTCATGCCATATAATGCAAGTATTGCTTTACAACTCCTAGATCAGTCAGTTTCTCTTAAGTCTACATTGATGCATCAACCTTAACTGAGAGACATGTTGAGATTTAAGACAATACCTTCAGATGAATTGCTGTTTTCCTCGTGTTCTCAATATAATCGGGAAGTAGGACATGAGGGCCAAAGCCAGATGGATGAGACCCCATTGACTCATTAACTCCAAAATAAGTTATTATCAGAGAAGGCTGTATAGCAGCATCCTGTAAAGTATAAAAGAACAGAACTACAATGTTAATATCAAAGCACTTTGAAAAGAGAATACCCTATAAATCTGAACATGGAAACTAATACCTATTTAATCAACAATAAATTATAGAATGATAAAAAAAGGTTTCCCTACTGTCTTAGTTAAATATTTTCTGACACTCATAAACCAGATTACAGAAAGCAATTCGTATAATAATAAAGCAGCCTCCTTATCTTCCCCCAAATTTGGGAGCACGACCTAGTACATGCAAATCAAATTGGAAAATACATGGCTGCTCTATAAGCATCAATTACAATTTTGACTTGTTTGAGGTAATAACTACCAAACTTTAATACCTTTGGAAAAACATGATCGAGCACCTCTAGGGCACGCCATGACTTCCGTCCATAATATCCTCCTATGTCAGCCTGCAGGAGGATTGCAAATAAAAGCGGATTCTCATAGAACACAAACCACACACAAAGTAAGAGACTTAATATTAAATGATTTAAGGGGAAACAAAACAAGAGACTAAATATAAATGGTAAATTCTTTCACAACAGTGAATTCGAGAAGAATTATCATAGTGCAGTGATTGGAGTAAGAACATACACCCAGGATTAAGAAAACTACAATATGTCTCTGTTACTTCAATTCTTCTATTAATCTGCTTGGTAAGAAATCAGACTAATGAGATCAAATAATTTGGGGGCTGAATAGCAGGAGGAAATCAAATAATTAAAAAAAAAATTACATTTAACATCATAAATTTTGTAATTTTATTTCCTTTCACACCTCTCTCAAAATCACAGGGCGAATCTGTATAATTACAATTTACAATTTCCCTCCTTTAATTCATCCAAATTTGCAGAATTGCTATTTATAATGCATGAGAACTGGTAAAAACACTATCACTCACATTAAATTCCTCCCAACATTTCCCTCATATCAAGAAAGAAGGAAAAAGAGAGTTTCGTTCTCTTTCTCTCCTACCAACCAAAACCTCATATCAAGAAAGAACGAAAAAGAAAGTTTCTGACACCAATTACAAATATTTAGAGAAAAAAGTAAATATATATATATTATATATATGAAGAAAGAGGAAGTGGAGTCTGCCGATTCTTCTCCTTCCGCTTTTTCGTCTTGCCATTCTTTTCGCCATCATTTTATTTTTTTCCTAATTTTGACAAAAATTACAGATAATGACATGTCATTTATTTTCTACCAAACTTTTACAAAAATGACATGACATATATTTTTTACTTAAGTTTGATAAAAATTACAGATAATGAAATTTACTTTGTACATATAATATTTGTCATTTTAGCAACAAATGTTGATTGAGATACAATTTTTTATTTATTATCTTTTTTATTTATCTTGTTGATTATCTAGATTTATAATTTTTTTATTTTCTAAATTAAAAAATGGTGAAGACTTATTCCACCGTTCCCTAATATTAAAGTAGTAAAAAAAGAGAGTAATCTAAATATTTTATTTTAGATAATTTTTTTAAAAGTTCGATCGCTTCGGACTTTGACTATGGATTATTTCTATTATAAAATTTTTTCACATAAATCCTTTTGTCATTTGTGACTTGTCACGGGTCGAGACTTAAGCTCCGAACCCGCGCGGCTCCGGGACCCGGGCATTCATCATTCCGGCGTCCCAGATCAGCCTTCCGCCGCGGTTCACACCCTTGTGAGGTATTGTCCGCTCTGGCCCCCTCTGGCCTCACGGTTTTGTCCTACAAAAGGCGCCTCACAAGGCGGAGATGGTGTGAACCCTTTTATACCCCAGGGACCCTCCTATTATGTTCGATGTGCCCATTTATACCCCAAGGACCCTCCTATTATGTTCGATGTGGGATTCAGGACTCCCCCTTAGGTCCGTGACATTCTCCCGCACCCAACCTCGTGACGCCCTCGTCACGGAGGCCGGCCACCCTGCCTACCTCCCTCGAGGCGCTCGGCGTGGATCGAACGGTTTAGGGCTGGCTCTGATACCACTTGTCACGGGTCGAGACTTAAGCTCCGAACCCGCGCGGCTCCGGGACCCGGGCATTCACCCTTCCGGCGTCCCAGATCAGCCTGACCGCCACGGTTCACACCCTTGTGAGGTATTGTCCGTTCTGGCCTCCCCTGGCCTCACGGTTTTGTCCTATAAAAGGCGCCTCACAAGGCGGAGATGGTGTGAACCCTTTTATACCCCAGGGACCCTCCTATTATGTTCGATGTGGGATTCAGGACTCCCCCTTAGGTCCGTGACATTCTCCCGCACCCAACTCGTGACGCCCTCGTCACGGAGGCCGGCCACCCTGCCTACCTCCCTCGAGGGCGCTCGGCGTGGATCGAACGTTTAGGCTGGCTCTGATACCACTTGTCACGGGTCGAGGACTCAAGCTCCGAACCCGCGCGGCTCCGGGACCCGGGGCATTCACCCTTCTGGCGTCCCAGATCAGCCTTCCGTCACGGTTCACACCCTTGTGAGGTATTGTCCGCTCTGGCCCCCTGACCTCACGGTTTTGTCCTACAAAAGGCGCCTCACAAGGCGGAGATGGTGTGAACCCTTTTATATCCCAGGGACCCTCCTATTATGTTCGATGTGGGATTCAGGACTCTCCCTTAGGTCCGTGACATTCTCCCGCACCCAACCTCGTGACGCCCTCGTCACGGAGGCCGGCCACCCTGCCTACCTCCCTCGAGGCGCTCGGCGTGGATCGAACGGTTTAGGGCTGGCTCTGATACCAACTGTCACGGGCTCCGACCTTAGACTCAGAATCCGTGCTGCCTTAGGCTTGGAATCTCGTCCTTTGATGCCTAAGTCAGCCTAAAACACAAGCGTGCCGGGCACTAGAACAAAGGAAGGGCTGATTACGCAAGTTAAAGAGAAACAGGATAGAAAAACAGAATTCTGGAAATGCTCTTGTGTTCACTGAAACAGAAGTGCTTGATGGTGTACAAATGAGGTGGAGCAGCCCTCTATTTATAGTGAGGCTCCAGCTACAACTTAATGGCAAATCCCTAAAATAAAGGCTACAATCATGGGATTACATTTAATCAAGATGCTGGTTCCTGATTTTCAGGGTCAACCAAATCTGCCAGGATGCTGATGCTGATCCTGCCTGGTTCCAGAAGCTTCTCTTGCGTATCCAGCACCTCGGGCCCTTCTGGATGTGGTGCGGGCAGCCCAAATGCCAGGCCTTGGTCTCATGAGTTGGCCTGCAAGATGGGCGGGCGTTTGGAGCTCGTTTGACAGGCTTTGCGCACTGATACCCGCCAGCACGCCTGGTCTGCGGGCCTTAGCTGCTGGCTCGCCTGTTGGTCTGGCTGATGTGCCTGGCGCGCCCGTCCAGGGCGTGACATTAACTGTCACGGGCTCCGACCTTAGACTCAGAATCCGTGCGGCCTTAGGCTTGGAATCTCGTCCTTGATGCCTAAGTCAGCCTAAAACACAAGCGTGCGGGCACTAGAACAAAGGGAAGGGCTGATTACGCAAGTTAAAGAGAAACAGGATAGAAAAACAGAATTCTGGAAATGCTCTTGTGTTCACTGAAACAGAAGTGCTTGATGGTGTACAAATGAGGGTGGAGCAGCCCTCTATTTATAGTTGAGGCTCCAGCTACAACTTAATGGCAAATCCCTAAAATAAAGGCTACAATCATGGGATTACATTTAATCAAGATGCTGGTTCCTGATTTTCAGGGTCAACCAAATCTGCCAGGATGCTGATGTTGATCCTGCCTGGTTCCAGAAGCTTCCCTTGCGTATCCAGCACCTCGGGCCCTTCTGGATGTGGTGCGGGCAGCCCAAATGCCAGGCCTTGGTCTCATGAGTTGGCCTGCAAGATGGGCGGGCGTTTGGAGCTCGTTTGACAGGCTTTGCGCACTGATACCCGCCAGCACGCCTGGTCTGCGGGCCTTAGCTGCTGGCTCGCCTGCTGGTCTGGCTGATGTGCCTGGCGCGCCCGCCCAGGGCGTGACATTCTCCCCCACCTGATTGCGCAACGCCCTCGTTGCGTCTTCTGCATGGTACTGCCTGATCTGGTCCCCGAACTGCCATAAGTCCTCTGCTGGTTCCCAGCTCGCCTCACTGTCTGGAAGTCCCTTCCAGCGCACCAAGTACTCATGTCTTGGTTGATAGTTCTTCCGTCTCACTTCCCGGTCAGCCATAATGCTGTGGACCTCCTTCTCATATGAGGCCCTTGCTCCCAACGGTGCACGCTTTGACTCTGCCCGTCCTGGATCTCCCTCATCCTCATGGAACGGCTTGAGCATGCTCACATGGAACACCGGGTGTACCCTCGGCTTGGGTGGCATATCCAGCTTGTAGGCAACCTTGCCTACTCTCTTGACTACTCGGAAAGGTCCCTCATACCTCCGGACTAGGCCTTTGTGCAGCCCCCTGTGGCGCACAATGGGATGCAGCTTCACCAACACCAAGTCTCCAACCTGGAACTGCACATCCCGCCTCTTCTGGTCTGCCCACTTCTTCGACCTCTTGGCCGCCTTGTGTAGACAAACTCTGGCCAAGTCAGCTTGCTCCTGCCATGCCTTGGCAAACTTGTATGCTGCTGGATTCGGCCCTGTATAACCTGCAGCAATCGAACCGGGTGTTAGTGGTTGTTGCCCTGTCACAACCTCAAATGGGCTCTGGTTCGTTGCCTCGCTCCTTTGCAAGTTGTAGGAAAACTGCGCAATATCCAGTAGCTTTGGCCAGTCCCTTTGTGTGGCACTCACATAGTGCCTGAGGTAGACCTCCAGTAGTCCATTCACACGTTCTGTCTGCCCATCGGTCTGCGGATGCATGCTGGTGGAAAAGTTCAAGTCTGACCCCAACAGCTTGAACAACTCAGTCCAGAACCTGCCCGTGAAACGCCCGTCCCGATCACTAACAATGGTCCTCGGCACTCCCCAGTACTTCACCATGTTCTTCAGGAACAATCGAGCTGCCTCCTCGGCTGGGCACTCCTTGGTTGCTGGAATGAAGATTCCATATTTGGAAAACCTGTCCACCACTACCATGATGCTTCCAAACCCCTCTGTCTTGGGTAGACCGACTATAAAGTCCAGAGAAACACTCTCCCATGGTCGCTCTGGCACTGGCAATGGCTCCAAGAGACCCCCTGGTTTCTTGAGCTCCACCTTGTCTTGTTGGCACACAAGACAAGTCTTCACATAGGCCTCCACATCGTCCCTCATGTGCGGCCAGTAGTACCGGTCCTCGATCAGCGCCAAGGTGCGGCTCACTCCTGGGTGTCCAGCCCACCTTGAATCATGACACTCTTGCAAAACTTCCTTGCGGAGCTTCCCGTGCTGCGGCACAAACAGTCTACTGCCCCTGGTGTACAGCAACCCATCCTGCAACCAAAATCGCCTAGTCTTACCTTGCTGGGCGTACTCCATCAGAGCCTTGGCTGTAGGATCATGCGCAAGTCCCTCCTTGATGCGCGGCACCAGTGACCCCTCTGGTTGGCTAATGGCAGCAAGGTTAGCCTTCCTGCTCAGGGCGTCTGCCACTAGGTTCGCCCGTCCTGGCTTGTACTCCATCTGGAAATCAAATTCTGCAAGAAAATCTTGCCATCTCGCCTGCTTGGGGGACAGCTTCTTCTGCGTCTGGAAGTAGCTGGTTGCCACATTGTCCGTCCTCACCACGAACCTCGACCCCAACAGGTAATGGCGCCAAGTGCGCAAGCAGTGCACCACTGCAGTCATCTCCTTCTCTTGGACCGTGTACTTGCGTTCAGTCTCGTTCAGCTTCCTGCTCTCAAACGCGACTGGACGTCCCTCTTGCATCAGCACGCCCCCTATGGCAAAGTCTGATGCGTCCGTATGCACCTCATACGGTTTGGCATGGTCTGGCAAGGCCAAGACTGGCTCCTCGGTCACAGCCCGCTTCAACCTGTCAAAGGCTTCCTGGCACCCTGCGCTCCACTCCCATGCTCTCCCTTTCTTGAGCAAGTCAGTCAATGGCGTGGCTATTGCTGAGTGACCCTTGATGAAGCGCCTGTAGTAGTTAACCAGCCCAAGGAACGATCTCAACTCAGTGACCTTGGCTGGTGGTTGCCACTCCAGGATGGCGTCTATCTTGCCTTCATCCATGCGTATCCTGCCACCTCCCACTATGTGGCCCAGGAATGGGATCTCCTGCTGGGCGAATGAGCACTTCTCCCTCTTGACAAACAGCTTGTGCGCCCGCAACACCTCGAACACCTGTCTCAAGTGGTCTACATGCTCTCCCAAAGTCTGGCTGTAGATCACAATGTCATCCAAATAAACCACAACAAACCGATCAAGGAATGACTGAAGTACCTTGTTCATAAGGGTGCAGAATGTTGCTGGGGCATTCGTGAGTCCGAAAGGCATCACCAAGAACTCATACGAACCATACCGCGTGACACATGCTGTCTTTTGCTCATCTCCCTCCGCGATCCTGACTTGATAATAGCCTGACCTCAAATCCAGCTTGGTGAACCACCTTGCGCTCCCAAGTTGATCGAACAAGTCCGCAATGAGTGGGATGGGGTACTTGTTCTTAATGGTCAGCTTGTTCAAAGCCCGGTAGTCTATGCACAGCCGCAACGACCCATCATGCTTGCGCTGGAATAGAACCGGTGCACCATAGGGTGCTTTCGATGGCCTGATGAAGCCAGCATCAACTAACTCCTTGAGCTGCTTCCTCAACTCCTCCAACTCTGGTGGAGACATTCGGTAAGGGGCTCTGGCTGGTGGCTTGGCCTCGGACACCAGCTCGATCTTGTGGTCCACCTCCCTCTTAGGTGGTAGCTTGCTAGGCAGCTTTGCGGGCATCACATCACTAAAGGTCTTCAGCACCTTTAGCACCTCCAAGGGTGACTCGGTCTCCTTCTCCCTTGGCTCATCATATTTCAGGGCTGCCAAGAAGGTGTCTTCTTGTCTGCTTACCGCCTTGGCAAATTGGATGGCTGACACCACCCGTGACCCAACTCCAGACCCTCTCCTCAATGGTACTAGGCATTGGCACCGTGCATCCAAGATGCAAACACAATCGGCAAAAGGCACAAGGAGGGCGTTAATCCGAACAAGGAAATCCAACCCAATCACAAACTCATAGTCGTCAAGGGGTATTACCTCAATGGTCTCCTTGCCTTTCCAATCTCCAAGCTGCAACTCCACTCCCCGTGCTACTCCAATGGCTGGAACTTCCTTGGAGTTCACCGTCTTAATGGTACCAGTCCCTTTCTGCACCTTTAGTCCGAGCTTCCGGGCTCCATCACCTGAAATAAAAAGATGTGAGGCACCTGTGTCCACCAGTGCGCTCACCTTCTGACCCGCAACCATCAGATCCGCAAACATCAAGCCCTTTGGCTTGCGGCTCCCCTTACTCTGGACAGCATTGAGCACCAACGACCCAAGCTTTGCTGCCCCTGACTCTGGCTCCTCGTCAGACTCCCTGTCTACAGCAGCCAGCTTGCCCTTCTGCGGGCAATTGCGTGCTATGTGGCTCCCTCCACATAGGTAACATGCTAGTGGCTCTCGGTCCCCCTTTGCTTTCCACTTGCCTGCTGATGGCTTCCTCTCGCCATCCTTGGCTGAACGGTCTCGGTCTCCATCCTTGGACTCCCGGTCACGGTCCTTCCCATTGGACTGCTTCTTCCGGTCCCTATCATCCCTGCCCTTACCCTTGGGCTTGGTAGACTCGAACTTGTTCAGAGGCTTGAACTCTATCAACGCCTCGGCAGTGGTCATGGCTTTAGCCAAGTCATGAACTCCCCTCCTTTGTAGCTCATGCTTCACCCACGGCTTCAGCCCATCCATGAAAGCAAAGAATGCGTCCTTTTCGCCTAGATCCGAGATCTGTAGCATCAGTTCAGAGAATTTTTGAACATACTCTCTTATGTTCCCTTGCTGGCTCAACCTGCGCAACTTTGCCCGTGCCTCATCATCGGCATACTCCGGGTAAAATTGTTCTCTGAACTCTTTTTGGAACTCTGCCCAGGTTCCAATCTTGGCGTTCCCACGCCTGACATCATCACACCTGCGCCTCCACCATAATAAGGCTACATCAGTGAGATACATAGCAGCGGTGCTTACCTTTATCGCCTCGTCTTGCATGCCCATGGCCTGGAAGTACTGCTCCATACCCCAAAGGTAGTTGTCTACTTCCTTAGCCGCCCTAGTCCCCTTAAACTCCTTAGGCTTGGGGACATCCAATCTGGATCTGGACACTCCAGCAAACATGCCATTCCCAATGGCAGTCTTGCAAGTCACGAGCTCACTGGTAAGCTCCTCCATCCGCTGGCGCATGGCCTCCATGCCATGGCGCATGGCCTCCATGCCATCTCGCAAAGTCAGAACTTCCGCCTCCAAGGATTCATTCTTTCGGGTGATCTCATCCAGGCCATTGTTGAGAGCAGCTGCTAGCTCACTTTGGATCTCCTCCCCCATGGAGTCTAGCGATTTCATTCAATAATTATTTTACTTTTTCTATCATGCTAATTCCTGCTTAGAAACTACATAAAATTGCTCTATTAAACTGTGAAAGAGCAAATTTTATATTTTCTTGATTTTCATTAGGCGCAAATAAATATGATCCATAAAGTACTTTTTTGACTTTCTAGATTTGATAATGTTGAAAAAATCTTTCTCTGTGAAAGAGTCTTACTAAATTAGTTATTTTAATATGCACATAAGAAGAATATTCATCATTTTGACAAAATCAAATATTGTTTATTTAATAAAAGTAGAAAAATGTCTTATTAAATAAAAAGATAAATTTTGAAAAATAATTATTCCTATAAAACCTATTTCAATATTGATTATATAATAAGGGTCATAATCTAATTTGAATTTAATTTTTGGAAATCCACATGAAATTCCCTGATTTTTCAAATATATAAAAGGAAAATATTCATGAAATTTTTCATGAAGTATAAGGTCTACTTTATCTCCTATTGAATTTTTTATTCTATTAAAAAATTTATTATTGGGTAAGACTTTATTAGCCTTTTCATATAACAGAATTTTTTAAATTTTTAAAAAAGAAAAAGAAATGGTTTTCTCTTCTATGAAAAGATCACAAATATTTAAGAGATTGTTTATCTATTCAAGGAAGCATTCTTTTTCATCAAGTTAAAAAATTTGCGGTTCCTCCCAATCTCTTAGAGTTTAACTATTTAAAACAAGATTTTGAAAATTTTGAAATTTATTAACTTATTTGGTTAATCATTCCTTAAGCTTAGTCATATTTTTCCTAAAGGTTGATTCATTACCTTTAAGTTGGGCTTTCTAAACTTCATTTATGAGATTATATAACTCAAAGGGTAATCCTCAATTATACAAATCTTTGATTTCTAAAATTTTTTTTTGTGGTTTCAACAAATTTTCTATTTTTTGAAAAATTTCAAAATATAATATTGGAGTCCATTGGTTTGGATTCTAAGAAAATTAGGACAATTTATAGGGTTCCATTACTTGCTATAATAGAATTTTTGGTATTTCCATGTATGGTTGATAATAAAAGAAATATCTTGAATTAGGATATGGAATTAATGATTGGTTAAAGGATTGAAATCTTAATCCTTGGTTAGGATTAATATGTGCAAAAGAAGAACCTTGTTTGGGTTGCTTTTTTTTTTTTACTGTAGTCAATTCACCAATTTGTTATAGAGGTTTTTTACTCAATCCATCAAGCCTGCTTAAAAAATCAACAAGTGCATTGTTTGATCCTTTAATATATTCAATAAAAAAATTATATTGACATAAAAAGTTATACCATCTAATTCTTTTAAGATTCGTCTCTAATTTCTTATTTTTGAAGAATTCTTTAACTACCTAATTATCAGTTCTAATAATAAAGTTTTTAGGTGATAGGTAAATGAAATCCAGCTATAGCATTTTTTATAACTAGTAATTCTTTTTCAAAAATAATATATTTTATCTCATTAGGTTTAAATTTTCTTGAATTATAACCACAAATTAATTCTTGATTACATATTTTTGATTTAAGCACACATCTCTAATGTTGGTCTAATACATTTATTTCAAGAATAAGTAATTCTCCTGATTTTGGAAGATATACCTTATGTATAAATTTAATATATAATATTGATTTATTTAATAATATCATAATCATCTTTTGACTAGGAAAAAGATATATCATTTTTTAATTTTTCTTGTAAAACTTTTTCTTTTTAAAGAGGTTTTTAATAAATTGTCTTTCATAATTAGAAAGACCTAAAAAACTTTGAAGTTGTTTTTTTACCTTCTAATTGTTACAAAAATTCTTTAATTTTTACTATATTGTAAAGTAAGACCATTTGTAGATAAATTTAATCCTAAGAATTCTATATTAGTTTTTTCAAACTATATCTTTTTAGGGCTTAATATAATACTGTGTTTTATGAATTTTTGAGCTATAAGATTTAGGTGTTTCCTATACTCATTTAATATTTCAGAAAATATAAGTATATCACCAATATATACTATACAAAAATCTTTATATTTTCCAAAAATGGTGTCCATCCATCTTTGAAAATTTTGTGGTGCATTGCAAAGTCCAAAGGGCATGACTTTCCATTGATAATGGCCTTTTGGCGCACTAAAGGTTGTCACTGGTTTTGACTCTTCAGTTAGCATTATTTGTCAAAATCCTAATTTATAATCAAATTTACTTAAATATTTAGCATTTTTGCTAAGTTTATTAGCACATCTTTTCTAGGGATAAAGTATCCATCAAATATTAAATTTTGATTAAGCCTTTTATAGTTGAATACCATTATGGCTTTTCCTCTTTTTAGTTTAGCATCATTTCTTACCATAAATGTTGGACTAGCAGTGGGTTCTATAATTCCTTTTTGTAAAAGTTCATTGATTTGTATATCAAATTCATCTATATCTTGTTTAATATAAATCATTGATTTTACTCTAATTATTTTCTTTGAATCAAGAATTTTTAAACTACAAAATCTAAGACTTTTAGACCATAATTTTAATGGTTCCTCACTAAAATTTTCTTTTAAAATTTATATAACTAGTGTGTTTCACTAATTGATTTAATTTCCATCTTATTGGTTTCAAGTCGAAAATTAGAATCACATATATGTTTATAATTTTTTACTAAAGGTATTTCTATAGATTTTTTATTTATAATAAAAATAATATTTTTGTTATTCAAACAAAAAGGTAAATAATTGTATATAAAATTATTTCCTTATAACATATCACCATGCATAAAAAGAAAGCATAAAATTTTTGGAATTATGAATTTTTTATTCATAAAATAAATAAAAATATTTTTTGCTTTATATCTTATTATGATTTCTTTTCCATCAATTCCTATTATTGCTATAGCATGTTTCATTTACTCCCATTTTTCTAATGGTAAAGCATTGCTTCTACAACTACATATAGTATCATTAGAACATTTAAATAGCATGGTTTATACTTTTTAAATCTAAATTCTGCTTCAACATAATTATAATACCTTTTTGGTTGATTTTTTGAGAATGTAATTATTTCATCATTACTGATTTTATATTGGTTGATTATAGCCAAACTTTTGACGTCATCTCTTCTAGTATCTCTAAAAGAAATTGAATTTAAAACTGAGTTTACGGAATCGTAAATCGATTTTTTCTTTTACTACTTGTATCTTCTAAAAAAATAGGAATATTTATATTTTTTGTTCCTATTGATTAAGGTTGAGAAAGAAAAGATTGCCTATGTGAGACAAATGATTGTCCACTAGCAATACTCTCATTGTCTTTATTATCTCTATTTGAGAATGAAGGTATAGAAGAAGGTGATGATAGAACTAGATTACTACCAGAACTATTTTCTCCATAATTTTTAAAATATAGATTATTTCTTGATGCAAAAAATTCCATAGGTTTTATTATTTTATTAAAAGGTATAGGTTCTATAATACCTTATAATAACCATCTAGGTGGTACGAATAGATCTTTAAGATTCATTAATTTTGGTTTGATTTATGAATCAAAAGGTCTAGGTTCAAATATTTTTATAATATTGGAATTTATTTCTTTAATAAATGTAAAAGTATGATTAGTAAATTTATTGATAGCTATCTTATTTATAGACAAATCATGAGCTACATTCCTAATTTCTAACTTTTTTGTCATTATTCTTAATCTAAAGCAATCTTCTATTAATGGGTCATTAATAGAAATAAAATAATTTGGTTTTACTTTAAAGCAAACAGCTCCTAAAACAAGATTTGATTGTATTCTTCCTATTAGTGCTTTATTAGGATTTTCAAATCTTTTATCTACTAATATTGCTATTATTGGTACATCATTTCCAGTTTTGAATAAAACTTTTATAGTTATCATAATTATTCCTAAATATATATATATATATATCTAACTTCAAGATATTTTTGTTTAATTCTCTTGATTTTTTTTAGTAAATAAAGGAATATTTACAGATCCTTGATTAGAATAAGTAACTATAGTATTGCCACTAAATTTTTCTATGTGTCTGTTTATCCATCGTTTGAATTTTGAGAAGACAAAAAGTTTATATATTTCATCTTTCTTTAATGATTTTAGTTTTTCTAACAATTCATATGAAATAATAACATTTTATCCTAAGACATCATTTAATTTTGTTATTTGCTATTCTTCAGCAAGTATATCTTTAGTTTCGAACTAAGTTGATTATTAACTTTCGATATAGTATTATTATTAGGATTGCTTCTTGTATTAAGTATAAAAATATACCCATCATCATCAGAATCAGAATCTATTTCAAAAATTAATTCATAAATAATTTGGCCTTCAAAAACTTCTTTTCCAAAATAAATTTTTAAATCTCGTTCTTCAAGAGTTTTAATAATTTTTTTTAGCATTTTTTACTTTATTAGGACATTGAGGTGCTATATGGCCTTCTTCATTACAAATAAAACATTTGTATTTTGATTTCATTTTAGAAGTTTTTCTTCTAATAATTTTTTTTTTTGTTAAATTTATGCTTTTTCAGCTTCCATTTGACCAATTTATATCCTTATTTTTTTTGTATTTCGTTGAATAGGTTTTAGATTGAGATTTGCAACCAAAATTTCATTCATTTTCTAGTATTTTTGTGCATTGTTTATTACTTAATTAAGCATAAAAATATATCCATCATCATCAGAATCATAATCTATTTAAAAAATTAAATTCATAAATAAATTCGCCTTCAAAAACTTTTTTTCCAAAATAAATTTTTAAATCTCGTTCTTCGAGTAATAACTTTTTTTAGCATTTTTTACTTTATTAGGGCATTGAGGTGCTATATAGCCTTCTTCATCATAAATAAAACATTTGCATTTTGATTTCCTTTTATAAGTTTTTCTTCTAATAAATTTTTTCTTTTGGTTAAATTTATGCTTTTTTGGCTTCCATTTGACCAATTTATATATATATTTTTTGTATTTCGTTGAATAGGTTTTAGATTGAGATTTACAACCAAAATTTCATTCATTTTCTAGTATTTTTATGCATTGGTTATTACTTAATTTACTTTTTGCTTGTTTAGAAGCCTTTGTTTTAAGGTAATGTTCTATAATTTGTTAGAAGCAAAATAAACTCTATTTTCTATAGAATCTAGATAGTCTTTATTTTCTCATGTAGGGTTGTGAAGTTCTAAATATTTGGGATATTATTGATTATAGAGTTCATCCTAAGGTGATGCTAATTTATGAAAATATTATTCTTTCCATAATTTGGAATGAGTTTCATCCAACTTTTGGTATTTGTGAATATATTTTTTAGAAAATTCTTCTAAATGTCTTATGTCACATAATTTTATTTTAGTTAATATATAACTAGCTTCACTATTTTGATTAGCCAGTTTTATTCTTCCACAAAATTCACTTTTTAGTATATTTGTAAGGTTTTTTAACAAATTTGGTATTGTAGTTATTTGATTTAACAAAGTCCTTTTTTGAGCTTTTCCTGTTTTAGAGTTTTTTTTTTCATTTACGCAAAAATTGTAAAATATCTCATTGAAATGTTCTACAAAAATAATTTAAATTTTTTTCTTTAGACCAAGTGTCTTTGTAGTTGTTTACTACAATAGTTATAGATTGTGCCCAATCTTCTATGGTTTTTTCATAGTCATTTATCAATATTTTTGAAAGATCTAAATATGTTCCTCCTTGAGCTACAGTTCTTTTGTTTAAAGATTCTATAAAACTAAATTATGGCATAAGTTTCGTAATAGTTTCAGAAGATGTTCCTGTTTGTTTGATTTCATCCTTATAAATACTATCTTTAGTTCTATTAGCAAACCTATTTTTATCATCAATTTCTTGATTAAAAATTTCTCCTACTTTTTTTTTCTTTATCAATTTTTTGTTGATCAAGATCTGAAGGTGTAGGCTTAGTATCTATTTCTTTGTCTACTTCTTCAGAGGATGAAGATTCTATACTGCTTGTTTCATCTTTTATTATTGAATTAGTAGTTAGAATTTTATCTTTTCTTGTATCTTCTTCATCTGAACTACTTTCATCAATAGTATCATAATTAAACATATAATGATAATTAAACTTTTTAAAAAGTTCTATATGTATTTCATATAATTTTTCTATCATATTCAAATAATCAGTCCTTCCTTTAAGATCTGTGGCTTTTTTCATTTTATACTTAAGGTGTTTTATAAGACTTTTATCGGATTTAAAATCTAATTTTTCTAATTTAGAAAAATCTGATTGAGAAGATGATGGTTTATCATCATTAAGAGTAAGGATAACATTGCCATAATATAAAGGTCCAAAGTCATTTGTTTGACTTTTATCAACTTTTAATAATTTTTAATTTTTTATTAATATTTACTAATAGTTGTTTAGAATCTTGATTTAGATTTAAACTAGTCACTTGTCCTAAATTGTCTATTTTTTATTCTAATATATTAACTTTATTAAATAATTTTTTAAAGAAAGTAGTAGATAAATCTACAAATCCATTAATACTATGGCTGATTGCTAGTATATGATTTTCTAATTGAAGATCCCTAGGCAAATTCTGATTCTAAGGTTTTTTTGAACAAACATAGTTTTCAATATTTTGCTTCATGTTCTTGATACCTAAAATCATTTGAACACCTTTCAAATATCTCTAAAACTAGGTTTAAAAGCCACAACAAAGCAATAAAACTAGCACAAAGATAGCAAATAGATATATGGGTTTTAAAACATAAAACTTAAAATTAAAAGTTATGAAAGTGAAAAAATATTTACAATGATAACTGTGATATGAAGATCTCAAGTAAAATATATATATATATATATCTGAATACTGATTTGTATAATCTATGATATACAAAGATTTTTATAGGCTCTGATACTAATTACAAATATTTAGGAAAAAAAACTTTAAAAAATGAAGAAAAAGAGAGAAGGAGATGAATGGCACACTCTTTCCTCCCCACTTCCTTTTTCTTTATTTTTTTACTTTTCTCCCTATATATTTGTAATTTAAAGACCAAGCAAATCACTCTTCAAAAAGACCAAGCTTTCTTTTAGAATCCAATCATCTAAATTATCATTAAGTATAAAAAAAATAAAAGAAAGATATTGGAATGCAAAAAAAAAAAAAAAAACAATAGTGGACCAAACCAACAGAGACAACCTCGTATGCTAAAAAAATATAACTCAACAAAGACATTGAAAACAACCAGAAAGAAGAAAAAGAAGTTATGAAGAGAGATACAAAGAGAAAATACTTTGCAAGCATAGATTTTAGCAAGAATAGCTCCCCATCCACAATTGCTGAAACTAAGTTAGACAATGGATGATACAAAGAGGATGAACTGTGGCCTAACTAGTCCCACCATTTCTTTTTCTTTTCTCTTTCTCACCCTTTTAATGTGAATGGAAAGTGGAGGACCGTGGATCAGCCTTTGCCCAACGTGTTTCTCTTAGGATAACATAATTTTGGTTTGGCTAAAGCCTTAGAACAAAAATCTTTAAATTATTGTATTTTTATTATATTTAAATTAGTCATTATTATCTTATTTTTATTTTTAATAAGAAATTAATTAACATTAAATGTTTATTTAAGTACAAATTAAAAATTAAAATTTTAGTTAAATATAAATTAAAATTTAAAAATTTATTTAAATATAAATTAAAATTTTATTTAAATATAATAACAATATAAAAATTTATTCAAATAAATTGATAAAATTTAATTTTTTTTTATTATTTTAGCCTTTCAGCTTAAAGCTTTTTTGATAGTCGGAAAGCCTACTATTAACATACAAAAAAAGCTATGCATTTGAAATTAATTACAAAATATGGTCAATAAATATATAAATTTATTGTTTATATATAGTTTAGGAAAATTTTAAATTCAAAAAACATTTGTGTTTATTAATTAATTAATTTTTAATATATATAAATATATTTTAAATGAGACATTTCTTAACTTTGTCAATGCAGGATGAGATAATTTCTTATACATATGTATATATATATATATATATATATTTTATTAGATATACTACAATAATGTTGGCACATATTTTATGGATGGGAACACGGTCTAAGTATTCTAGAATCTGAAGTTATGTTTGGGAGTGCCTAATTTGACAAAATGCCTTGCATTTGCATGATTTTGTATACGAGTTTCAGGCTGTGAAGTTGTTTCATCCCAACTAGGGTACAACATTTTAAGAACTTGATTTGTTCAATGTTCTTGTTAAGTTTTAAAATGTCTTTATCTCTTTTTAGTTTACAAACATAAAAAGCCAACACATATTGCTATAAAAAATAAAGTTATCTTGGCTCAAAATTTCTCTTTTTTTAGATATTTATACAATTTAAATTTTTATTACCAATTTTTTTTGGGGTTTATGCAGACCTATAGCTACTAATGTATATGTAATTTAAAATTTTCATTGACGAATCATTTTGGGGAGAAAGCTGGGTGTGGATGTTTTATGCAGTAAGAGAAAACAGATCGAGGAATTGATGGTGAAATAATGTAGGAGAGGTCAAAAGGGGGGGAGGGAGGTGGTCGCCAGACCAGCAGTGATCTTGGTCAAAAACCGACCAAACTAGCAGCCGAATTTTGCTCCACAATTAATACAATATAATTAAAATTTACCCACAGTAGTATAATTTATTCATATAATATTAAACTCTCAATTTTAAATCCCGACTACCTTAATTATAAAAAAAAAAAAAAAAGAAATTAAGAAAAAGCCTTCCAATCACAACTCAACAATTAGTCTTAAATCTTAATCCTTTTCTCCATTCTATTTTACCGTAATAGAACCAAATATAAAACTATCCTTCATTTTCCGAATATGTTTATGCTTCCATTTTATTAGTCACTTATAAGCCTGGTCAATTTGCCAACTAAGCACATTCCTCAAGGCTATGGGTTCGCCCTATTCAAGTAAAGCCTGGCAAATTTGGAAGTATATGGTTGTTTTGCTGCTGCCCTGACGCCGAGGGAAAGAAAAATAGAAACCCCGCCAGCTCAATGGGGTCAAGGGTTTTTTTTGTTTTTCCTGATTGGAAGGAAGGAACGAGAGAGGGAAACTAAGGTTTATTAGAAACCAACTATAAATGCAGCAATGATGAGTAATAAAGCTTAGGAATTCACAGAGGAAACATTAATAAAGCTTAGGAATTCACAGAGGAAACATTATTAAAGACAAAAAAAAAAAAAAACCTGGTCGATTGATCTATTTCTTCTGACTGCATTTAAAATCCTATTTGCTTGAATAGTGCTATCATTCAATCAGGCTCTTTTCACAAGAAAGGAACAAATGTATTTGAGATATAAATTGCTTCATTCCCACATGCTGCAGTAATCAATAATCAGCTGGTTCTGTTTGTCATTGAAACTAATCTACAGTTGTCAAGAAAACGAAGTTTCTTGCAGTTTATCACTGGCCTGGTTGATGGGGTTTTACAACAATGACCTAGTTCCGCAGGAAATAGGGTATTTTACAAAATCAAGAACACAAAATTTTACGAATTTATTCCTTTCTTGAAGAGAAAGAATCAATCTATCAATCCAAGCTCAAACAACCTGCATGAGGTGGTCTGAACAACAGAGGCAAAAAATATTGAGGTTTAGATGCCTAATATGAGATAAGAAACTGCTTTCAAACCTGAAACTATTACCAAGCCAATGCTTTCCTGACATGAAAAAGCCACAAGGCCATCTGCATCGCTAAAAGACGAGCTTCCAAAAAGAACTCTTCCACCCAGACATTTAACCAAGTAAGTAAGGATTTCTTCTGCATCATCTTTGCCTCAACAACTGCTTCAGAAGAAACTTTTCCGATGATCAGAAATGTCTCAAGAGAAGAACCCTGTAACTGTCAACGAAAATCCAAATGCAAGCAGCAGTAAAGACAATTTAGTGACAAATCAAAGTTCCAAAGGTAAAGTGCTCATATAATATGCCCCTCATCAGTCACCTCATGAAAACAATAACTCAATGAAATCCAAGATGTGGAGAACTAGACAATACCAGAGAGTTATTGACTGCTCTTAAACAATCATTTGTCTTCAGCATCAATAGAATAACCCGGGGCAGTCTCCTGAGAAGCTCTGATATTTGAGGGAAATATTGAGATGCATACATCTGCCACAGAGGATAGATATGGCCAAGCAAGAAGTGAGAACCAATCAATTAAAAAATCCAACGTTCCAACTTAATAATATAGCAAATAATAATCTCTAAGGCAAATACAGAGCCTCATTTGGAATCAGATCCTTATTCAGAAGGAAACCAATAAGAGAAAAATTATCGGTAACAGCATCTACAAAACCATCAACTCTTTACAAATCACCTGTAATTCTGAACGATCACTGTCAGTGCCTTTTATGACCAAATGATCCACAGCAGAGTCAATGACCCTATTCCAGGGCCTCATGGTTAGAATCCCTGCGAATAGCACATATAGATCCTCCCCAGCACCCAATTTCACACTATTTTCCTTTATTCCATTGACATCAGCAAACACCAATGCCTGCAATGGAAGTCAAAGCACAAACATAGAACATCAAATTGCTCGCGTAAAAACCATAAATGCATCAAGAACTAAATCCAAATTTTAGGCAGAGCAATGATGTACACTCCAAAGAGAAGCATAGCTGAATCTGGTAGAGAAGTCAAGTTCTTTGTAAAGACCATGGTCTAGAAGTATCAACTGTGGTTTTCTCTTGCCTGCAAACAAAAGGAGAAAAGAAAACAAATCAAATATTCAGACAAGGAATCCTAATATTGTATTTGGAGAAGTAATCAAACTTCACAACCAAGCACATGAAAAGCTTCAAAAAGAAGAGTGTCAAAGGAACTCAGATTTTTAATAAGGATGAGCAATTATATATCTAAGTGGAAGTCATAATGTTCTCTAGATTTCTCTGTTTTTTTTTTTTTTTTCCGGCAACCACATTCTGGAGTCAATGGCAAGAGATACAACAGGTTTTAGTCAATTTAAAATGAATATAGAACATTTAGAAACCAACATTTTTTCCCTTAAGAATAACAAGCTCCCCAATATATTTCTTTCTTCAGCAGTTGCATGATTAAAAATCTAAAAGCTGGCATCATTACTAGCAATGAACAATTGATAATGAAAGAAGGGGCACCATCCTAGAAAGATCAATCTGCAAGAGATTCCATAGCTTTAACCAAAAACAGACAGAAAAATTTAGCTTACTGAGGTCAGTTAAGAAGAAAGAAAGAATTAACACCAACCATACCCCATTGCAACTAGTTAAGCACTAATAGAGATATTCTTAAATCATCTCAACAAAAAAGAAACCCTCACCAAAAATGCTCCTTCTGCCAGAAGGTAATGGCCGAACCAATAAATTAGCAGCATGTGGATCACAATGAACAAATCCATGTTTAAACATCATCTCAGCAAAAGTTTGACTAACCTGCATAGAATCAGATTACGTATCATCAAGATTATTTCCTTGTATGTGTTTATAACAATCGCATAACTGTAATCATTATATAGTTCCTTTCTTACACAAACAGTCTCATTTTCATAATATACAACTCATGAACCCAACAATGTTAATAAAAAAATAAAGCATGGGGTAGTGGAGTTGTATTATACAGCTTCTAAATGCAGAAAAACAATTGGCAGACAATTTCAAGCCAAGAACTTACTAATCTTGCAACTTCATTGGGTTGGATTCCAAGTCTTCGAATGGTAATCACATCATTCACTTGTGCACCATCCATGAATTCCATTGTTAACAGCTTTGAGGTACTTAAAGACCAATACACTTTTGGTGCATATACACAATCCGCAATATGAGGAGACAGCTTCCGGAAATTTTCCAAACATTTCACACTGTTCTTTGCCTCTATTAAAAAGTCTAGCTCCTGATGTCAAAAGGTTAGAAACAATAGAAAGTCAAGCTATACCATCTTGGATGGAAAGAAAGCTGAACACATATTGGGTAAATGAAAAACATGACTATCCAAGCAAGAGACAATTATGCATAGTTGTCTAAGTCCATCTTTTACAAGCAAGGGCGCATGGAAGGTATACAAACAAAAAGTTAAACACATGAGTACCATGTCATAAAGAAACCAATTTTAAAATACATCTAGCTTCTTAAAAGACTAAATTTAGAGAATTTTTTATGGAAATCAAGACATAAAGGAATTCCTGAAAAATATTGAAGAGAAGGTTATCAAAGCAACTTGCCTTGGGTAAACTTTCTCGAATTTCAGCCACCAACCATCTGCATGCATAAGCCAAAAAAATTTCAAAGAACTCTAACAGTTTGAAACAATATAATCCCATGACAAAGACAACAGAAAAACCTTATGCTCAAGTCAAGCAAATCTGCAGTCATGCATCCATCTATGCGTGCATCATAACTCATAATCTAGAAGCCAAAGAAGGAAATTCTAAAAAACAGTACCTGTAATCAAAAGATGGAAATAACCAATGTAGAGTGTTGACAAGAAATTCCACAGTGGCTTGATCTGCAGCTGCAGTATCTGTCATATGAGTGTGCTGAACCTGAATTTCAAGACAAAAAATTTTAACGTGGGAAATAAATCCTAGCAAGAAAATTTGAGTCCTGCATCTGAAAATTCAAATGGAAAATTTTCCAAGTAAAGGTAATAAAGATTGAAACCTTCACAGCAACTTTTTGGCCATCATGGGTACGAGCAACATGAACTTGTGCAAGAGAAGCACTTGCTATTGGTTTGGGATCAAATTCATTGAAGACCTGTGCATGAAAAGATAGGCTAAAAGGACAAGTATAGATTCTACATGTCAAAAGAAGTACTGATAGAACCTTTTATTTGGAAAAGCAGTTATGCAGCCTTAATAATCATTAAGAAATAATATAACTCTGCCTATGCAAACATTATGCTTCAAAAATCAAAACAATACGTACTTTATCAGGCATCTCTCCGAGTTCCTTCTTGAAGACTTCACAGACTTGATCATATGAAGAAACTGGACACCTATTCAACATCGACTCCCTCATTGTCTGAACATACTCCTGAGGAACTAGATATTCCTAAAAAAAACAAAATCCTTCAGCTCAAAACCAAAATTAAATAGCATCTAATGAATCCAAAAACCCATATGTCAAACTTTATTCAAAGACACAAAGTCAGCATTACTAAGCGTATACCAACTGCCCAATATGTTGGCCAAGCTTGATATAAATTCCTCCATTTCTAAAACAAAGTTCTTGAAGCTTCCGGGCCGACCTTAAATGAACTTCATGTTTAACTTTTGCTCTCTCATTGCTTCCTTCCGGTAGTCCCCATAATGAGTATTCATAATCTAATTGCATCATTCAAAAGTTTAATAAAAAAAAAAAAGGCTATGAAAATGGGGAAAAATAGTAACCAAATTCCCAATAATTCACTAAACTTCTAGCGATGGGATTTAAAAAAAAAAAAACTTAAATATCCCTTTAAATGTAACAAACTCAACTAATTTTTCCATTAGACTTAAATTTTTTTAATTCAAGATTGAAATTTAAGCTCCAATTAACTCTATTAATCAAAAGAATAAATGAAATATAACGTTAAAACTTTGACAGAAATAGAAAATGGTTCTTTAGGTACCGAAGACAATGGAGGCGGCAGTTATGGAGTCACGGAGAAGGCGAAGAGGAACGGTGGTGCAGACCTTGAGAGCTGTGGCGGGATCGTCGGAGGTAGCAATAGTAGCGGCGGCGCCTCCCGTGCAGAGGGCGGTGGCGGCAACCGCCAGCTTGGCTCGCGTGCGCCAAAGGGATCGCGTTGCCATGTGTTTTTGGGAAGACCGCAGGCTAACGGGCAAGCGAGCGAAAATAACTCGCTTATGTTTCTCGGGTTGTTTTTCCTTGTCTTTCTTGATTTGTTTATTTATTTATTTTTTATAATTTGGGGTTTGACTTGTTTGAGCTAGCAGATCTGGGTTGGCCCCACCCTAACAATGCCCTAGAATTTGAAAGTTATTTGAAGGTAAGAATACCCATTCCAACTTAAGTTGGAGTTACAACTAGGGTAAATTTGCAAATTGAACAGCCAAATTAAATGGGTTAGATATTTTTTCCCTTTCGATTGGCTTCTTCGATAGAGGTACTGAATTTTTAGTACGTATGATAAAATGTACGAGTTACACCAAAAATACATGTACAAGTTTTCTTTTCTTTTTTTTTTTTTCTATTTCTTCAAAAAATAAGGAAATAATTTTTTTCTATTAAACAAGGAATAAATTATTGAGATTCATAATACTTTTATTATTTATTGTTTTACTTTTTTTTTGGTAAAAAGTATGAATAGAAAGAAAAGACAATAAATAAATAAAAAAGAATAGAAAATGAAAGGTAGTAAGAATAAGTTTGGATTGAAAATGAAACTGTCAGGATTTTAATCTTACTAAAATTAAAAATCTAATAATCTAGCAACAAAGCAAATGAATAGTAGCAATTTTAAACTAAAATTATGAACAAAGCTTGAAACATTACTCAAACCTTAATCAACAAACACGTTTTTAAATAAAATTCAAGATGTTGCATATAGAACATGACCATAAATTATTTGTATGGAAAAAGTCAATCAGCAAGGAAGAAAAAAGCAGGAGACCGTTTCTCTCATTCTTCAGAAGTATTCAGTCAAAAATCAAGGTTCCCAGCCTTGGAGGAACCAGAGCAACTACCAGATGTTCCATACGAAGTTCCACTTGATCCATCGACAGGGGCCTGATTTAGACATTCTAAAACCAAATACCTACGCTTTTGCAACTTGATTGAAAAAGTTGTTGCCTCAAGAATGACAGGAACCTGCTTAATTTGGGACAAATAAAGTAGAAAATGTAAGATAATGAGCAGAGTGAGACTAATGTGAATAAATTTGCATACCGATACTACACTGTAAAGGAACCAATTATGTTGTACAAGACTACGGTGATCATGTTGTACAAGACTAGGGTGAGGACAAACTAATGAACCTGTGTGTTGATGCGTGCTACTTTGTGCACGTTCAGAAAGCCAACCATCTCCTGGTAACCAGTGAGGAGTTGTGCCAAATCCTTGTCTTCGTCTAACAGAAGCATCCAACGAGATCAATGAGTCAAGATACATTTGAAATCAATAGTGCATACCATAAGCGCATGGTATAGATTGATAATAAACCTGGAATTGCTTTCACAGAAAGCAATGTGTCTGCCATGTGCTGCCATCTTTTACAGAAGGATGGTGAAAGAAGGGAAGGTGGAAAGGTTATTATTGCAACTGAATTTGAAGACCGTACCATGCTTTTCAGAGATCTAATAAATGAAAGCATATCCCATTCCTGCAATAGTAGTATAGCAACAGAAATAATGGATAACAACTAAAATCAGGTGACCTATCCAAGATAAATTTTAAAACTACGATTTCTACAGTTTGAATGCTCAAAAACATTTTAAAAATTTCTTTACTTACAAAGGAACTCTTTGATCAAGGAAAGAAACAGGAATTTATAATAATTTAACAAATCCTAAGGACTTGCTACTAACCATGTTGGAATATGCACATTGAGGAGCACAAAATGATTGGATAGCGATACGACCAGCACATGAAACGCTGCCATCATTTCTATGAGATAGCCGAAAGAGGAAAGTAATGACAAGTAAATATACCAAAATGGAAAGAACAAAAAAGAAGACATAAAAGATAATGGCAAGTTAGTTGAGACACTAAAAATATAACTTTGGAACTTCATACAGTATTCTTCATGGAGCTGCAAGGGAGATGACATAACAGGTAATATTAAATCAAACATTGACTAATATAGCAACATGGTCAAATGTTTCCAATGTTATGAATATATGACCAAGAAAGCATGTGATAATACCGTGGAAACTGGGATGAAAATGTTGAACAACGGTCACGAAGAACAGAAAGATCAGGAGAATCTTGGATGCTAACACAATCTACATGCTGCCTATTGAGGAAGTGCCTATCTAGGGGCTTCCGCAAGTCAAATTCATTAGAGTACTCATGTTTACCATCTGCACCACATTAACATAAGGAGATATGAGTATAGAACTTTCAAGGAGGGGATAGCATGTGCACTTTCAAATAAACACCTGATAATGCATGAAGTTTTAACTGAAAAGTGATAAAGTATTATGAGTTGAAAGAATAATTCTTTTCTTAACCTTAATTAAAACCCAAAAGCAAGCTGCATTAACTTTTTGTTAAACCTACAAGTGAAAAGAAATAATGAATAATACCAAGGGATAAACTGCCTTTTTGACCATCAAAATTGAGTTGGTTTTCACCAAAGTACTTCTTATACTGCCAAGCAATTCTCAGACCTTTTTCCTGCAAGTTTTTAGACTATAATGTTCATATTCTTAGCATTTGCACATATGAGATTTCAAACAAACTGAAGAAGAAACCAAAAGATAAAAGGGTGTCAAAGATGATGGGCACCTGATCTGGATCAGTTTCATAGGATTTGTTATCTTTGGATGCAGCAGGACTGGGCAAAGTACCCAAAAACCCTCTTGGGTCTCTGGCTGGACTAGCATAGAGAAGAGGTTGGTTGTGAACAAGTCCCTGAGCCATGAAATTCCTCAACAAAAGCATGTGATGAGGTGCTTCTGCATCTTCCATCACCATAACTAGGCTTCCCAAAGGGAATCCTCCACCTAATATCTCTGCATATCAAGTAAAAACTATTCAATAAGAGAACAAATCAAATGAAAGAACTAATCCCAAAAGAGAACGTTATGCAACAAGAAGAATGAGAGACTGTAGGCCATTACTGTCAAGGTCGGGTATCCCGGAAGATAGAAAGACCAAGCCATTTGGCCCACACTTAAGTCCAGGGCCTTGAGATGGGGCTGCAGCCGAAAGGTTTCGAGAGAAGCTACTTGCCCGAGTCTTGGCCGCAGCCATAGCAGTAGCAACAGTCAAGAATCAAGACAGTACACAATGTAGTGAACAATAAGGCTGACATAAGAATTCCTGATTCAAAGTCCAGCAAGTTCGTTCAATCAATACCCAGTTGCCAACTTAGTCAAAACAACTCCAAAAAGCCAATAATACGTATCACTGAGGGTCTCAGAAACAGCAATGCCATCATATAAAAGATAAAGCGTAAAAACAAAGAAAACAACATTCATAATTCTCATAATCCCATGATTAAAATTGAAAATATTAAATTTAACTCAAATTTGATCTATTTCTATTTTAAGTATTTTCTTTCAAAAAAAAGTTGTTATCTGTAAGCATCCAAAAGAACATGTATGTGGAACTAAAACTTTGCTAAAATCAATAAACATGAAAAAGTATTATTTTTCTTCAAGAACCCAAATTTGTTTAAGCACTTTTCATCCTTTTTTAATAGAATTTCTTTTCTCTTTTCATTCAAGCCTTTTATCAAAGGATTGATGTGCAGTTCTTTAGTAAACTATACCGAACATTAAAAGGCTCAAAAGAGCTTCATTTTCTTTTGCTTGCCTTGGGTTTTCTAAGTAAGAAAAACAGAGTAGAATCAAATTCTTACCGTGGCTCCCTTTGAATTGTTTCAAAGGAGGAAGTATGGCAACTTCTTGACGCTCTTCGCTTCAGGTTTCCTGCTTCAGAGTTCCGTCTTTGTCAGAGCAATTAAGCGCCGTTTCGTTTCTCATATTCCAGGCTTTCGCCACCAGCCGACAAAACGCACCGTCTCGTAGTATTTGTTATTGGTTAGCCCATTCCTAATCTTAATGGGACAAAATGGAGCTGGATTTAGGGTGTAAACCACGGAACTTGACCACCTGGGCTAGAGCCAGTGATCTCTTCTTAATGGGCCATTTCTATCAACCTTTGCTTTCTTATTCACAAGTTAAAGGCTTGACTTCTCATTACGAAACCAATAGAGATTTATTTAACTTAAAGGTTAATTTACCCAATTTTTTAAATATATATATATATATATATAAAATAAATAGTAAAAGAAAAGCCCACAACAGTATGACGTTGCATAATAATGAATGATAAAAAAAGCCTACACATAATTTCTTCTTGAATTCAAATAAATCGAAAATATATGTACCGATCATCAAGTCAAATGATGGATATAATAAAATTGTATATTTCGTTGTTAAAACAAATACAAATATCTAAGGCTTATGAGTAAGACAACAAATAAACTCTTTAGCTCTATAGTATTAAACCCAAACGAGAAATAATTATTAAAAAAAAAAATGGAAATCTTCTCTTGAATTAATGAAAAGGTCACATCTTACATGACTCATGAGCCCGTAAAGGTCACACAAATTGGTTGTCAGTTGTGTCCAATTTTCTTAACCAAAAAAGTTTGTGTTATAATCTTTGCCACCTCAAATCTAAAATGTGCAACATGTCATAAAATCCCCCACCACTTAATTTCAACTTTCGACCAAGTTTTAATATAAGAACAAACATCGTTTCCAAAAAATATAAGAATAAAATTTGTAATTTAACAAAATTATTTCATATAATACTTTTAAAAGATTATATATAGTAAATTTGAAATTCAAATCTTAACACAAACAATCTTTTTCTTTATTTTTAAACTAATTTATTACTTGTACAATATACATATTATTTTTATTTATTTAAATGTGTTTAGATATGTAAATTAATATTATTTAATCACTTAAATGTTCATATATATATGTAAACTATGAATAATATAATTAAAATATAATAAATCAATTTTTTTTAATAAAAAATGATAAAAATTCAAATTTTATATAATATTTGAAGAAAAATAAAATATTCAAAAGATTTATATATAAATAGTATTACTGAGTACACCATCAAAATATTAAATTAAAAATTAAAAGTTTCATCACTTCAAATTAATTTTTTTCAATTTATGTCTTTTTCATATTTTACAATCATTTTGATACACCTACAAATTTATGTAATTTTAAGATAATTTTATTTATTTAGAAAAAATATTTTAAATAATATTCATGATAACTTATTTGCATGTGCATTTATTACATAAGTTTTAGTAATATATTGATCTTCAACTTCTATAAGATTTATCATATTAATTTTTATATTTGTTTTAAACTTTACGTTTACTGAAAAATTGTGTTACTGTAAAAGCTGAAATAGAATATTATTAAATTTTAAACAATTATTTTAAAAATTTATTGCAAAAAAGTCTCAATTAGGTGTCAATTTTCATTCACATGATTTTATAATCAATTTTAAAGGTTAAAAAAAATTGCTTTTAGCTTTAACTAACGTTTCATTTTCAAGAAAAAAGCCAATCAATAATACTATAAAATAATTAAGCTATAAAAACTTACTTTCTAATAAATAAACATGATTTTACTTTTATAAAATAATTATGTTAGAATTAATACTACATTTTAATCATTTACCTTTATTTATAATTTTGTTTAAAAACAAATAAAAGAAAAACGCAACAAAATCAATAATTAAAAGTAAACCTATACATTTTTTTAAATAAATAAATAAATAAAACCAATAACCAATACTTAAACAATTAAGTCAATAGATTTTACCACCAATTGTGAAAATACTTCAGAAAAGTTATTATCATGTTAGATCGATTTTCTACTTCCACTCCAACATTCATGAATTGTTAAAAAATTTCTATAAGATTCATGCACACTTTATCGAACAAACAAAATATTCAAATTTTTCATAAAATCTTCAAAAAAAAAAAAACATTGATTTTAGTTTTTTAACATGTGAATGCACATTTTATGAAAAAAATATAATAAAAAATTATGCATCTCATATATAAGAAAGTTATTAAAAATAATAAAAAAAAATTGTGCATCTCACAAGTTAAAAGCCTTTTTTTTTTGCAAGCTTAAAGGTTGAAAAAAATTAAAAAAAAAAAAGAATTAACATTAAGATTACCATTAAAGAATAAATTATCTTTTAATGTATGTGATATTTGATCTTTTTGAAATTTTAAAAATAATCAAACAATAAAGAATTATCATGAAATCTCTAAAAATAAAAATTAAATTTTAAAATTTCAATTTCAAAATAACATATATTTAAATTATTAAGAAGTCTATTTTATAATTACATTTGATATTTTTAGATTTAAAAAAAAAACATATATTTATATTATTAGGAAACCTATTTTAAATGATAATATATTACTCTATTTGAAAATTTTAAATTGAAAAAGATATATATTTAAGATTATTTGGAAATTTATTTTAAAAAGAATAATATATTTAAATTAGATTTATTGTTAGTAACTTAAAAATAATTGAATTGATTTTCTACTTAAATTTAAAATTTTTGGATAATTAAATAAATTTTAAATATATAATTTTTTATAAATATCTTACATATCATTATAGAGAGAAATTTAAGAGATTTTCTTGCTTGTCTATAAATCATCCATAAAGCGTTTATGGAAACAAATTTTATCAAATTTTTATGTATATTATAATTTAATAAATATATTATTGTGATTTCTTTTACAAAAAAGAATTAAAGCAAATTCGTCATATTCCAATAGCCTAATCTTTAGTACGAGCACGTGATGTAGAACATTGATTTTTTTATATCAAACTCTTGGCCTTGCACCTCGTTGATAAGGAAATTAAAAAAAAAAAAAAAAAAAAGGCAAAAGCCCACAATATTCATTTTGAAGCGGAAAGATGCTTTTCATTTTGTTCTCTTGTTCGGATCTACAGAAGCTAATGGATTAGTTCGATGTAGGTCTTTATTTGTCTCAAATTCGATTCAATTATATATATATAATATTTTAATTTGATTTGATTTTATATTTAAATTTGATTTAATATTATATAAAATTATATTTAATTTAAAATTAATAAAATATTATTTTTTAATATAAATATAAAATTAAATAAATATAAAAATAAATATAATTGATATATAAAAATATTTTTTTATATATCAAATTAGATTTGCTTAAAACTTCAATTTGATCCTGATTTTTTTTAGTCACTTTTATCTAATAATTGATTTAAAATAAAATAGTTTTAAAAGATAAAGTTAAATCAAATCCATCGTATATGTATCGAACTGCCTTTCCTATTTGGATTTAATTAAGCTATTTTTGGTTTTTTTTTTTGGTTTTTTCATGCGAAACTATCGGGATTAGGTGATCCATTCTAGGAAGGAGAAACCATCAAATCACCAACACAGTTAAGATGGGAAAAAAAAAGATTATCTTATAACTACCTTTATAGATATCAAGGATTAGTTGAGGAAAGATGAGAAAAATATTTTGTGTTCCGAGTAATATAGATAAAGAAATAAACACGAATTCAATATTTCATTATGTTAATTGAAATAGACATTTGAATTTACATTATATCGTTAGAAATCTTAGTTTTGAAGTTTATGAGTACGTCAATAGCTTAGATTATTATATTAACACAAAAGGATTAAAAGGAAATGGGTATAAAAAATGGGGTAAATATGCAAATAGCCATTCAATTTTAGGGGTTTTTGTAAAATATACAAATAACCATTCAATTTTGGGAATTTTTTTTAAAATGATAACTTAAATATTAATATTTTAATTTAATCACTTAGAGTAAGTTTTTTTGTCACTCAACTTTTAATTACTAACAATGTGCTGATGCCGCACCACTACAATCGTTGTCAAATATCATTGCTACTATAGCATTATAAATTTTGACAAAAATATTATTAATTTTGATCAATTAATTTTTAAAAAAATTTTATTTTGGTCACTCAACTCTAAAAATTTCAATTTGATCACTGATAAATAATTCAACTTTTATAACAAAATAGTAACAAGCATTGATATTTTTATTGCACAAAATTAAATTATAAGTTTTTTATTGTAATTATATTATTTAAATTTTAAAAATTGATGAATATTATCCAATTGTCAAAATTACTAAAATAGCATTATTTTGTGATTTAATCCATCTAAATAAATTCAAGTAAATATTTCATCAATATTCTAATTACAATAAAATTCATAATTTTAATTTCTTGCAATAAATAACTATAATAAAAATTCATAATTTTAATTTCATGCAATAAAATATTAAAAGAAATGTAGATAACATAAATTTACTATAATTAAAACTTTGACATTATAAAATATGAAATTTATTAATATTTTGATCTTCATTGTCAATAAGTCATTTGTCAACATAAATTTATAATAAGTTGATCACCAATGTTTATGAAAAGTTAATATAATAAATTATTATATTATTTATGTTACCTATCGAAGTATACTAGAATGATAAATAAATAATTGGAATTTATAAAAAATTATAAATAAACATTCAATATTTTTTATTGTATGAAATTAAACTATAAACTTTTATTTTATTATAATTATACCATTTAAATTTAAAAAACACAAGAATATTAATCAATTACTAAATTTACTAAAATATTATTATTTCAAATATTTGTCATTCAATTAATTCAAATAAATTCAAGTAATTATTTTAAATTTTTACATTTTGGTCACCAATGCTTATGAAATTATTAATATTTGGAAGTCACCCTCAACTTAACTTTATAACAATTTAATCACTAAATTTATTATCTATATTTATTTTAATATTTTATTATATGAAATTAAAACTAAATCTTCACATTATGAAATATGAAATACTTAATTGAGTTTATTTAAATAAACGAAGTGACAAAAATTTGAAGTAACATTATTTTAGTAATTTTTACAAGTGGATACTATTCTTTTCATTTTTGTAAATTGAATAGTATAATTACAATAAAATAGAAGTTTTATAATTTAATTCTATGCAATAAAATATAAAAATCTTATTTTTATTTTTTTATAAAATTTGATAATTTATTTGTTAGTAATCAAATTATAAATTTTTAAAATTGAGTAATCAAAATAAAATTTTTTTAAAAATTAAGTGACTAAAATTTATTTATTTTTTAAACTTTATAATACTAATTGGTATTACATGATTTATTAATAATTTCATGTGACATTTGATACTGGATGTGACACTGTCATCAACACGTGATTAATTATTAAGATTGAGTAAAAAATTAAAAAATTAATATTTAAATAATTATTTTTAAAAAATCTTTTAAATTGAGCGGCTACTTGTATATTTTAATTAAAAAAAAAAACAAAACAAAACAAAACAAAGCTATCTTCAACGATAAGAAGTGGCTCCTTGGATGACGTAACAGGTGACATGAATTTTTTAGTCAATTTTCAAACGAAAAAGTGTGTGTGGTAAGCCTTACAAGAGTTGTAAGCGAAAATAAAAATTTTGGATTTTATCAATCAAAATTCGACTTTTATAAAAGTTATTTTCGAAGTTAAATTTTAAATGTATAATATGGATATTATAGAAAATACTTTTCAAATTATCTAAAAAATAACTATAAAAAAATTGAAAATACAATTCATCATATTATTAAAAAAAAAATTGCAAATCCGATGTGATTTGAATCCCTACCTGCTTTCTAGAAAGCATATAATATATATATATATATATATATATATATATCAAAACAAAATCCATCATATTCCAAAATACCCTATTCTCTCCGCGTGTAAGACGTGTGAATCTTCCATATCAATAATCCAATGCCTTAAGCCTTACATACTTCATTCATAAGGGAAAAGGGGCCACAGTTTTTAATACTAGTATCTTCTAGAGCAAGCTACAATAACGCTTGACTTTATCTCTTAGCAGAGTCCCAAAAAAATATAGAAAATATGGATAAATTAAGATGCGTAATTGATTAAATTTAGATGAAATCCATATTCATAATTATTATTAGAAACCTAAAGTAAGTTAATGCAAAGCAGTTTTTGGCTTGGAAAGATAGTAACTGAGGGGGTAAACACTAAGCCAAAATGCTATGAGCATATCCAAATCAGCCGCTCTTTCACAGTCCACCAAGTAATCAAATAATTGCCATTTCTCTTGGGATGTTCCCCTCATAAGCAAAATTTAGCATATTCTAACTCTTACTTGCGAATAATATTTCCTGTCTTAAAAAGGCTACTTGATATAATTATTGAGTCAAGAAGCATCATGATTTTAATATTTACCTCTCATGATCTTGGCCCCCCAAAAAAAAAAAATCATGATTAATTAACTATGAAATATTTTAATGAGATCGAGGTTAAATTTGTTACTATATTATGGTTTAATGTTGAATTTTACCACTATATCTTCAATTTTGTAGATTTCAAAAAAAATAACGAAATTGAAATAGTTCATAGAATATTTCATTAATATAATTAGCAAATTTTGTTGAATTTCATAAATTTTTATTTAAAAATCAACAAAATTGAAAAATATATTAGTGGAATTCAATGAAATTAAAGTAAGAGATAAAATTCAGTATTAATCCATAGTAAATAGACAAATTTAATTTTAATCTTAATTGATTAATTATCATGTAAAATGGGATTATTAAAAATATATATCATGATCATCATTCCTTCCTCAAAAACTTTTTTTTTTTTTAATTTCTTTTAATTACACCTAACCTAGAGAAGGATTCAGATGATTCTCGTGTAGGCCTCATGATCCGTGTGTCTGTGTGTGCTGATGACATAGAAACCGGGAAGTTTTGGTGGAAGGTTGACTGTTAGCCTCGCCAAGGCCGGCTTTCATGGGCAATTCTACTCGACTACTTGTCCAATAAGGAAGATACCTCCCTAGAAAAGTCCAAATATATCAACCCATCCATTTGGATTTTGACCAAATCCCTTTTTTTTTTTTTTTCTTAAGGGCTGCTTGGCTCCTCCAACTAACTTTAGAGAAAAAATTGGAAATTCCTCGGTCAAATTAAACATGTAATTAACAAAATGGTATGATTCTCTTTATACATGAAATTTCACAGATAAAGGTCTTTATCATATGATCCTTGACAAACCATGAATTATTTATAATTTGTTTTTTTATGAAAGTATATATATATATATATATATATATATCAGTAAAAATTATAATAATAATTAAATAATTTTTCAATATACAACAAGTCAACAATCAATAAACATTTTAAGTAGATGAAACTTGCAAATGATGAAATTTAAACTTAAAATTCAAAGATTTTAGATTTCCTTGTCGTTGAAACAAAACGTAGTTGCTAATTATTCATATTGTTTTACCTAAAATAAAAGAAAAGCGATTAAATATCAAATAAATTTTAAATTTAAAAAGTTTTTGGGCCAAAGAAATTTTAAAATGGAGATAAGTAATTTAGTATACACAATTTATAGGACAATTATATCCTAATAGCTAGGGAAGTGTCAACCTACTGAAAATAGTTTTTTTTTTTTTTTTTGGGGGGGGGGGGGTGTCTTTTGCCTTTGTTTAAAGACATTAAGAGGGTATTCAATCTTTACCATATAGTACAAAGAGCAGCTTTAAATGAAGGAAAGGAGTAGCTATAGGAAAAATTAGAAAGAGTAATTAATAAAAACATCGCACATTAATTCTATCCCAATACATCCACAAAGATAGTGTTTAGTATAATTTTTTAGATCACTAGTGGTCTACTTATCATGATGATAAGATCATTAAAATCATTTGATCATCAATAAAATTAAATTATTAAATCTGATATAATATTATAAATTATTAATATTTTAAAATCGTTATATTTAGTATTATATGAAAAAATTATATAATATAAAATATCTAAAATAATCTTATAAAAGGTAAACTATTTGATATTTATCAAATTAACAATTTATAAAATAGTTATATGTTAGTTTATTGAAAACTATAAAGTATAAATCAATTTTTATAAAAATAATTAATAAAAAATTATTAAATAAATTTATTATCTTTTTTTTTAACCAAAATAAATTTATAACATAAATTTTTTTAGAATGAGTGATTTAAAAATCAAAATTTTTTAAAAAATTTTAATGGTTAGCTTTATGAGATAATGTTAATTATATTTTTCATGAGAATAAATTAATCAAAAAATAATATTTAAAATTATTTTTTTATAATAGTAAAACTCCTTCATTCTTTAAATTGATAATTAGATCACTCCATAAGGTAATAATCTTATTACCCCAATAATTTAAGATTACTACTACCAAAAATTTTTAAATTACTACTATATAATTACTGAGTATAAATTATTATAATTTTTAAGTCAATTATGTTATACCAAACACTCTCCAAATATAAAATATTATTGAAAAGACGTTTGCATTGTCTTTATCCAACTATTCTATCCAATTTCAAAACAACAATCAATGAAGAAAGAAAAAGGTCCATGGATGGAACTTTCATGTGTACCTTTTTAATTTGAACATTAGTTAATTAAATAATTATTCAGCAATTCAATTGCAAACAAAATGTTAAAAAGCTTTTATATAGTCAATTCATGAGCTCAACAAGGCTGAAAAATTCAGACCTTCCCAGGTCAAAAATTTTATGCAAAGTCCAAACTGTGAACCTCAAAATTTTCAAACTGTATATCAAATAAATAAATATATCAATATATGGTTGGTGATGCTATAATTATTATACATATAACCTTGACAAACTCCATAAAATGGCCAAATTTTAAATATTTATTCATTTTGCTTCCTTCTCTAACATTGACTTGACAGGTGGTAATCCTAGACTATTTCTAGAAGGAAACAAAGGATGAAATGTTTTTCTTTTGAAGTTGTTTGATGTATAGCAAAATATTGATATAATTAATTATATAATAAACTACATATTTTTTATTTTTAATTAGTACCAACCTCACTGTTTTATAAGCATAAGGACAAATTTGCATGGTAATAAGTGGGAAATATTTGAAAGGTTAAAAAGAAGTTAATCTCATTTTGGGTATTTTAAATTGTTAAATTAAAAAATTTTTAGAAACACCCCTTTAGAAATCACGATTAAAAAAAAATCTATTGATTCTCGAGGAAAATTTTCTGCACGTGATCACATGATCCTAAACAGTCGGTTCCACCATATCCGCTTGTTAAATTGAATAGATAATTAAAATTGAATCTTAGTTAAATTCACACAAAAAACCGAATAACAATCAATTGTAAATGATACAAACGTAAATATTTCTATAAACCAATACTTATAAAATCGTTATCTCATTCCAATTTTCACTTATCATGTTTTAATTTGTATTTGTATGCACTTAAATGAAGTCTATTTTTCTAGACAAAATGATGTAACATGAAATACTAAAATTTAATAATTTTTTTTAGTTCAATACTCAATTTGAAATTTGAAATTAAACGTGTTTGGTTGATTGTTTAATTTAAAAATAAATATTTAAATTTATATAAATAAAAATTAAATATTTTTGATTTATAAAAATATAAATATTTTTTTTAATAAAAATTAAAATATGAAAGATACACACCAAAATAATGCATGAAAAGATTAAAAATCAATTGATTTGACATTTTAATGTTGATTTAGTTGTTTTTTTTTAATATTCAATAAAAAAATAAATATATTTATCAAATAAACTTAAAAATTTGGTTGCCTGTTTAAGTCGTAAATAAACGTTTTAATATATATAAATAATAATTAAATATTATTAATTTATAATAATATAAAATTTTTTTAACAGAAATTAAAATGTGAAATTATGCACCAAAAAAATTAAAAGCCAATTGATTTGATACTTTAATGCTGATTTGAATTTCTTTTTAGTATTCAATAAAAATATATATTTATCAACTATTATCAAACCAATGACAAAAAAAAAATTATTAACAAAAACAAAAAATCCAAAGATCTAAAATCACGCAAAGCATATTTACTTTATCCAAATCATTCAGACAACGTTTAAGTTTAAGATTTATTATTAACCCAAACAATTTTTGTCATCAAGAATCTCAAATTTTAATATTATGTTTGGATGTCCATCCAAGACGACAGTTTCTCGAGGGAAGGTGTCTTGAAAAACAAACTTATCCTTTTCTCCATCAAGTTCGCCCTTTTCAATAACTTTAGCGAAGATGCTTCCAGTTTGCATCATAGAAATTGCAAGGATTCCTAATTTCCTCTCCCTCTATTTTTGCAAGAATGTCGCTTCCTCTAACATCAATCTGTACATTCTAATGTTTTTTTTTTAACTCATTTCCATTTTGTCTTCTATTTCCAAAATTAAAATTTCAAAACAAAAAATTTAAAAGAAAAATCCTAATTTAATTAAAAAGTGAAAAAAGAGATTACTTTCTGTCTTCTTCATCGTTTGAGTTGGTGGTAGGGTTATCTCCTTCATCTTCTTGGATGATTCTTTTTTTGGTTTTTTGAAATTCTTCCTCTTTAGCATTTCAATTTTCTTTTTTTTTTTTTCAATTTCTTTCCCTAATTTCAATAAAATTGAAACCTACAATAAACTCTAAATTCTCTAAGTTTCAAATAGAAAGGATAATGAAGAAGGGAAATGAAATAGGCTTAAAGGAAAAGAAGAACCTTTTCATCTGTTATTTTTTGTAGGAAACTTAATTCTACTTGATTTCGCATTATTTTTATTTGTAATGATTTTTAAACGTTAAGGCTCGTATATTTCATATCTCAATTTTTATTAAAATAATTTTTATATTATTACGAGTTGATAACAAATAATTTTTAATTTTTATTTATATAAATTAAAATATTTAATCATAAATTAAGTAATAATTTAAACGTTTAATTTAAAATTGAGTATTTTATTTTTTTTAAGATTTTGATTTATGTGAAAAGTATTTTAAAATTAAAATTTTAATGCATTAAATAAATATAAAAAATACATTTAAAAGCTTTGGAAAAAAGATTAAATTCAAATAAAATTAAGAAATAACACTATCAACGCATAAAAAAAAAAGATAACAACGCTAAAAAATCTCGTTAATTGGCCTTTAAAAATCTGTATATGGGTATTTCCGTTAACAAGGCGCCTCCCTCTAATCCAATTGACCAGTTGTTTCCGCGTGTAAAGTTCCGACGTCTTTGTCATCACTTGCCTCCACAGGACAAGTCCGGTCAAAACATTGAACCTTCTTTTTTTTTTTTTTTAAGCTCTAATTTTCCTCTTCAAACCTCAAGCCTTTTTCTTTGTACATAATCTCTGGTTTTTCTAGCCCCAACACCTTCCCTAAAGAAAAAGTTGAACAAATAGAGATGGGTTTTTCAAAGGAAGAGAAATCAAGAAGAATTTGGAGAGGTGTTAAAACTGTGTTTTTCTTGATCACTATGGTGATTTCTTTTCTTATGTTTTCTGCACCGGTTTTTCTTGTTATTGCTGATACCGTTTTGCCTTCTGCTTTGCTTTCTGCTTACCTTTCTCCTTCTCCTTTATCATTCAAAACCCTCTCTTCCCATTTCAGCAACTATGATTTTCGATACTCTCTCATAGATATCCCCCTCATATCTATCATCAGATCAGCTGTTATAATCTGTAAGTAACCAAAAAATAAAATACTTAAAAAAACTAAACCAAATACTATGGTTTTTATCACTGTTTCTTTCCAGCCAAGACTTTTGTAAGTTTTGTTTGATTGGTTTTTGTTGTTGTTTTTTGGCAGGTGTTTATAGTTTTTGTGATGGGCCAAGACTTTCCAGGGGACCTTATCTGGGAATTACAATGATTTGTTCTGTTTCATCTTTGATTTTTGTTTCATTAAAAGCTTCATTTGTGTTCAGTTCGAGTGTTCCTAGAGAAGGGTATGTTATAGCCATGGAAACTACTCTTTTCATTTGTTCGCTGGCCTTGGCAATTGCCCATATAATTGTGGCATATAGAACAAGTTGCAGAGAAAGAAGAAAACTCCTTGTCTACAAAATTGACATTGAAGCTGTAAGTTCTCTCTCCATTTCCATGACAGTAAGGACTTTCAGATGTAATCTAATAAATTAGAAGGAAAGTTATCAATTAATTATTAGAAGGAAAGTTATCAATTAATTAAATAAAGTAGCAAATTAAAAGGGTATAATTAACACAATGAATTATAATATACAGCACTAGATGCATAGGAAAATCAGGACCGTTGATTGTCTCATCTTAGGTGCTTGTAATGAAAGAGCAAAAGGAAATTTCATTTGGTCCACCAATTTACACCAAAACTGTAGAAAGTTGGAATTTTGTGCTTCTAGAAGGTCAGCTGTTTAATTATCTTTTGATTTCATTGGGTAGTGCCTAATTTTAGGATATCTTGTAGAGGCAAGCTAAAAACTGAGAGTGACCTCACAAATTTTGTTACCCGGCGTTAATGCCAAACCCACTTGTGGTTTCTGGATGCACCTATTTGCAGTTTTTATGCTGACTGCTGCAATTCTGTTTAATCTGAGCTTTAGAAACAAAAGGGCGACCTTTTTTAAGTTACCCTATGTTATAGACTTGAGAGGGTACCATGTCATGTTTTTTTAAATTCCAAGGAAAAACAAATACATCGAATCTTGGACATGGGCCGCCGTCCATAAAGATGGGGCACTGAATTTATGCCATATTTGACCACATGGCATATACCATTTGCAACTGTGCCCACATTCATCCTATGTTTACATCAGAATATATGGATGTTTAGAATTCACTTTGCAATCGAAATTTCTTTCTCTGGTTAATTCCTCCTAATTTTGCTAGTAGAAGCCGTGTGCAGTAAAGTTGTTGGTCATTAAAGCTCACTTCTGCTTACCTTTTCCAAAATCGAATTCCAGCTACTTATTCTATTCACATGGCAAAGACAGAAAAATACTTTCAAAGAAGCAACTTAGAGGAACCTTTTGCTAATCCTAATCACATGCTATCCTCTGGGAAAGCAACTTTTGTATTGTCTAGTGTTCACATTCAAAAAATAATTAGAAGAATAACCCCGCTAAGGCTTATGTTGCTCCGATTCTACTTTTTTTTTCAAGTATCTGTATCGACACATATTTGATGGACCGACCTTCTAAATATATGAAAAAACTTTTAAAAAAAAGAAACATATCCATGTCAAACGCATTGCTAGATACGGCACGCACCTGAGTTCGAGTAAATATAAAGCTTAGCTATCAAGTCTTTCAATCTTTCAACTAGAAATAGATGATTTAAGCAAACAAAGATGTTAATGAAAACTGAATTAAAATTTATAAATGATGTTTTTATGTTTACAGATTTCAGCCTGCAAGAATGGGTTTCCAAGGTATCAGAAGATTCTCCAAGTACAAAGAGTGAAGTAAATACTAAATTAAAAATGAAAGGATTTCCATATGAGAAGTCTACCCTTTTGGCTCAGACATTCTTCTATGCCCGGTTTCAGGTAATTAACTCACTGACCATTTTGTCTGAACAAATAAAAAAAAAAAAGTGTAATCCTTTTTATCTTGTTGCAAACGAAGCCATGAACCAACATTTAAAAAAAAAAAAAAAAAAAACCAGACGCCAAACCAGCTTGATATTTCATATGTTATTTATATTCAACAACATCAGATAACTAACTCACGCTTTTTCATTCTGGTTTTTTTTCCTTTTGCAGATATATCCAAAACAAATCAGTCACCTGGAAATCAAAGAAAGTTAAACAGCTGGGTAGCAGCAGCATAAATCCCCCATAAACAAATAGATGAAATCATTTACTGCATATATATATATATGTATGTATGTATGTATGTATACAAATTTATGTAGTTGATGATTGTATATCACCATGTAGAGGCTTTGATTTTGAGGATAGATCCAACATTCATGATTTTGAGTGTACAGTTTGTATTACATAAAAATATTTAAAAGAAAAAGAAATTGGCCAAAGGCCTTTTCATGACCTTTCTTCTATTGTGTGGAAATATATTTAATACCATAATTTCAATGGCGTCCATAGTAGAACGGGTTGGAGAGATTTCATGAAATTCAGGACTGCATTCATAGCTCTATTCAAAGTTAGGAATAGTAAGCTAATGAATACAAGTAGAAGGCGGCAGAAACAAAAGGCGTATCATGAAAGATGATTGCCAACAATGGGGTTTCTTATGAAGTTCATGGTGAAATGAACAAAAGGTCTCTCCATAAAAAAGAAAATATAATTAAGCATTCAGCAGAGTTGCATAATAAGTTAAACAAGTGGCAATAGCAGTAATTCTATTATCTATTACATAAGTTTTTGCCGGTCATCATACAAAAACCTAAAACAAGGAACTAAGAGCAATGCATGTTCAGAAAAACTTTTTCTTACTGTCTTAAGAGATTCAGGCAAAGTCTACCATCAGCCGTAGCCCCCTCAACCATTCTGTTAATTTTCTGGCTTTCTGTAAACTTACCCTACTACCCTTCTTTCTTTCATTGGCCGCATGCCTAACTCATGAAAGTCAATTGGAAGAATAAAGTTATTGCTAATCAAATACTATTAAACAAAATCTTGTTATGGTCCAAAGAGAATTATTCTCAAGTAATTGTTTGACCATTGGAACAAATTTTGTATTTCAGTTGCTAGTATAAGAAATTTGACTTGAATTATTTACCTTCTTAAGTCAATCACACACTCCTTGAAACCCTTGGAAGCATTAACAATTTCTAACTCGAAACCACTTGTGTCTCTAAATCAGCAGACTGCAACTCAATGACAATCTGCTCTAAGAAATATGCACTTTCCAAGAATGATTTCATTCTTCTTCATCGAGTCACTAATTTTAACAACCTTGAGATGTTTAGGTATGCAATCAGAAGGCAACTTTTCTGATTCCAAGCATTCACGGTCATCACATAACACCTATAAGAAATGGTGAAAAACAAGTACTTCAGATGCCTAGTAATTGGATGAGTAATGAAAAAAATAGCCACTGATGAAATAGATTTACCTCAAAACTTTCCAAGGAAAACACTTCAAGATTAGGTGAGTGGTTGAGTAAGAAGCTAATCACTCGAAGATGGCATTTGTAAATAGAGGCACAAAGGCTTAGATGCTTGAGTTGATAAAAGATGGGCAACCAATCCAGGGAACTTTGCATCGAGGATAACAGCTGCTTAAACAAACATGATTATGCCTCTTTTCATAAAACACAAAGTTTTGAAGACTGTAATAAATTAAACTTAGTTCAGCACTTGGGAAATCAAACAAAAGAGAAATCAAACAGTTGAAGTAAAATAAAGTATACCTCAATTAACCGACAAGACAGCCTTGAAACCTTAACGCTAGGAAAAGCAACAAAAACTTGATTTATAGGCCGTTCACTCTTTTTGTTTACAGAAACCAATTCGAGTGAAGCACAAACAACCGATGGTGAATAATCAAAATAATAGTAACCCACATCTGGACCTCTGTATACAAATGATACAAGATTTTGACAAGAAACTTTGATCTTTAGAAAACTCCTCCAGTTAGGAGCTCCCAAAGTATCTATGCTCAAGCTCTTAAGTGCATGATTAAACATGTTTAAGACAATGGAACCAGCACATCGGTCCAAGAAAAGATTTTCAAGTTTTGGGCAGTTGGAGAACAATTTAGAGATCAATTTGCCATGGTTAAACAGAATTTTCTCAGGGTGTGTGGTCTTAAGTTCAGTAAAACAGAATGAAGCAGGAAGTTGAAGACTTTCTCCATTAAACTTCAGTTTCAATACCACCACAGTTCTGCAGTTGAAGAGGCAATGGGGAAATTGAATATGCGCCCGTGGTAACCAGAGAAAAGATCCTACAATGTAAGAATGCTGAATTGAAAATGCAATCTCTTTAACTCCGCGCATCACCATGGCACGTATCCACGTGTAAATATAAGACTTATGGCACTCCCAAGAGCAGTTAAAATGAACTTTCTCTATTAAAGTGCCATGGAGAAATAAAACCTTATGAACAAACCTCATAAAGCGTGTTGCTCTTGCCTTTGGGGCAGAATCGTTGCCAAATCCTGTAAACTCATCAAAGTTCAGGCATGGAAAAGAAGTCCAAAGGTAATGCCACTCGTAGACAGAACACTGGTTTGCACAAGAGTTTTAGTGGGAAGGCAGGAAAGAATGTTGTAGAAAACACTTTTCAGGCAGGCTACTAAATCTATCTTTTGAGACATTTGTTGAGTTGCAGCAGTTACTTGCCTTTCGTTGGCAGACACGCACATTGTTGCAGACAATATTCAACTGATTGAAAGTAAAGTAGAATATTAGTGTCACTAAAACAATTACTACGAAAGATCAAGAAGATAAAAATGTGTAGGGGACACTGATCATAATCTATCGAGTTCCAATCATTGCATATAAACCAGAAAAGATAAAAATAAACTAGCAATTGTAAGTGAATGTACTAATTAAGCTAATTATTTGAATCAATATGGTTATAGAGAAGGAATATCTAAGTAGAAATAAAAATGGAACTAAAATTAGTTTGAGAATAATGCATAACCAAGACACAGAATTGAAACAAGCAGAACATAATAAATTCCCATATTTTTAAAGCCCTCAGTTTTAAAGATCCCATGAACTATTAATTAATCTTTGAACCATGTTACAGAATATAGATAACATAATTAATCACCCAAACCATCGACTAGTTCATTTTATGAGTAAATTAAAAATCAAGTACACCTTTTACTTTCCCCTCAAATACCGACATATATATACTACACACATACATACATTCATATCATATTTTCGATGGTGCTATAAAGCTATAAGAGAAACTGTAGAATCTCCAACATTATATTAAACGAACATCTTCATCTTGTGACAATGCCTACATAACAAATGACAAGAAAGGAATCCTACCTTGCTGGCTGCAGCCCAACTGAGATGTTCTGTAATTTAAAAAAAAAATAAAATTAAGGCTTCTCGAAAACCTGGAGAGATTAACCGTAGCCTCTATACTACATTCTTTCTCATTCTTGCTGGTGGGAATCACGTCAAAGAAATTGAATTTGATGAGGGTTTTTTTTTGTTTTTTTTTTCTTTTAATTAACTTTCAGTTAAAAATACACCATTTAGTTTACCCTAAATTTTACTCATTAAACATAATGTAAGACTTTCATTTTCTTACTACTACTTTTTATTAGAAAAAGAGCAAGAAACAAAACTGAGAACGAATGACTTGTATTGTAATGAAAGAAAATAGTGTTGTTTTAAATGCAACTCGAAGAAAGATCGGATGTAGTACAACTCAACAAGCTATGATTAAACTCTTTTACAAGGTTCTCACTTCTCAGTTCTCGGGACAAGTTAAGGTTACTGATATACCCTTTGTTCTATTGGAAAATTGAAGGTAATTATTTGCCCTGTTGGGTACTGCCCGGGGTATCCCAATCATAAATGGACAAAGAATTAACCCTTTACATATTTGTGTATCTGGAAATATACAGTTAATTTGCTTCTTTGAAAACACTTCCAATGGGTCTTTGATTCTTTGAAACATGTTTCTTTGCAAAACAATCTATTTGGCTCGTCTTGATAGATACTGTTTCTGATGTTAAATCCACAACTACATTTGAGTTGACAATTTAAAAAACGAAATTTGAAATTTAGTTTGTTTATTATAATTTATAAAAATGTAAATTTTGTATTATTTTAGTTTGATAATTTTAATTTAGTTACTAATTTCATCAAAATTTTTTTAAAAATACTTATTTATACGATGACTTGATAACGTAAGAGTTGATTATATTCGCGTAGCATTTATTTTACTAACGTGATAACATGAATAAAAAAATTTAATTGTGAAATTGTACAAATAGCCTCTATATTCATAAAAAATTTAAAATTTAATCCTTTTAGTATAATTCATAAAAATTTCATCCTAATACAAGTTAAATTTGATAATTTTAGTCTAATTATTAATGCAATCAATATTTTTCATTATCTTTGCTGATGTAACCATTATTTTTAAAAAAAATTATTTGAAAATTAAAAAATATCTTAATTTTTTTAATTTTAAAAATTAAAAAAATCCAAAAAAATAAAAAAACTGATGTTTTGTGCTTTTTTAGAATTTTTAAAAAAATATTAAATTTAATTTTTTTGAAATATTTTAATTTTTTAGAAATCATATTTCTTGAATTTTTTTAACAATCAGATTTCAATTTAGAAACAAAATTTTGAATTATATAGAATCTTTTTCTGATTTTAAAATATTAATTTAATTTTTTAATTTTCTTAAAAAAATATTTAAAGAATTCTTATGAAAAATCAAATTTCATTTTTTAAAAATTAATTTTCAATGAATTTTGTAATATTTAGCAATATTTTATTTTTTAAAAACTAATATTTTTATTTTTTAATAAAATTAGAATTTTTAAAAATATAAAATATTTGTAATTTTAAGGCTATTTTGTTTTTTTTAATGTATTAAATTTAATATTTAAAATTAAAGAATTGGAAAAATTAAATTTATTTTTAAAAAAAATATATAAATTCTAAAAATTGAAAACTATTTTAAAAAAAGTTTTGAAATCTAATTTAAAAAAATAAAAGAAATAATATTTTTTTAAAAAATTTAAAATATTGAAAAAGAATTAAATTTAATGTTTTAAAAAATGAATAAAATTTTTCAATAATTCATAACTTTTGAATTTTTTACTATTATAACATTAGTTTTCATTAAAAAATTCAAGAAATATTATTTTTTAAAAGATTAAATATTAGAAAATGTTAATTTAATATTTTTTAAAAATATGAAAAACCTAAAAATTCATTTTTTTTTACTTTTTTAATCATTTTTTTAAATTTTCAGATATTTTCTTTTGAAAATTTTAAAAGTTTTTAATATTCAAATTTTTTCTAAAAAGATAATAGTTATTTTAGCAAAATTAACAAAAAGTAATTGATCGTATTAATAATTGGATCAGTATTATCAAATTCGACTTGTGTAAGGATGAGATTTTTATAAATTATACTAGAAGGACTAAAATTCAAATTTTATGTAAATATAAGGACTATTTACATAATTTGACAATTAATTTCATTTATTCATATTGTCACATCAATAAAGTCAATGCTATGTTATAAAAGTTAATACCTACATCATTAAGTCAATGGTCATGTTAGTATTTTTAACAATAAAAATTTAATGGAATTAGTAATTAGACTAAATTTTATCAAATCAAAATAGTATAAGAACTGCATTTTTATAAATTATAGTAGAATGATTATATTTCAAATTTTATTACAATACAAAAATCATTATCATAAATACAATCAATTATTTACATTTTAATATATTTAATAATATTTAACTAAATATACTTTTTAAAAATCATTGTTTTATATATATATATAACTCTAATATTTTGTAATAAATGCCAATTTTTTTTTAGATAAGTTATAAATTTTATTTTTTAGCTTTATTACATAAAACACAATAAAGTTTTGATTGTCTAACATTTATTTGGATTATTGACTTTTGATTTATTTGTATTCATTATTTTTAAAATCATTATTTTTAAAATGTATTAATTGACCTTTTGGTATTATAACATTAATATTTTTGACTTTTGAGTTTCTTGTGATTTATGACTTTCTATCTCTTTTAAGGGTAAGAGTTATATGAGTATATTTCATGTCTCTATTATACTTTTTTTTCTCCCAATTACTGTTTGTCATATTATTTGGATTATTGACTTTTGATTTTTTTTTGTGTTCATTCTATTTAAAACCATTATTTGTTAAAATTTATTGATTAAACTTTTTATTTTTTAACATTTCTATTTTTTACTTTTGATTTTTTTATGATTTATGGTTTTTTAATCTTTTTTAAAAGTGAGAATTATATGAGTTTCTTTCATTTTTTTTTTTTACACTTTTTTCTCTCAATTCTTATTTGTCATATTATTTGGATTATTGACATTTGATTTTCTTTTATTTATTTTCTTTTAAACCATTTTTCTGTTAAGATTCATTAATCAAATCTTTGGTTTTGTAACATTTCTATTTTTGACTTTTGATTTTCTTATGAATTATGGTTTTTCATCTCTTTTAGGGGTGTGAGGTTGTATGGGTGTCTTTCATGCTTCTATTACACTTTCTTCTCTCAATTCTTGTTTATCATATTATTAATTATGAGGATATATTTTATTGATTTTTTTTATAGTTTAAGTTTGACTATTAACCATTTTTGATCATGAGGTTTGTTTATTATTATGTTTTCATTTTTATAATTTTTTAAACATGATTTATGATTTTTTATTTGCATTTCAAGTTTGTTTATTAGCCAATTGGTGTATTTTTTATTTTTTGTATTTTTATAATTTTTTTCTTTTTTGTGATTTTTTTTTTTTTGCTGTTTAAACTTAGCTATTAACAAATTAAAATATATCATGATTGATGATTATATCTTAAAAGATGATTGGATGATCAAAATTTGTGTTTGTTGATTGTGAGATATTGATAATTTTAAGACTAAACAATATGTTACTATAAAAATGTTGTTCGTTGATAAAAAGGTATATATGCTTTTTTCTCTAATTTTGTCATATTATTTCTTATCATTAATTTGTTTTCTTATTTTTAGTTAAATCATAGGCATGAATATTATTTTTTATATTGTTTATTTATAACTTTTGATTTCCTTTTTTTTTTTTTGGATTATATAAATTCTTTCAATCTTTTATATATTTTATTTTTTAGATTTTGGTATGTAATATGTTACTAATCATGAAATTTGTAAGCATTCTCTTTATGTTTGTATGTTTATAATTTTTTATTTTTTATATGATTCATGATCAATATTTTTGTTTTTCAAATATATTGTTTGGTATTTGAAACATGTTTAGAACCCATTTTGGCTTATGGCTTTTGAATTTCTTCTTTTAAGTGATAAACTCATCGTTGCAATAAGAGTTAAAAGGTTTGATTTATCAATTGTAGTATACTTTTCATTTAATTTAAAAGTATGAATTGATATTTTATATGCATTTTATTTTTAGGGAATCAAGTTAATATAAAATTTGCTTTTTTTTTCTATTTTTTTCATTGTGTTTTTTTTTTTTTTTTACAGGAATTTTAAAATTGTGGTAATATATGAACTAATTGACAATAGAAATGATACTCAAGTTTCAATGTTTTGATAAGATTTTAATTCCTTTTGTTATCACAAATATTTCTCTTAATCTATTTATTGACTTTTTTCTTCATTTCTTTCTTTCCATAATTTTCATGTGATAATTAAACTATAAAATATAGATATTTTATATTATTATATTCATTTATATTGTTAATAAATTTATATTTTTTTAGAAGATTTCTTTTGACTTTTAATGATTTCTCTATTTGATTACAATTTGATTTTTTATGTTAAGGTAGCAATGTAGATTCTTCAAAAGCTCAAGATCAATATAGTTTTTCTCTCAATAAAAAAGTATTATTTGTTTTACGAGCAAGTTATTTTCTCTTTTATTTTTAAACTTCTCAAATTAATTAAAATGATATATATAAAAGTTTACAAAGATAAAACGAATTAAACAAATTATAATATGACTAAAATAATCATATAATTCTTATAATTTTATAATATATCATATACAACATACTTATAAATTGATAAGTCTTGTGAAATATATGCATTTAAAAATGAAGATATGTATTTTTTAAATTTTTAGTATTTAAAAATGAAATATTATTCTTGTAATTACATTCATGGTATAAATTTATGTAGTTTACGGATTATTATTTTCAATATATTTAACATTTTAACTCTTTAATCTTAAATTTAAAGTTATAATTTTTATTTTATTGATCTTTTTTTTTGTATTCTTACAAAGTATATCAATACCAAATAATTTTTATGAATGAAACGGTGAAAAAGATCAAAAAAATTTTATTTTATTTTATCTATGGCAAGTAAATAAAATTTTTTTGTACTTATTTGATCATTTATCATGTTATAATTTCAAGAGATCCAAAAAAATTAGTTTTTTTTTTTGTAATTTGAGATTATAAATATTTAAAAATTCATATCACGTTCAAAATTTTTATCTATTTGTTGAAATTTTTTTTTACATTAGATTATTACTAATAAAAAAGTTAAAATTTTTCCCATCAACATGAGATTTAATAATAAATAAATAAATAAATAAAATCAATATTTTCAAGTAAAATAAAAATATTCAACTGAAGTCTACAAGAATGATCTAAAAATTAAAACTTTTTTTTTTGTTAATTAATAATTAGATCTCAACATTTTTATTTGGAAGATCTTGAGTTAAGCGGAATTAAAGAGATAAGTTTTGTTAGATAAAAGAACATTATACTAAAATATTTAGTTAAAATATTTATGGTTATTTTTTTACTTCATTTCATTGTACTTCTTCATCAAATATAGGTAATAAATGGTAATGATTTAACTATAATAATAATACTTTCATAAAATTTTCTTCTTAAAAGGCATAAACATACATAAATGGAAAGTGAAAATGTTAATATTAAATAAATATATATGACTAAATTTATTTATTTTATTATTTTTAAATTTAATTTTTTTTATCGAAATACTAACTTAACTTGATTAATAAAAATAGATACATTTGTTTTCTTGTACAACAACTGCTTAAAATATGAACGTTAATGGAAGATTTAATAATAAAATTTTTGTACAGCTTTTTCTTCAAAAATGATCAAATACACATAAAAATTATATTGAAAAATATAGTATGAATTTGAATGGACACTGGGAGTTTAATATAACATTGATAAAAAACTATAAAAATTGTAATAAATTTTATTTATGTTTTACATATTCTTTGCAATTTATTATTTATAAAATAAATTTTGTTAATAAATGTTTTTATTTCTCTTCTTATGCACCTATTATTTAATTAAAATATAGGTTAGAGTGGTGATATATATATATATATATGTATATATAAATTTGATTGAATTCTAAAGGTTTAATTTTAATGTAAAAAATCTTGTAGTTAATTAAATTTATTTATTTATTTTCATATTTCATTTGTAAATCAATTATTCTCATAACAACATCTTAAATTTTTTTTAAATTTTTTTCATTCGCACTCACAGTTGAAAACACAAATTAAAACAATAATTTATAATAATAGAACTTTTTTTTAAATTCTTATTTTAACAATATAAAGAAGAGACACATAAAAATATTAATATTACAAATATAAGTGAATTTGGATAAATTTTTTGAATTTAATGCTAATTCCTTTAAACATACAATTGAAACTAGGACTAAATTTATTAACTTTTTCTTTATATTTCTTTCTCAATTAAATTTTTATCAAAAGAATATTTTCAATTTGTCAATTATAATAATTTTTTTTATCCGTAATATTGATTAGTGGCTCTAAGATCAAGTCAATATCTTACATTCTTAGGCAATTTATGTTTTTATCAATTAATAGAAAGATATATATATATATATATATTTTTTTTTTGGGTTTTTTTTTTCCTTGACATCTATGACTTAAAACTTAGGTTAAAATTACAAATTTTTCATATAAATTTTCATTTATAAAAGACACAAGTATAGCTAAAAAGAAAAATTGAAAATTTTCCTATTAAATAAATTTAAGGTCAAATGAACACTAGGGATTCAATGCCAAATTCACAAATATCATCATTTAAATATGATAGTTTTATTTAAAGTAAAATAAAACACTGACTGAAAAGTACTATAACTAATCTTTTTATCTGTTAGGGGCTAACATCTTCTTACTCATAAGATTGATATATTCATTAAAGAGATTGTTTATTCTATTAAAAATAAATAAATTTAATAATCAATATTGAATAATGAATTTCTTACCTTTTCACATTATTTAAGTATATTTAATTTATTAAAATCTCTTATATTTTTCTTTTAAATTTGTTTGTACCTCATTCTTTTAGATATTATTAATCAATCTTCTAATTAAATTGCAATATTGGTAATTTTCAATATCCACTAGAATTTCTTAAACAAAATTTGGTTTATAGCAAATAATAATGTATACTGAAGAATACTTTTAATGATATTCTAACATTATAAATGTTTTTCATTATTCAAGTAGGTTATTTTAACCCAAGTGCTATAAGATCATTTTTTAATATACTATTTAAAATTAAAAATTAAATCTATCTCTACAAAATTTTAAGTACCATATATTAAATAAATTATTATAAAGCAATTTATATTTGTAGGACTACTGTTGTAAATATATCTCTCTACCCATAGGAAAGTTTGTGCATCTTTTTATTCCTGTTATGAAATTTATTAAATACATATTAATGGAAAATCTCATTAAATAAATAAAGAGTTTAAAAACATATATATACATACATGACTATATTTTTTTTAAGGTTGTTGAAAGCCAAAAGGCAAAAAAAGTAATACACAATTAATATAATATGTATTTCTTTAAAATGGTAAAAAATCAAAAGGTAAGGAAAAAAATCAATTATCATAATTAATAAACATGCATTATTTTATTAAAATCAAAGAAAAATCGAAAGGCAAATAAAGCCCAAAAAACACATTCGATGATCATAATTAATATAATTTTAATATTATAAATATATGTGAATTTGGATAAATTTTTTGGATTTAATGCTAATTCCCCTAAACCTATAATTGAAACTAAGACTAAATTTATTAACCTTTTTTATATTTCTTTTTCAATTAAATTTTTATTAAAATAATATCTTGAATTTGTTAATTATCATAATTCATTTTAACTATAACATTGATTAGTAGCTTTAAGATCAAGTCAACCTCTTGCATTCTTAAGCAATTTATGTTTTTATTAATTAGTAGAACGATAATTGTATTTTTGCTTTTTCTTTTCCTTCACATCTATGAGTTAAAGCTAAGGTTTAAACTACAAATTTTCCATATAAATTTTCATTTATAAAAGACACAAGTATAGCTAAAAAAAAAAGTTGAAAATTTTCCTATTAAATAAATTTGATCAATTTTTTCTATCAAATTTGTTTGTACCTCATTCTTTTAGAAATTGATCAATTTTCAAGTTAAAGTGTAATATTGGTAATTTTCAACATCCACTAAAATTTCTTAAACAAAATTTGGTTTATAGCGAATAAAAATATATACAATTTGGAAGAATATTTTTAATGATATTCTAACATTATAGATGCTTTTATTACTTAAGTGGGTTATTTAAACCCATGTGTTACAAGATAATTTTTTAATACACTATTTAAAATTAAAAATTAAATATTTCTCTACAAAATTTTAAATACCATATATTAAATAAATTATTATAATGCAATTTATATTTGTAGGACTACTATTATAAATATATCTCTCTACTTGTTAGTAAGTTTATGAATCTTTTTATTCTTGTTATGAAATTTATTAAATACATATTAATGCAAATTATTTAAAAATCTCATTAAATAAATAAAGAGTTTAAAAACATATAAATACATACATGACTATATATTTTTAAGCTTGTTGAAAACTAAAAGGCAAAAAAAGTAATACAGAATTAATATAATATGCATCTCTTTAATATAGTAAAATATAAAAGTTAAGAAAAACAAAAAATACAACCAATTATCACAATTAATAAATAGATGTTATTTTTATTAAAATTGAAAAAAAATCAAAGACAAATAAAGTCCCAAAAAGACGTTCAATGATTATAGGTAATCCAATTTTAAACCCAAAAGATACAATCAATTATCACAATTAATAGATAAATATTATTTTTAAAATTAAAAAAAAGGAAAAGGTAAAAAACAAAAAATGAACAATAAATTACCACAATTAATAGATAAATAATAATTAAAAAAAAATGAAAAGATAAAGCCAAAAGGCAAAGAAAGCAATATGAATAAATTTAATATATATCTTTAAAATTGTGAAAATCAAAAGATAAAAAAAAAAAAAACACAATCAACTATCACAATTGATAAATATATATTATTTTTATTAAAATCTGATAAACTTAAAAGACGAATAAAGCTAAAAAGACATGAATAATTAATGATTACAATTGATCTAATTTTAAATAAGTAAATATTATCTTTAATATCATAAAAGATAAAAAGATAATAAAACCTAAAAGACACAACTAATGATTACAATTAACAGATAAATATTATTTTTAAAATGAAAAAACCAAAAAGATAAAAAAGCCAAAGATATACAATTAATTAATAAATATTATTTTTAAAATCAAAGAAAACGAAAAGGTAACGAAAGCCAAAAAGACACATTTAATAGAAAAATATTTGAAGAAAACGAAAAGGTAAAGAAAGCCCAAAAAAGTAATCATCACAATTAATTATTAAAATTTATTGTATATATTTTAAATTAATTTTGTGATGATTACGAAATATATTTATTGACAAATGCATTAACTAAAAGATACTATTTTTAAAAGTATAAGTAATTTGTTTGTTTTTCAAAATTTTTAAAATTTAATTTTGTGGAACAAGTTCATTTGGATTTTTATATAAGGTTAAAATATTAAAGAAGTTCTTATGTATGATAACAAAGTTTTAATTAAATTTTTTATAAGTTTTAAATTTATCATCTAATAGTTGATGAAATTATAAGAAGAATTATATTGTTTTACATTTATTTTTTATTTTTTAATTGGATAATCTAATTTAATAATTTTTATTTGATTCTTTTATTTACAAATAATGATAAATGCTCTTTGTACTAATTATTTTTTCACTTTAAAATTTTTTACTAGATTTAATAAAGTTGAGTTTCATACTTTTTTAATTAAAAATAAAAAATAGTTTATCTAAATTTTTTTAACTAATTATTTAGGAACATGTTTTTTTAGCGTTAGAATTGCAAATTCATTAATATGATTCACAAGATCCATTTTTATGTTAATGGTAGTAAAATTTTCTTTTAAATAAATTTTAAGATGCAATTATATTAAAACTTAAGAGCTTATTATTCTTTTTACGTATGTGTATTTTTGTTGTTATTTATAAGATGTAGTTTGATTAAAATCTTTACAAATAATATCTAGAATAAATCCTAATAGAGCAAAACCACTTGAATATATATAAACCAATTTTAAAGAACTTTAGTCCTAACAATATTTTTATAATGAATTCAAATGTAATATGATCGACATGGGTGAGTTTTTTTGGATTCAATTCCTTAAAAGTAAGATTTTTAATAAATATAGATTTTAGTGCAATTATAAATTGTTAGAATTCATAATGCATCTTATTACTCATATTAACAATATTACATAAGAGCACATGAGGTTTTCACTAACATTTTTTACATTTCATTTTGCATTTGTATTGCCAATATATAGTTTATACCGTTTGCAATAATAACAAGATATTCTCATCTATTTAAATAAATAAAACACATCGTTTATCAAAAAATAAAATTTAAATAGAAGAAATATATGATACAAATAATATTTTTTAATCATTAAATAACTTGTGGAGAATCGTAGCCAACCTACGAGGTATTATCCATTTTAACTTGAAAGTTTCATGGTTTTATCCCACAAAAGGTATCTCACAAGTTTGGGATTAAGGCTCAACTTATATATCATAATAGATTCTTAGAATATCTTGATATGGGATTGAGGTGTCACAAACTCCCATTGTTAAAATTTGATGTCCTCGTTAAGCCTAGTGTAAAGCATATAGAATCACAGAATCGTATACACAAAATCATATAATCAAGACCACATTAGATGTTGGATTTCTAGATGTGACTCCATACGGTGTGGCACTTAGCTTTTGTAAGATTCTAAAAGTGGCTCCTGTAGTATAGCACTTAGCTCATATCCGTTCTAATACCATTTATGGAGATCTGTACTTAACTTACTAAGTATTGTCCATTTTGATCTGAAGGTCTCACGATTTTATCCCACAAAAGCTACCTCATAAGTTTGGGATTAAGTCTCAACTTATATATATATATCATAACAGATTCTTAGAACATCCTAATATGGGATTGTGATGTCACATAGCTAAAAGAATAATAAAGCTAGCATTTATGTTCAAATTGTTATGGCAAAGGGAATAGTTTAATCCATATTTACTATTTGGATTTTCATATTTATATTTAAAATTTAAGTGTAATATTAAAAAAAAAGATATTGATGATAAAATATAAAATCATATAATTATCAAAGATTTATAAATTTTAATATTATTTAATTATGAAATTAATCGTGTAAAGCACCGGTTTAAAACCTAGTAAGAATAGAAAACTAAATATACTTTTTATATATAACAATTTAAATAGTACGAAATAAGCTGGTAAAAGTTAAAAAATAAATTTTAAAATTAATGATTTGTTTTTTTAATATAAAGTTTCCTTTGTATAATTGCAACTTAGAAATGATTTATATTAAAGTACCAAACGACATCGTAGCTAAACATAACTATTTCATTTCAGTCTTCTTTCTCCTTTTCCTCCCAATTAAGGGTGTAAATGATACACATCTACTTATAGCTATTTGGGCTTGATTCAGCTAAAATTTGAATTAGACTCATTTATTGCCAAGCTGAGTTTGAGCTCATATAGCTCGACTTATGGATTGAGCCAAAATTGCATAATATTTAACTCGAGTGGCTAGCGAGCCTAATCAAGCTTTTTTATTATATTATATTTTTATTATTTTAATTTAAAATTACAAATTTACCCTTATATATATTTATAAAACCTTAGACATTACCTTTCAAACTTATTTATCTTCTTAAACTCTCGTTATAGACACTTAATTTTGTCTGGACAAAATCTGGCCAGTTGTGAAGCTCTTAAAATCCAACCTTATTCAAATTCAACATTTTTTTTTAAATGTTCATAAGTCTCTAAAATCAAAATTTAGACCAATTTGATTAATATATGGTCAAACAAAGTCAAAATCAATCAAATCAGATGAAACATTGAATCAATACGGCTTGGAATTAGGATTTGTGATTTTAAAACATTGAAAAAAAATCTTATTATACTTCAAGAAGGGTAAAATTACTAAAATGCCATTCAGAGGTATTTTTTTACTTTGACTTTCTCGAAGTTAGATTTTCATGAAAACTGTTTAAATCATAATTATATATGTTTTAATGATTTTTTATATATTAAAAACCTTGATTGCACATTAGAAGGTGAAATTACAAAAATACCTTTTAGGGGTAGATATTTTTGTAATTTAACCTTTTCAAGATCAAAATTTCACGAAAGCTCTAGATTATGATTTAATATTATTTTATGATTTTTGAAATATTGCAAACCTTGATTATACCTTGAAAGGTGCAAAAATACCAAACTACCCCATGGGCTTAATTTCATAATTTAACTTTTTCGAGGTTGATTTTTTGTGAAATGTTCCAACTCATGTTTTTAAACTATTTAACAATTTTTGGTGCACTAAAAACCTTGGTTGCACCTTGGGAGGTAAGAAATTACCAAAATACCCCTTAGGGGTAATTTCGTAAACCTTTTCAAGGTTAGATTTCACAAAACTTTCAGATTTTAATTTCATATTATTTGAAGATTTTTAATGCTTTAAAATTACAAAAATAAAAAAGGAAGCATTATTTTCTAAGAAAATGGCTTAAAAATAAAAAACTTTATAATAGAGGGTAAATTGGTTTTTTCACATGGTTAAACAATATTAAAGATCTAATCTTTGGCAGTGAGAATTCTCAACCATATGATGATCTTGAGGGGCTGGATCTAATGGTGAAAGGTGACTTCTTGTAAAGAAGACAATGGAAAAATATTAAGCATTAGATTGAGTTTTGATCTAAGGGTTGTTACTCATTTGTATGGGATTTTTTTCACCATTTAGAGGATTGGGGGGAAAATGTTGGAGAAAAAGGAAGCGGTTGGAAAAATGTGGAAAAATAGTGGAAAAAAATTTGAAGAAAGCTTGGAAAAGGTATGATTTCTAGTTTCCTTGCATTTTGTTTTATTTCATCACATTTTCATAACATTTTCATATTTGTTTTCCATTTGTTTTCTATTTTCTTGACAAAATTTATATTTTTTCATCTCTTTTAATCTAATCTTGGTTCAAGAATTCATCCAATTAAAAAAATAATTTGAATTGAAATCAAAAGGATCAAGTAACTAAGAACACAAAATCCATCATTTGGCCTTTAGAGGTTTGGCTAATATTGCTTTTCCTAGGGTCGAACCTCCTTTGTTAACTTTTAGTGTTTTACTTGCTTCCAAATAATGTATACAATGATTAGGTTGTTAGTTTATTTGTTATTTTTGGTTAGTTTGTGATGCATGTTTGGTGTTTGGTTAATGTTCTTGTTTATATGGCTTTCTCACCATTTTAGTTGGTTATATGTTTGATAAAATTCCTCTTATGATTAAAATGCCTTTGCATCATGAATGCCTTGAAGTTTAATGTATGTTTGGATTAAATGGAATGAAAATATGATTTTGGGAGACCATAGGAGCATTTGGCCAAGCTTCCTATG